>PKRV01000652.1:1738778-1910626 GCA_003709505.1 Hyphantria cunea | reverse complement strand
AGGATTATGGTATCCTCCCCCTCTCTTCGGACTTCACATAACCCTAAGATATGCCACCTAATCTTCCCAAGTTCCTCCTCAAGTTGTACCAGATGCGAGTCTAGCCGTAACGTGCGGCCGTTGTACGTTGCCAGGGTCAGTCTTATGTGGTGGTTTCCCGTAACCCGGTGATTCTTAGCACCCCCTGTCCCGCCGTAACCGTGGTCGCCACCATGACCAGGAATAGCGGGACTACCGGGAACTGGGGGCCGTGGCTTCTGTTGCTTACTCATGGAGGGGGTCAGCCCATAATCACCACGCTGGGCAGGCGGGTTGGTGATCGCAGGGCGTAACTTGTTGGACGATATGCTGAAGGGAAAATTGTTCATTCGTGAAGATTACTCGACGTAGGAACGCGGATACATCGCCATTCTGTCGCCCTTAGAGAAGGCACATAAAAATTGCACTTGAATCTTCGGTGCAACAAATTCGTTTCTAAATCAGGCATCCAATATTACACGCTTATTAAACATTCAGCAACTCACTATATTTTCTCACATCGTAAGTACTTGTTTACTAGGTACTAAAGCGACGTATGCATTTAATGTTCTTACTCGCAATTAAGGGTAATGCTCCACTAATGAGGTGACACCCCAAATTCTGCCAGCATAAAATATGTTGACGAAATTAAAGATAGTAATTATATTCATACTAGCAACAGCTCACTACTTTATTTCTATGATAATATGTTATGAAAATTAAAATTAGTAAAAACTACTGATAATGTAGTTTTTATCTATTCCGATAATTAGTTTGTACGACTTGAAATTTTAGGTTTTAACTTAAGTTATTGTTACATTGTCAGATGGATTGGTAAGAAAATATTATACATGCTGTTTAACATTCTATACTGTTATTTCTACGAGATAACAGAATTTTCAAAATTAATGGAGTGAAGCCGCGTTTGCGAAAAATACATAGTAAATAAAATCTATGAAAAATATCAAGCTCGATATTCAACACAACAGAATGCAGTTCAAACTAAATTCAAACGATCAAAATATTTTCGGAAAATAGACGAACATATTACAAACGAAAGAAAGACAAACGCGTGTGGTATGAACTCGGCAACAAAATTTCACCGCAAATGCTCTGCCACTGCTGTAGACTAAAAAATTCAATATTTCGAAATGTCTCTATATAAAAAGTAGTGATACCGATGGGATTTATAGACTTTAATACTAAAGATAATAGACTTATAACATGATTGGGGCTTATAGAATTATTATAGTTGTAATTTACTGGTCTTTCTTTCACATCATACCAACAGCACCTAATAGTCCAATACAGGACATAAACCTTTTCTCAGAGAAGAGGCATGTGCCTGCTATACAATGCTGGCCAAACGGATTACTACAGCTTTTGTTTTAAGTTCTCTTTCTCCTTCTCTTTATAATGTTGTTGTCGTATATATGTACATACATACTTAGATGACTGTTACGAAACCCACGGAATGAGGGTGGTGACGCTGCGCATTCTGAATTCAATAAAAAAGTATAGTGGAGCACTTTTTTATTATGCTAAACAGATATAAAAACATCTAATAAATGCTCTACCTTACACATCGGTTTATCCTTCAGTTCAGAAATAAGCTTAATATTAATTAAAGGTATTATGACGAACGATAATAATATGATCCAAAAGTCTTTAGCTACGATTATTTAACGACTATGAATTAAGTTCGTCTCATTCTTAATACAATTGTTTTACAGTTTGTTTTAAAGTACTATATTTAGATAGGTATGTAACTGCCTAAAATACTGAAGATGCTGTAGATGTACCTGTAGTTAATCAAGTATGCAAGCAAGAGCGTATTCATGACAGAGCATTTGAAGCACTTTTTACCACGATTGCGGTAATCGAAAATTAGGATTGAATTAGGCGTCCTATGGAGTACATTTCTGCGTTTCGATTACATCTCATCTCCCTATCCACCAGGACCAGGACTGCATTCCATTGCTAGTCTTGTCTAATCTTTTGTAATTGTTTTCTTAAGAAACTAAATTAAGTATTTTAAAGGTAATAGAGCCACGCTGATGAATGATTCTACCCACACACAAAAGACCAATCTCAAATGATAACTTTCGTGCTATCGTATTTCAGTTAAGAATGCGAGACCGGATTCCCAATGATGCAGAAGCACAGCGAGGCCGCCATGATGTGGATCACTTTCGCAATGAGTATATGGCAAAGAATTATGCTTTCCATCAGGTAAAGTAGTCACATACATTAAAAAAAACAAAATTTTTACCTCTGTGGCACTGACCTAAATACATTTAAAAGTCAAGTCATAATTAGTTCAAGTCAGAATTCTCACAGGATTTTTCTGAAGCAATTAAGAAACTTTTTTTCTCAAAGTTTTTATATTTTTAGTATTTTTTTAATTTCAATTACTACCTATACCTACGTTCAAAGACGTTTGCTATATGCTGAAGTATTAATTTAAAAGGAGGTAATGATTTAAAATTATAATCTTCAGATAAATATATAATAAATGTTTATATATACAAATTACAAAGAATTTTTCCGCGTTGTCCGCTAGTGGTAGCAAACCCAGGAGGGCAACGGCAATGCATCAATCATTCATCATGTATTTGCTGTACTCTTAAACAATTCCTAGTTACGCTTTTATACGCAGGCCGTCAACATGAAAAGTACTAAAGATAATGACTACAATATATTACATGTTCTTGGTAATCTTTCGAAACTTTTACGTCATTATAATTAACGATGTTTACTAAACGTGATTACCACATGCGCTCTCGAGCGATGTTATGGAAACGTCCATGCTTCCCCGATAATCTCCCCTTTTACGTCAGCAAACGTTAAGCTACCTTCCTCGAACCTCAAATTCTAAACCATACGTTTCTATTCTCAGAGATGTAAGGTATAAAATCGAACGACCAAAGTGCTCATTAACCCGCAAATATATCTGGGTAGGCGCTCATTTCACCCGACTGAATGCTCTGAAGGCAGGTTCATTAGTGCTCACAGGACCATGCATTCGTTTTGTTAGTAGGAAACAAAACGAAATAAAAATTTGTACCGCACATAGATATTCGCGTTGGGCCCGGAAAAATACCTAGCAGTGTGAAACGGAAACCTGGGTAGTTCTTTTTTTTCCTCATTTTGAAATGAGGTCGGCGTACGTTTGAGTGTCATTTCTACGTTCTTTAAATTATGCATGTATTATTTTGTCCTTGCTCCCTAAAATTGAACTTTTTAAAGCATAAATGTTCATTTGCATTGACACAAGAAATAAACCGCAATAGTTAATTTAATGTATCTTTGACTAATGTCGCAATGTATTTCGGTATACGTTGCCTTAAAATCACAAATAAAACTAAAGCTTATCATAAATGTGTTTTTATATATAGATGTTGAAGAAAATTATTAAATAAATGAAAGTATTTTTAAGAAGTCACGTTCACTATTATTATTAACTGCCTCGGTGGCGTAATGGTAGCGTTTGCGACTGCTGTGCATGAGGTCTCGGGTTCGATTCCTGAGTCGGACCAAATGCTTGTGTGATCTGTAAATATTTGTTTCGGTGTTTGGATATTTTCTATGTATAATATGTATGTATTTACAAAAACAGTATATATTTATTAATATCAGTTGTCTAGTACCCATAGCACAAGCTCTGCTTAGTTTGGGACTAGATGGCGTTGTGTGTTAAAATGTCCGAAAATAAAATGTCCGAAAATATGATTAAAATAGTTTTTTGCAATTGAAGGATAAGTACATTACATATTTGGTTCATTGTTAAAAATTCTTTGTAAACAATCACAATCATTGCACAAGACGCACAACAAGAGTATTTATTGACGTAATTTTTATTTCATTTTTGTCCATTTACGAACATCATTTAACGTTCAAATGTTTGTCTAAAAGTACACTATGTAAACTAATCTACTTTAGCTCATTGCCGTTTAATGCAGAAAAAAGGTATTCCCCAAATAAAGCCAACCACACCGGTGGTGGGCATCGTGCTCTCATCCGCTGCCAGCCATTTTTCCTCAAGTGGTCGGTCTATCGTGCCGGAGGAAGTCCTACACTACGTTTGTCTAAACGGGGTCTCCACTCCTATACATGTCGGCTCCAGTGACCATCAGTTCGCCTGAAGTCATGACGATATGTAATCATTCTTAAAAATGTTAAGTTGATTTGTGTATACTTGAAAACCTCAAAAAGTTGTGCGTCAAAGGTGGTGTTTATCTTTTTTCAACAACAATGTGTTACAGCGAAGCTGCAGGGTACAGTTGCTTTATTAGTGTAGTAAGTTAGCAAGTATATGCATTCTATGTAAAATCTAAAACCTTTTTTTTTGAAGTTCTTGCTACCTACAACTTGCAGAAGATTTTTTTGCCTTTGATATAATTTTAATAGTGTCATTATCTCCACTTCGTCTGTAAATAGGCACTGAAATTGAATTGACTTAGGCGTCGCTATGCTTAAAGATAATACACGACACTTAAATAGGTATTGGATATTAATTATCTTACAGATAACATGTTTTGCTTTAGGTTGGGAAACTTGAAGTTCAATTCTTGACTTACATACGCTAAATCACGTCTATTTTCCCGAAGGGGTCGGGGCAAAAGCATATTAAACACCTATTATTGACTGACTTACGTTATTGTTATTTGTTGTAGTATGTTTTGATCGTGTTGATATTACCTGCAAAATAACAAAAAATATGAATGTAAGATATTTGGAAAGTTCTTTTTTAAATGTGGCATAATAAAAGGCCGCAGATTTATATACGAGTGTTCCCTATGCGTAAAGGTTTCTGGCATTTTTATGTAGAAATGTACTTTATGACGAAGAAATGTACTGGTGTTAAATAATTAATTTAGAGATTACATCTAAGGGAAGATTATTTTCTTAAGGTCATAGTAATAATCTTAGTAATAACAAGAATTATTACAGTGTAGTTTAATACTTATATATTTTATTATTCAATTAAAAAAATCAAATACCCTATTGCTTTAACTAATCTGCTTAGGGAATTAGGATAAAATCGTTAATTACTCGATTAGATTGTTTAGAATGGAAGAATAAGATAGATTAGAAAGGTATAAGAATATGTAAAACTTCTTTTTCTATTTAATTTTATATATTCATATTTGAAAACACTCACTATATAAATGTTGCTTACAATCGATATATATTTTTTGTTATTCTAAAGTTTATTTATTAAAGAAAAAAGACGAGATATTCGTATCGCGTCTTTTGATAACTTCTGACCTCTTGAATTAACAATTAAAATGTTGAACAACTCATTCCATCGCGATAGAAGAACAAAAGTTTCAACTTTCGATCTGATATTAATGACCTTTTTGAAATAAACACAAAGTAGAGACTGGTAAGAGGAGTGGTTACCAGCGTACGGTATTGACGAAGTTTAATTGACCAGCTGAGAGTTCGCGGGTAGAATACTCATCTCAACTTGTGCGGGCGACGAACGCTGGATTTGGATCATGTGTTGTGGTACTAAAACACGAAACAATGTAGCCTTATCAGTGGTCTAGAACAAGTTTCAACACCAACGAGCTAACGTACAGAGAAATATATTTGCTTTGAAAGGAAGGAATGTACTCTAACGTTCCTAACCTTTATTTACTTTACAATTTAAATGTATTAAAGAATTAGAATGTCTAAAAATAATTTAAAATTTAATTATAATTTTTTTTCGCACATCTAACACACACAACGCCATCTAGTCTCAAGCTAAGCAGAGCTCGTGTTAAGGGTACCTACTGGACAACTGATACGTATATATGAATACGTATATACTTTTTTTGTAAATACATACATATTATACAAAGAAAATATCCAAACACCGAAATAAATATTTGCGGATCGTGCAAATATTTGATCCGGCCTGTGAATTGAATCCGAGACTTCAGCACAGGAGTCGCACACGCCACCACATTGTCATCGGGGCGGTCAAAAAAGAACTTTAAGATATTTTAAATATTATGTGACATGCAACTTCTAGACTATTTATGGACTTATGGAGACTATATACATGAAACGAGAAGACAGGTCTTGTCTTCTAGTTTCATGTATGTAGCCTGTGTAGCGGAATAGCTTTATGGCTAATTTTCAGAGTAGAGTATTAGAAGTTCATGAAGGACTGTGTGTGTTGCGTTAAGGTCAAACCCCATCATTATTTATAGTACAGCTCAAAAACGATTGAGTAAGACGAAATAATAAAGAAACCTAGAAGAAACCTTAGAAGTCGAGTATAGTCTTTTGTAATCGCCATAATTATTTCTAATATCAAGATATTTATGGTATAGACCGTTTTCGTCCGGCATTGTTATTAAAATTAACACTATGAAATAAGATCATTGCAGATTTTGCTTGATAAGTGGCTGGTGGTACGAGGAAAACTCGAACACTATCTACAAAAACGGTGTCAAAATAACATAATTGTAAAGAAAACCATCTGCCAGGAGATACCGCCGCGTCTACTAAAATTTGTCTCATATTTCACTATTCACTTCATTCTGAATTCGAATCTCGGTTGGCGGGTTTTTATCTCATCTTTGCAATATTAAATGTGAGAAAAGCAGTATCGTTCCTATGAATATTAGATAGATCGAAACCAAGAAAGTTTTGGTTGTTAAGCGCAATGATGTTGAATTTAATTTACTAAAATAAAAAAAAAATGAGTGTTAGAAGCGTAGAAAGCACACATTGGAAATATTAGTATCTAAGAACATCATGAAGTATATGTGTATTGCACATATACAAGGTGAAATTTCGACGGTATCTACATTCATATCGAAAGATTACTTTGACATGTCACTTGTAAAACTACTATTAATTTAAAACAATATTTAATTTAAATTGTAGCCTCTATAATTTACCATAAACGTTAAAAAAACAGTTTAACAAATATTTTTGACTATTTCTGTACCTTTTAGAAAATCAAATTGGCTATTCACGAATTCATAAGTCAACAACCGATTGCTGCTTTGTTTATCTAATCAAGGATGCAGTAATCTTCTCAAAGAGTAATATGATATCATCAATTTAATATGACATATTTTAAACAGCCACAAAAGTAAAATTTTGTATAGAATATATAGTACCTCATACAGTATTCAATTTTGTACAGATAAATGGTGTAAAGTCAAACAATAGATCACACAAAATAGTCCCCGCGATTGCTCCGCCCTTTAGAAAAATGGGACTATAGTATATGGCGTACATTTAATAATACGGAGGAACGTAAACAACATTGTAATTTAAGTGCAGGCCGGGCTTGGTGTCGAGGAATGTACGCTTTTTAATATAGTATTTAAGCAACCCTGTATTCTTTTAAAAAGTTACGTCTTGACGCCGACTTCCAGAGCAATACACAACAAACTCTTTCCGCAACGGTAAAAGCACAAACTCTCCGAGTTCTGTTAGGTGCTCATTCTTTTCTTAAACATTAATAGAATAAACTTTTCGTATCTCTTTATGTAATTTCCTGCCGTACTCTCACAATCTTACTGATTTAATTCTCCTACATGTATTCGCACAACATAGAGATGTTTTAGCTTAGTTTACCTTTGCTTTGTCCGCTATATGAACATCGGACTTGTTAATTGAAAATGTGCAGTTACATTACTCTTGTATGATTCATAAAGAAAATTGTTACCTTATTGTTCGAATAATACGTATGACCAGCTTAATATTTTTTTATTCCATTTTGTATGACGTAATGAACTTTATTTTTAACACACGACAACAACTGTACATAATTATAAGTTTATGATCATGACTTTTTAAATTTTTTCTTCTTACATTCAAAGATTAATTAGACGAGGTTGTAAATGTTTGACTTTTCTCCTACTAGGAAATCAGTTCCGTATTTCCCCTAACTCTAACAGTTTTCCAAGCTTACTAAATTGGAGCATCGAGTTCTGTTGCGGATTTGATCCTGCAATTATTTCGACTTTCCAATGACTGATGAAGGCACTATAATTAATTAAAAAATACTGTACTGTAAAATTAATTTAATAATTATATTTATACTGCATTATGTACGTACACTATAGAATGAAATTTTATCCAATAGTGATTGCGTGTTTGTAAGGGCTTTTAATATATTCTCTTTTTATAATATCTATAGCAAAATAGTATTATTGTTTGTCTGCTATACTGCAGATTAGTTGGCTAACTGACAGAATAAGCAAGCGATGATTGATACCCGGACCATTTGTGAAAGGCAGATATGCTGGTCAGTTGTCAATCAGTGTCAAGAAGTGATACATGACCGCACGTAATATTACCAATCGTAGATGTTCCAAGTGCAGATTTTTGATGAATGGTATTAGATATTAGATGATATTAGATGATATTAGATATTAGAGTAAGAGTAGAATTATATTAGTACATTTTTGATGAAAGTCAAAAGGAAGGTTCATAGTTTTAGCAGTTTATCTTGGTTTGTATGTTACACGGATCACATCGCAGCGCCTAAACTGCTGAATCGATTTTAATGAATTAGATATCAATAGGTTCTTAATAACGGCCCGGCTGACCCAGGCTATATAAATTTTATAAAAAGTTTTTAGGTATTCAGTTTATAGTCTTTCAAAGCTTTTTTTATACATATTGCAGTTGATGAACCCGCTTCTGGTGACGCGTGTGTCTGTGAGACCGGGTTATCAGCAAAAACTGAATAACTTTTTGACTTGCCGTCGATATGTGTTGCGATTTCGAGTAACTACCTCATTTTAGGTCCTCCACCATTACCTACAACAGCACCACGGATTTCATATTCCAGAGTGTTGGCCTCAACCCGGTCCGTGAGACCGACGACATCAATTACGTAAGTACATTATTCAAAGATGCATTTGCATAATGCTTTTCTTAAACTTTGTAAAAATCGCAAAACTAGTGTTACGTTTACTGTTATTTTCATTATAAAATTATATATTCATTTAATTAATCAGCCCTTTGGTAATTTTACGAAAATATGTAGTAAATGCTAACAATTGTTTCAGAACGCCTTACTAAAATGAATGATGTCGTTTCGAAGAGCTTCGTGAAGCCGTACCATCTGATGAAGATCTGCCACAAAGATCATCGGTCTGTGAAGATCAAAGCTATGTAGTGTACTGCAAGTATCAAGATTAAATTCGGATAGCAAAGAGTATTTGAGTTACCAAGAATCTTTAGACACAAATAATTCCTGTTTTCGTTGGGAAATAACAATTGTACCAAATGGGGCAAGGAACCTCATCGCCAATCCGTTTGCACCAGAAGTCACAATATTATACGCAGTTATCGAGACACAAACAGCCTATTGCGGGTGAAAACGACTTTCTTGGCCCTTGGAGGCACTTCTTTCAATCATAGATGATGATGATACCAGATCTTTCAACCGACCTGGGACTGCTGGTCCCTTGAGCACATACTGCCTTGTTGCAGAACTTGTTTTACGGTACAAAAAGAGTGGTTTCAAGGAGCGTTTTTAGTGTTCTAAGAATAGTCATTTCCTGGTCAGGCAAACGAGTAGCCATGTCGCCTAATGGTAAGCAATTACACCTGTCATAGACACCCGCAGTATCAGGGGCATCACAATTGCGTTACCGGCCTTTGGGGGATGGGGAGGAAGATGGGGGAGAGCTTGGAGTATGGGCCTCCGATATCCTCCCTTATTCGGTGAAACACAGCACAAACGCTGTTTTACACCGGTTTTCTGTGAGGCCGTGATATCACTTCGGTCGAGCCAGCCCATGCATGCCGAAGCGTGGCTCTCTTATGGTACTTTAGAAGGGACGACACTTAAAACGGATTTAGCCTATTATTTTTTAGTCATAACACACACACGGTTTCAACAACAATTTTTCTTGAAGTATATCAACTTCACTACTCTAAGTACTAACTCCGTTTTATCTAACTCGTAAAAACGCATCACGCCTCTAACGTGGTGATTATGATGGGAGAATAATTCTACTTTACGACTTTAGGAAATTAGGAAATTTTGTAACGGTCGGTGTGACCTGAAGCAATAAAAGTATGACATTCAATGTTACGCCGATGATCTTGAAAGCGATTTTGTAAAATATAAAAGTGGCAAATTTTGTTAGTTGTAAAAATTGTTTATGATCCATTGCAAGTGCCGCTGGCACACTGCTACATACAAATATAACATTCATATATTCTTGAATGTATTTTTGATGGCAATCTAAATTTATGACGCTCCTAAAATTATATTATAAAAAGTATTTCTTAATACTTTCGGTATCATTCCTTCATAAAGAATATCGTCTGAACTAACATTGATATCATTTACGATGCATATTTTAGACTTTTATAAATAACATCAAGTTTCTAAAGGACACATAACTTTCAAATACTGATGCATAATATACATGAACCAGAAAACATTAATTAAAGCAAACAGCATGAACATAGTCTGCTAAATATCATACTAAAAATAAATTCACGGTTGGACTTGGTCATCGTCAGTTATCCTTAATACCTTCGATAAGTAATTTGAATCGGGTTCAGAGCTTTTCAATACTTCTGGTATCTGGTTTTGTGATTAAGTAGTCTCCGAAGGCAATCATTTCATAGGGCTATTACACTCGCGCATAATTCACCAACACACGTAATACTTATTATATTGGGCAAAAATTAAAAGAGAACATATTAATCTATAAAAATGTACAACCGAGAATAGAGCTTAATCAAGCCGCGGCGTCGTCGTGTACACCGCACGTGTATTTAGGCGCCAATACAAGCGCGACAAGATTGAGGCATTCAATTAAATTCAAAGGTAAACATGAGAGGGCACTAAATCTGACACAAAATCGTCCTTCGCTTCCTAATATGTAAATGCAACGGAATATTAAAGTGGTTATTCAGAATAACGGGTACAGTCCGCACGTGAAAATGATTTATAGCATTTAATGTCGTAATGAAAATGCTAATTCCGCAAGTTTCAGAGTAATAACTCGTAGAGGTTTTCACAGCAACTAAATTAACACCCTTTGTGAAACAGGCTTGCGTGTTCATTTTGATTCGTTATCCGGAAATGGTATTTGGTGAGGAGTCAGGGTCGTGCTCCTAGCATAGGCACTATACCGCCCAACACCGGCGCCTAACAAACCGCCTTCACTATTCAAATAAAAAACCTATATTTTGCACTATTTAAATATCCCGACTCTATAATTTGTTTTCTTTTATTTGAGCCCCTTTGTTAGTTCCTTCTGTGTCGTTTGTAAGGAAATTATGTACTACTGACTTTAATTACATTGTCGTTCGGAAAGAACTGCCAACTACGTGTAAAAATGTAATGGAAATAAAAGCTTTTGATAAGAGTAGATGACATTTCTCGTCCATGTTCACTTCAGTTTTTAAATATTCAGAAAGGGACAGAGAGCCGAGATTGAATCCGATTGAACGGTCTGGTATTCGACGTCAACCTTCATTCCGGTGTCCGGTCACGCGATTCAATTCAAATAAATAAGACATCCGTTATTTCTTTTCCTATCTTACTGGCGCTTTATTTGCCTTTAATGTGTTTACGGTCAGAAAATATTATAGCTATTGATCGCATACAAGAGTAGGACATAATAATTGCATATCTACTACCTGCCATGTTTTTCAGTTAAAATAAATTGTTTCAAATACTGAAAAATATTGATATATTAAACTGACAGACGCGTTACTAAACTCTTGACAGACCACTCGTGAAGGCGGCGACAACGGGAGAAATTCGATCGAAACTTCGAGTAAACTAAAAGTATTTAATACTAGCTAAACCCTGCGGTGCTACCCAAGGGATAACATCAACCGCACGTAACGCCGCAGGTTGAAGGTAGAATAAGAAAAGTAGCCTAAATTACTCCTATCATCAGCTATCTACAGTCCAGCCGTTCTTGAGTTTAGTCGGAACAAACAGATAGACAGAAAGACAGTAGACGAACAGACAAAAATTGAAAAAAAAATGTTTTGATATATGTCCCTTGTACATACATGTGCATTTAATAAAGAGTAGTTATTTTAATAATACAAATAGGCACTCCAATTTTATTTATTTTTATAGATTATAAATAGTGCTAACATTTAATTGTAATTAACACAAGTGTTACGAAAAAAAGTAATAAATTTAAGAAACAGTACACAATTTACAAGTCCTTTGAATAGCATGTATGTTTGAAATCACCTGACACCTAATATATTTTTGTTGAATCAAATATCCGCGTTGACTAGTGAAAAACAAGTGTTTTCTGTGTTAAACAATTTACGACAGCTTAACAAATGTACATGAATTTTAAAAATCAAAATACTGTTACATTTTAACGTCTAAATATATGTGCAGTTGAAAGATTTGTGGTTTAACAAGTATTTTTCTTATTCTTTCGCAGTTCCATGTTATTATCAGTCTGTTAAATACATATCATCTTCATAGCCTAGCCTAGTGTATTTTATACACTAAAATTATTTAAGCCAGCTGATACTGCAACCGATTTGACTGAATATCAGTTTTTCCAAGGAGCGACGACCTCCGCAGTTCTGAGGACAAACTAAATTGAAAGGTTGAACTATCAGTATAGGTCATAGGTCATGATAGATATTATTTCATGATAAAGCTCGACTTAGCAGAGAAACTATATTATCTGCAATGCTGTGGTGTTAAGCTATTACTGGCTTTCGTTATGAATTCATAAACTAGTGGGATTAACAATTCAATATTATTTAATACATTTAACCCATAGCGAAAATTGCTAAAGAACGTAATGAGAAAACCAACATCAATATTTTTTTCTGATATTAAAATACATATTATGAAAATATTTGCATAGTTTATAATTTCAAAAGTAAGAAGTTGTCACCTTTATGTTTTGAGATACCTATTCTTCTAAAAGATTCACGTACTAGTCCCTCGAAATGTTATTTACACAAATACAGTGTAAGGATATATCCAGATTTGTTTAACATTGCTAAACAACTACGACCTGCCCTTCGAAGATCCTTGAGGCCACTTTGCTTCGTACGGCTGCACGCCACTACAAAATAGCTAGGTGCTTTTGAAAACAAAGCCCCTGTCTATTTGTCTAACATAGTCAGCGTTTTACAAGAACAGGAAACCTTGATAAGGATTTGGTAAAGTTTTTCGCTTTGAAGTTTTTAAAGCCTTAAAGTACCCAAGTAGATGGCTCAACCTATTTTTATACGAAATACAGAAACATATACAACGAACAAAAATGGAATAGAAAACTCGAAAAAACTTGAAACGACTGGAAGATAATGCCCATGGCATTAAGTCCGCTTTTTGCAATGTATTTGCAGGAAGATAAAATAAATAAATAAATAAAAAACTTATGTAAAAGAAGTGGTATATAGTCGTTTACTGGGATTATACTGTATATTAATTTTGTGTATGATATTAAACGAATCAAAGCGACGAAAAAAACTTCACAGTATGAAAAATTGCTGAAATACTATTATAACCTGGAAGAACTGTAAAAAAATCCGTATAATTTTGATTATTGGTTGACAGGAAACTATTACTATATATACACAAACGAACAGAATATTGTGCACTTGTTTGTGTTAGTTAACTTTTGTATTGTTTTTCCATTACTTCATATTGCAACTGAAAATGAAATATAGAGAGCAACCGGATTCAAAGTAACAATATTTATTTGTAATGCAGACTCTTTTGGAATTTCAATAGATTGACTTGATCAATCGGCAAAATTGCTTATTGCCTTTGTTTGCTATAATTGTCAATGTTCCTTTGGAGAATAATTGTAAAACGTAGAATTAACTATTTCCGGATTGGGCATTTTGAGATTTTTAACTCATAAATAATGAAGTTTAACAGAAATTCTAATAATTTAAAATTTCTCAAGTTATTTCTTATCAAGCCGTAGTGAGTTATAAGCGTTCTCAATAATGGGGGTCCCCATCATCGATCATTTGAGACGTTTCATGATGAATAGCGAACCGGCTATGTAATCTTGATAGCCTCACTGACCCTCAGCACCAATTACCTTATTCTTTTACGTATACATATACAAGGAGCCGACCACTGGGTATACTAGAAAAGGTTAGATTACAGATAATAGGAAAAGAGGTTATTTATTGGTTAGAATTGTAAATTTATTCAAAAAGAAACGATAGTAATTAACTTTTACAATTTACGTGATAATACCTTGACCAAACGAAGCAGTGTTTTTTTCTGTACAATTACTATTCCTGATTTAAGTTTCAGCAAGGCAGAAACGGTCAACATTTAAAGCGGTTCCATTTCATTTATTGCGTTTGATGCTGTCAGATAGCTCATGTGAGCAGAACGTACAACAATGAAACGGTGAATAAAGTGGAATTTCACTGTCTTTCAATTTATCCTAGATAGCTATTTCATCCGAAACTTTATCTATAAAATTACCAACGATAACGTTTAAACACTCAAAATAATTCAGATATACTTGGTGAAAATTAAATGTGTAATTTTATCTTAAAGAAATCGCAAAACGACTTGTACTGTCGATTATTTTAATAGAGACTTTGTACCCCATTTCTTCAAAGTTTTGACGTATCTGAGTAACCTCCACTGGTTATCTGTTCTTACTGCAGTATGAGAATACTTGGCAGGACGAGTATTCTAACAGTAGTTTCGATATATCTACCTGAATTTATGGATGACAAGCAAAAATATTCAAATACTGTAGCATTAGAGTAGAAAATAAACCTTCATTCAAAATCCTAATAAATTATTTCAAAGGATTATTGTATCGCTCTGCACCTAGATTTTAGCACGTAAACTTATAGAGGTACTATATAATTTAAATACTGATATTAGATTTCCAGAACAGATGTGGCTTGGCGACTTCCACATACAACGGCAGCATTAATGTATGACAACGCCATCTGCCGAAGATACACTGAACGACCGAGTAACGTAGTGTATGAAGAAACTACCAATCCTGCATCACGCAATAGAAGTCCTCGCGCAGATTAACATATATACAACTTCCCAACATTTACCTTTGGAGGCATGATCACCTCGCCTGGTCGAAAGTTCCTCTATTTGTGTTGGAGGGACATAAAACCCTGTCCTCCACACAGTCATTTTTCTAACTCATAATTCCTAAGAAGCGGACACTAGATTGACATGAAGGCAAGCGTTCCGTACTTCTATTTCACCGAAAGACTATAGTCAAACGATCAGTTATTTTTAATATAGTTGCATATTATGTGGAGAGGGACATTTTAAAACAAGGATACCCTTCATGTATAAACAGTTTTTGAACTGAACAAAATAATCATTGCCAGTTCCTTATTCCATTATTCGTTTTTTAAATGAAAGCACAAATCAAAAGATATAACAACGAGTAGGGAAATTCCCATAATAAATATATTACTGGGATTATGTTCAGTTAGCGTGTTAACAATGTCTCCACGAGATGAACAGCTTCCGTGAACATTATGTTCCCCGGATATAGCCCCGATGTCTAGACTACGGTGCCGGATGTTGCGTGTACGCAATAGCCATGGTATGTCCAGCGTGAACTTCTTATCGTCAAATAAATTAACACCACAAAAACTAACTCCTTTATCTTGGCTAATCTATTACACTTCGCGTGTCGGCTTACGTTAATTACACCTCTTATTTTAATCACAGAAAAGAAAATTATTAGATGTATTTTGAGCTACCTACCCCGCCAGACTTCGTAGTGTCAAAAATTAATGGCCGGGCACACTCTTTTAAAAATATATTGTACTTTAAAGTGAAGTGACTTTTATCGAACTTAATTTTGGGCAGACACAGATTAAATCAACACAGCTCGATCAACATTAATTCATATCAAAGATAATTCTAAAGTGCCATTGTTTTGTTTGAAATCAAATACTTGTCATTACGGACAAGTATTTTAATTTACTCTGTGATTCATATGGGAAAAAGAAAAAGTTTTTGATTATTTCTCTTGTAATTTTTACGTTTTTTCTCTCCATAAGAATTCTTCTTATGCCTCAACGACAATGTAAAATAAAATCAGACAAATTGGTCGAATCGTTCTCTAGTTTTGCGACTATATGGCAATTCAGTTTTATTTACTTTTACTTGAATAGCAACCAGCCCAATTATATTAGCTTTTTATGGCAATGTCAATTATTTAAAGACTTTAATTCTAAAGTACAGCCTTCAAGTTGTCGTGACGAAATTAATGATAAAAAACAAAAATAAATGTGGATGAAAGACTATTATTTCGGAACAAAAGAACAAATTCTCATTTTGATATAAAAATATATATTATATTCTAACATTCTAACATTTGTCATTGCGTTGAGGTTAAACGTCATAAGATATTGCATAAATCAGATACTGTGACGCAAATCTGGCTTTGCGTTATCAACATTGTTGCACCCATTTTAAAAGCTGTAAGAAGGCTTAAGAGGGTAAAAAAGCTTTCTCTAAGGTAAATTTACTGACGACGATACACGAAAATTCGTCCACCTCAGTAAGTATCGAAAAAGAAAAGCTTCTCAGTACTCTTTTATGACATTGCTTATTATTTAACGATAAAATAAGTTTTTTTATGGAATAGGGGGCAAACGAGGGGAAGTATCGCCTGATGGTAAGCGATTACCGCCACCCATGGATACCCGTAATACCTGAGGAATCACAAGTGCGTTGTCGGCCTTGGGGGATGGGAAGGGGGATTAGGGGAAGGGTTGGATTATGGGCCTCCGGGTAAACTAACTAAATAAGAAACCTAAGCTATCTAAGAACTGATCTCTTAGCTATTTATATTTAAACGATGGTTAAAATTTTATTGTAATGTCAACACGTTATATTTTAACTAATCATCGTAGTATTATTTGTAACTATATTCTAGTAAAAGTCCGTTACTGCAATATTCCATTGTATAACCTACTTAATTGTTATAATGAAAGTATATTCTGCTACTACTACTATACTGCCATCATTTCAATAAATAAAACACTATAACTAAGGCCACAAACACGTGAACAGAATGAAATAGAACCGATTTCGTATATTAAGTTAGCAATCAAAGTTTTATTGAACACAAAGGTTGACTTTATACTTTATGATTCGAGTCCAATAAAACTTTGTCAACACGGCATGGCATGACTGCTTCCTTATTTTGAATAATAAAATGTGTTACAACGCACGCATTTTCACCCTCGTAGCTTGATTAACCTGCAAAATTCGAGGATGAAACGATGCTCGAGAACTTATTTCTCTACGAACTCGCAACTAATTTCCTGATGAAATTAAGAAGGTAGTCTGCGAGCTATCTCATTTCCTAAATGCATACTGTTATGTAAATAACGAGTGAGGGCGTGACTTATTGTGGAGTAGGTGGGTATCTTTCCAGTCTGTTGGTGCCTTGTTCCCACTAGCCTTCATACACTTTTATGTTTCCTTATATACACATTTCCAGATTCTTATTTCTATAAATAAAATTTCGAAGTCATTTCATGTATTATTCATCAAATATTTTTGTAAAATATATTGAAGTAAAGGAACTTGATAACTTTTAATTCTAGAGAGATGGTGCATGCACATGTTAGTTTGGCTTTTCGCCTCTTTACTCAATACTGAGTCATTAAATTAATAGTGTAACTGTTAGTGGCTTTGACTGTTAAGTCAGAGGTGGTGGGTTCGAGCTCCATTATTTTTCTGTGGTGTGTTCAAAGTCTGGTTACCATAGCACAGAGTTTTCTTAGTTTGAGGTATGTCAAGCTATTATTATTATTCTTAATTACTTTTAGAACTTATTAGGATCAGAAAGGAAACATATTACGCGGTTTATAAAACAAGAAATGTACAAAATTCTGGAGTTAACCTAAATTATTCATTGTGACGTGTCAGTAACGTGTGTTGCCTGAATGGCAATTAATCTGCTGATCGTGGCTTACTAGAAATCGCGCAGTTATGAATTTCCAATATTTTGCAATATCCATTATACTTGTTTCCACGTTAAAGTCGATATTATGAAATAATGGCACATATAAATACTTATTGTTTGTTAAGGTTGCTAATTTATTAAAACTTATGTTATCACTATAAATCCCACATAATTACCTACGTTAACATTCATTTTATACTTAATGTGTTTATATTTACTTTAATAATTATTGTTATTTATTTGAATTACAGGTGTTTTAACAGGTTTCAAAAAAGGAGGAAATAATCAATTTGACTTATATTTTTATTTTTGTCACCTCATAATTTTCGGTTGGGTGGTTCACCCTTTAGTAATTCTTCTTTATTTGAAAGCTGATGATTTCTATGTGGTTCCATTTCAATTTGGTATAGTACTTGAAGCCGTGTTCTTTTTTGTTAAAATTTGTGATTATAATATCTATCTATATAAATAAAAATAGATCACTGAAATGTATGTGCGCGCATAACTTCCAATCGTCTGCACCAAATTGGATAATTTTTTTTTATGTATTGACATCAGAACAGTAATGTGCTTTTGTAAAAATAAAAATAAGTAGATAAATAAATATTTTGGACATCTTAAACACAACGCCACCTAGTCCCAAGCCAAGCAGAGCTTGTGTTATAGGTACTAGACAACTGATATAAATACATATATCCTTCTTTTTTTTCCTAAATGCATACTTATTATACATAGAAAACACCCAAACTCCGAAACAAATATTTGCAGATCATGCAAACATTTGGTCCGACCCGGGAATCGAACCCGAGACCTCAAGCACAGCAGTCGCATACGCTACCACTGCGCCACATGGACAGTCAAAAAATGGCGGTACATAGTTCGTCAGGTCAGCTAGTAAAAATAAAATCGAATGAATTTAATTGAGCCAAATGCACACAACACATTTCTGTCAATGAAATGAAAATGAATCACAAAAATGTATATACGCGCATAACTTTCAGTCGACTGCACCAAATTGGATAATTCGTTTTTTTTGTGTTTGCTGTTGCCAGGATAAGGTTTTTATAAAAAAAATAAAAGTAAACCAGAGGTTATATTTTCTTAGTCTGCTTAGTCGCATACACTGTGACCCTGCGGGAAGTTAACACGGGCTTACTAAAATAAGTTTTTCGGTAATTAAGAAAATTTACACGAAAATTAATATGGCGGTACGGAGTTCGTCGGGCCAGCTAGTATTAACATAATTTTACAGATTTTTTTAATAAATTACAACTGTCTTCTTATAGATGACTAATAAATTATTCTATAATATTGTTTTCATTTAATGATCTTTATCATTATACCATAAGTTTAAATAAACATACATTATCCTACACATGTTTTATGCAACTGTAATGAAGAAAACTATTTGTTAAACGTAAACTTTTCACATCTAACAAACTAAATACGATGATTGATTATTACTTTTTGTTTACTGTTTTATTTTCCTCTGTTAATGATTAATGTGAACGTTTAAGAAAGAGAAATGCCTGTAACCATTTTTTGTTGTTATTTAGTCTGTAAATATACAGATTTCAGAAGTTACAATAGGTTTTTATCCTATTAATATTATAAACGCGAAAGTTTGTATGGATGGATGTTTGTTACACTTTCACGTAAAAACTACTCAACAGATTTGGATGAAACTTTACAGTAATATAACTGATACATCAGAATAAAACATAGGCTACTATTTGCCGCGATAACAGACATATACGCGGGCGGAGCCGCGGGCGTAAATTAGTCCTTAATGTAACTTCTAAAATTAATATGTTTGAAGATTAAATTTTAACAAAAAATGCGAAGTTCTTTTTTTCAAAGCTCATGCCATAGCCATTAGCATAGCATCTGCCACATCTACATGCAGGTATATTATCATGCAAAATAAGCTATTTTATCTTTATTGTATACCTTTTAATGTAAAAATGAAGGAAATTTGGTCTGTTAACATATTGATTTTAGAAGTTAATAATAATAATAATTACTTTTTGAGACTTCTAAAATCAATATGTTTACAGACTTAAAAACAGCATCCATTACACTATATACGATACACATTGGTCCGTGGATCATTGAAACTTAAAGTAATAAGTATTTCTTTCATTAGTATCTTAAATAACATATGATAAAGATAAACTTGCCGAGTCTTTCATATAATATTATACCTTATGTAGATGTGGCAGATACTAAGCTAATGGCTAAGACCTTGAAAAAAAGGTTAAGATTTGAGGGATTAACGATAACACCACTGTGGAGGACAGGGTTTTATGTGACACCAACACAAAGGGAGGATCCTCCGACCAGGCGAGGTGATCATATGCCCGGCGGGCCACTACCCAGGTGTTGAACTGTTGTATTCATATATGTTGAACTTCTATTGTGCGATTCAGGATTGGTAGTTTCTTCGTTACTCCGTAGTTCGACGTATCTTCGGTAGATAGCGCTGTAGTGTGTTTCTGTTTGCGTTGTAAGTGGAAGTCGCCACATTAGTTCCTTTCAAGACCGGAGGTTGATATAATAAGATGTGTTAGCTGTCTATGCTCTGTTGCGGAGCTTCCCAGTGCCAGGAGTAAGTAGTTTTAGTGAGTCGAAACTGAGTGCTGCAAGTTTCAGTGAGTCGGAACTGAATGCCGCTAGTACCAGTGAGTCGGGACTGAAATCCGCTGATCCCAGTGAGTCAGGATTGCTTGCGGTGCGCGGTGCTGCGGTGAAGTCCCCAGTGAGTCGGAGCGGTTGCTGCTTAGAAGGGATAGAGATGCTTTGCTTAGGTACATGGACCGTAGGTGCTGTGTATTGTGTCTAGACACTTATGAGGCCGTAGGGGTAACCAGACTGGAGCGGTAGCTTCTTGCATGTGGTATAACCCTGTTGGTGATAGCACGGAGTTGTGTGTTTATTACCACACGTTAATGTTGCCTTATTGCTTTTCCTTTGTTTTTTACATATATCTGAACTCGAATGATTATGTTTCTACGTAATCTTATCAACAATAGTATTGTTTTATACGCTTCGGTATAACTTTGTATTTTTTTGTAATTTACCGATATAGTCTGAAATGGAGTTATGATTTAGACCTACTAAACCGGAACGTGAAACCCTAAAACAATTTTTGTTAGATCCCACAAATAACTAATGGCCTACAGAAAGTCTGAAACTTCTTGATATATTATTTTGATATTAGTGGTTTTATGTATTGTGATAAAAACATTAATGTAAGTAACAGAAGTTAAGTACTGAACCAAAGAAGAAAAAATATCTGGGTCTAGAAATATTTAACAAATAGGCGAAGAGTGCTCTTGTATGTTATACATCCACTGGCTCGAAGAACATTTGCCAAGTTTTTCCACTTTAAATTTGTATTGGTCTGCTGTAATTTTAACAAGTTATACAATAAAATAAATAAATTTTGGGCCACCACTTTCGTTTATTAAAATTCGAGCTGCAAGTTTGAAAGTTCGATACGGGCGATTGAGACATTCACTAAAAAGTGCCGCTTTGAAACTCTACTGGTTTACGATTTAGCCTCAGTATGCCAGATTTTTACGAGTTAACTTTTTTGATATAATACTCAAAAGCTGGGACCGTTCGGAGCGAAGTGATTAAACATGAAATTTGCATTTGCACAAACAGCCACCCGTAAATGATAGAGATAGGTATTAAGTACTTTTAAAACAATAACAAAGTTTCCAACTCAAATAAAATGTAACAGTATCTTACGTTACGCATTTGAACGGGGTTTTAG
This sequence comes from Hyphantria cunea, assembly GCA_003709505.1. Classification (NCBI taxonomy): domain Eukaryota; kingdom Metazoa; phylum Arthropoda; class Insecta; order Lepidoptera; family Erebidae; genus Hyphantria; species Hyphantria cunea. The sequence continues at coordinate 1,888,900 of PKRV01000652.1, read as the reverse complement.
AAAGTTTCGATTTTGGGAGTGGAAGATAAATATCGTAGTCCAGAAAGGGCTTTAATAGTCGGGAGTGAGTTCAATATGTCACAGTGACATCGATACAATGGCGTATCTGTGTCCCGATTGTCAGAGGTCACGATAACGAAAAAGGGAGCTTGTAAATTGTTTCTCAAAACTGAGAAAATTGTTGAAAAGAAACAATATGTATTGATATACTATACATTAACCTTTTCGTTATAAGTTTTAAACATTTACAGAGGTTTTCCAACAGGGTGTTGGAAAACCTCCAACACCTAAAATGCTTTGTCCGTTGATCACTCCTGCTTTATATTCTTCTTGATTGTAGTTTTTATAATTAAGAATGGGTTTGGAGTCTGAATCTTAAATCTAACAATCTTCTATCAATTTAATCAAAAATCCTATATAAAATCTTTTGAACGATTTAATAAATGAAAAAAAACCTGAATGTATTCAAGAACACCCAAACGTTTTAAATTCGTCTGCAAACATTACCCGAGTATAAAAAATCTAAAAATATATCTCTCGGAGAGGGTAGAATTTGCTTTTGAGTCGCGTTTAGGTGAGAATTTAATTAATTTCAACGTTCCAGCGCAATTCGTCCTGGCGAGTGGAACCCATAAAACCTAATGGACTTTCGCTGTCTAGTGTAAGGTAATTTCTGCGTGAGATTTCTCGCCTTTGCGAATTGCAATCTGACTACAATTTGCACAGATCATTGTAGTATGAGAAAAGTTTATCTGTCAGCAATTTAGTACGTCATACACATAAAAGAGTACATACACGTAATATTATTCTTTACAATATTACAGTCAGTACAAAAGTAAATTCAACGTACTTTTTCTGTTCATACGCTGCCAAGAGGTATTTATCTGAAAAGTTTTTTTTTACATAGAGTCGTGTTTTGCATTCGAAATCAGTTAATAAATAAGCCGAAGCAAGCTAAAGCATTAATATGAAGAGAATATGTTATATAACCTTTCAATACTAAGTTTAAATACGTATTAAAATTAAAAAGAGAAGTTCTATTAATAATGATTTTGAATTTACTTTTGGGTGGATACTAGATAAATATATAAATAAGATTTCATTCTGTGTGTTAGAATTTAGAAGGTAGGTAAAATCTCGTCTTATATTAACCCTTGGCGATCTGCGATAACTGCCATATTATTGATATAATCATAGATGATCTATTGATTATTTGTGATTAACCATACTCGCATAATCTAAGTCATGTTTATTTATAAATATTAGCGTATTTTAAACTCCTCGTATCGATATCAAGACTAATGTAGTTCAAAAGTAATTTACATTCTATCTATAACCAGCATAATATTCAGGTCAAAAGAAAATTAAATCAGTGTCTCGGTGTTCTATAGGGAAAGAGACTAATGCAAGGGCAATGTTGCGTCGATAAAGGAACGGGCGGGAGGTGCCGCAGGCTGCGTCAAAATTTTGTCGATTGCGTAATTTCTATTCAAAGTAGATCCGAGTAACTCTCGCGTAGGGTTGCAAAAAGACCATCATGGTACTCCATCCGTAGCCAGTCAACCAAAATGCTTTAGGAAAAAAACTTCGAATATCAAATGATACATACATATAAGTCATTCGATGAAAATACACATGTTACTTTTTATTACACCTTGAGTTTTAATATAAAATTCTACTACAATGACGACGAAAAATGAGCGACGTAAAATGCTCTTGCTCATAGGTTAACGAACTTTTTACGCTCATCTTAAAAAATAACACTTCTCTTTTATACATCTGTTCAAATGAAATATTAGGTACACATCCCCTCTGTTTAGTTGTTAAGGGCGAGGTTACTATTTGTTGTCACAACTACCGCAATTTTCAATGAAATGTGTCGGTATGAAACGGTGAACATAAATATTGAAATGTAATATTTGGCTGAGGGTAAATGTAAATTTCGTTTATCTGCGTTACGTGACGTCAGAGCGTTAGCGTAGATAGTGTGCGTTGCGTGCGGGCTTGGCATGATATTAGACTATTTTGCACTCTGATATAGATTTCATTTTATGTTCGTAAAGCATCATACGTCCGAAAGGATTTCGTAACTTGTTAAATAAATTTTGAAACTTTTGATTGAAGACAGCAAATTTGGTTATAATATGTTTGCTGTGTGAAGATAGCACGCGAGGTGAAGGAAATTAGATACATATGTTTCAATTAGTATTTTTTTCGGGGATAGAGTTTTCCTGCTAAAAACTATTATAGTAGAATGTGAACAAGTCCCAACACAAAAAATTTAAATAATAATAACAGTTTATCAGAAAATTAATCTACTCAACTTTTTTGTAACAAACTAGAAAAGAATTCACCGCACTTTAAAGAAGGTTTTTAATAAAGTATCAACATGAATTCGAGATACTTATTATAAGATAGTTAGCAGGTCTAAGTCTATGAAGAATAACAATATTTAAATAGTTTCATCATACAAGCTGAAGGCATGAACTAAAGAATTTTGAAATGAAACAGGAATTTCTCTCGAAATTAATTTTAAATACGAAATATTCTACACGAATGTACAATATGTGAAAGTTATTGCAGTTTATATACAACACAACATAAGGATTTTAATGAACCTATTCGAGAAACGTTTACAATTATTCGTAGCGTTATATTAATGGCAATGACTTAAAGGTTTGGTAGGCGCCTGCTGTGCGCTAATATAGCAATCATATAATTTATTGCACGCGAGGTATAAAATGAAAAGCTCGCACCAAAACACTCTCAATGATCCATAGGCTGTTGTACACAAAGGAATTTTACATCATTCATTCGCTAATTGTACTCTATCCATGCCATGCACGTTACGTTAAAATGCGATACCTATACGTATGTCCTATAATATATCGATTATACCTACTTATACAGTTATTATATAGAATATAAAGATTATGTAAGTATTATATACATAAAAGAAAAGGTAAAATATACCTACATACAGACAGTAAATTGGGCGGGATGACAGCACCAAAATTCGCGATACTTTTTGAACACACTACGTATATCGGTGTAAAAGAGTATCTGTATTTTATAAATTATAGCGGTATTGTATATTAATGTAGATCATATTTCTGTTTTTATGTTTTGATATATATTTTCTGCGGTGACACCGATTTTTCAGTACTTTTTAAATGAAAACATAAACTGCTGTAATGAAACAAACCACTTGTATAGTGTAAGAAATCACTGGATATTGATTAATAAAGGTGGGTATCCTGCGGACAGTCGACTCATGACCACGACCGGGAGAACCTAATCGTATAATAAAGCTGCTCAGTGGTATGGCTTTCTATTATTCCGAATATCTTTAGGTGGTAATATAGTATAATGTCTGTATCATTTCTAAGCTAAATTATGCATCATACTTATATTTATATACTTGAATTTCGGAAGAATTACTGATATTCATCAAAAAGCAAAATTTTTGTATAAAATCATAGCATTGTAAAAAAATATACATCAAATTAATTCACAGCTAAAGATTTTCTACATCTGTATATGAAAAGTTGAAAGATCATACTTTGAAAGATTATGAGTGACGAGTGGGAAAACTTGATGTGGGTATATCTCTACGTAACTCGTAAAAGTCGTGTGCACTTGTATTAAGCTTAAATGTTCGTAATCGAACCTGCTTGAGCCCCGCCTACATTTACGACGTAATAGGATTTTCTCGCGCCCATTCGTGTCCTTTCGTAATATTTATGGCTTCGCTACACGCAAAGAGAGGTGTTAGAGTTACAAAGTTGGCATCAGTCATGGTGAATCGGTATTAATAGATAAAAAAATAATTAATACTTTTATATTAGGTAACTTTTAAATTTTCTTTGATTTCCAAATACCATCACATCTGCAGCTGTCCTACTTTAAGACAATTAGAAAAAATCACAAAACAGTGAAGCTCAATAACATTCAACATTCTACTGTGATAGCCTTTAAAACGGAGATAATCTAAATATATCACTAATTTCTTTATTAGTAAGTGTAGTAGTAAACCTACATCGTAAATTACTACTACATGTATTTAAAAAGTTTTTACAACATGTGGGGTATAATTTGATATGTATGACAATTACGATGTGCAAAGCATTCAAGGTTTAAGTTTAAGTTTCGAAATAATCTAAAATGTGAGGTAAAATGTCGTAAGTTCACAATGAAGAAAGTGCAAATATGTACAGATGTTTGTTTAGGAAAAGCTCAAACATATATAAAGTGCAGCCCAAAACCGCAACAAATTAAACTAACGTACAAAATGTAAATTGGACAGTAAACCAAAATATAATGCCTCAGACACGCGGAAAGTATGAATACATGCTTGTTTACGAGACATTGTACCAGACAGTAGTGTAACACGACTCTGCGCCGCTACGGAAACTAACATCTCGGTCCAAGGTGAATTTACATTTTTCTTTTTAAATTTTAGTGTCACAGGCCGCAATTTAAAGAAAGTTTAATTTTAAGATTTTTCTTAACTTATTATACAGTTGATAATATTATTAAACGTATCTAATACCTTTAAACGAGCAATTCTTATATATAGTTAATCTGAATATCGGAAACGGCTGCAATGATTTTCATTGAATTCATTATCCTGGGGATTTCGGGAACGATAAATCGATCTAGCTAGGATTAGTATATAAAATTTGCTATATAGGTATTAGCTATTATACTATGTGAAATATTGTAAATGTGTTATGTTTGTTGTTATAACGATGCGAATATATTTCTAAGTATTTAGGCATATATTCAGATGTATATTGTAATGTATTTTACAAACTACACTATTAAACAATAAAGTCCATCTAAATATTACCTGTAGGAGATCGCAGACTGCGATAAGACCACCTACTGTGTTGTCGTTTATGTTTATTCTATGCTGTATGTTTTCTATTTATGAAATACAAAAAGAGTACATGTTACAGATAGTTATCTGTATTTCAGTTTTATCTATTTCTATTCTTTATCCATACACTTTTACGGTACTTTCGATATACCTACGGTAATACGTGGAATTCATATTTCACTTACATTTCTTTTTTCTACGTTTGCTAATTCTTATTGATTTCATAATAATTCTGCACCACCAGATTGATTTGTTCTAGTAACACTTCACTAAAATCATAGACACTTCATACTACTAACCAGATAGGTATTTTGTTTCTGGTATGTAAATATCGGAATATCGGAATCGGAAATAAATCTTCTAATTCTGTCGTGTCCATATGAAATGATCTGTCTCCATATTGTTAGTCGCTAACCGAAGTTAAGTACCAAAACCAATGAGTTAAGTAGTCCATGACGTAACCAAGGCTCATTAGGCCAAATATTTAAAAAAAAATCTGTCCATCGTTACCTGTTGAAGGATGTCTTCCATCGGTAAAGATAGATAGACTTTTTCATAATTTAAATCATTAAAAAACAAAGATCCAATATAAAAATTTAGAACGCGCAATAGTTCAATCACATTTCATTTGAGCGCACTATACCTACTACACAGATCGAGAGTGATGTACGCGTGATAGGTCTTTTGGAATGAATTGTGTACATTAAAGCATAGGTATTACAATGAAATTTGGAATCATATTGAAAATCTATATGAGTATTTATAACGAGGAAGGGGATTAGTTTCTTCCAACAAACATAAATAAAACTAGAATTAATTGGCGCCTATAGGAGGCGCATCGAGATGAACAGTGTCAGAGGAATTACTGTTAAGAACATTGGCTAGTTGTAGTTAATGATAAATCGGTATCGGTACCCAAATGACACTCAGAATGAACTGCAATAATGAACCGTAATGATAGTTAAAATTATAAAATACTAACTCAGCATATTTCAGTTTTATCATTTCATTGTTCCTTTTTAGAGAGTCAACAGATATTTAATTACAGAAGTATTCTGTGATTCATTCAAATATGTACTTAAGGCAAATGCAGGATATGTAAATGTCTTTTACTTAACTTTAACTAAAGCGTGCGTGTGCTTATTATTAACATGTTGCTTCATATTTGTCTTAATTTTAGTACTTTCTGAAATCATTTCGTGTCATCGTTTTAATATTTTGCGATGGTAATGCAGTTTTTTTTGGGAGTCCAACTCGTACTTCACTAGTTTTAGTTATATGTCAAAATTCTAAGCCGGCTTTACTACAAAGCATAATATAATAGCATCAATAGCACATTATAGTGCTCGTATTTGCCTGGTAAAAACTATTTCGACGTATAGACATGTTAACCTTGACCTTATAGAACATCTCTATGAGCTATATTCTTTTCCTTCATTGCCTTTCCTTATTGTTGAGCTCTTTTAATATACTTTTGCCCAACTTTCTCAATTTTTAATCCCAAAGTGTCCCTATTATTTGAGCATGCTTAAATTATTGTTGGTAAAATACTTTAGGTGTTTAGTTCACCTTTACCTATACCTTTGCGGGTCCATGAATATATGTATACCTAAAAACAACATGTCTAGAATCGTGGACGTAGAGGGAAATATTAAAATTTATGTACCCAAACATTTTAATGTCCAGGCAGTCGTTGTATGAATAATTAAGGACGTTTATTTTAATTTAAATAAAGTGAGCCACGACTTGCTTAAAACTACTTACCTTACAACAATTATTAAAAATATGGGACAAAGGTAAAATTATATCAAAAATTTGAGGTAAAAGTGTTTTGCAGACGTGAGTTCAGGCGGGTTTGTTCCAATGAATATAACTATGTACAAGACTAGACACGTGCTGCATTTTGTTGATACTGGTAATTAATTTAAAACAGTTTTGTATCGCTAATGGTATCGTGTATTAAAGCTGTATGAACAGTGCAAGTTGTATTTTAAGCGTTTAAAGTAATTTATTGACACGAAACTTAATTGGATATTATATTAAAACAAAATGACTGTGCATGTATAACGGTTGAGTCAAAATTATGTGCAAACTGACCCAAAAAGCTACTAGAAGACGTTTAAAATGAACCTTTACACCACGGTCAAATAAATAAATTAATAATGGTTTTCATGAGTTTTCATATTAACATATTTGACTTCAATGAAGTGTATTTATTTATTTTATTTAAAAGGTTGGTATGTAGGCACTATAGTAGATCATACAAAAGCATTATCAATCTTTTCACTACCTGCCATGATTATGAATATAGTAGTGAATATCATTAAAGTCTTGGATTTATCCTTCAAATAGCTTTCTCCGTAAGTTCCTATACTTGTGATACGGGGTCCGCTAAAGAGTTCTTGAGAAAATGTGGAACATCTATTCATACATGTAATAACAATATCCGCCTGTCAAGCATATATGACAAGATTTCCCATAGAATTGGCAACGATTCCGACGGGCTTATACGGTGGCTGTTTGCTGACTTATAAGCTTAGTTTATTCTTTTCAATAAAGTAAATTCATAAGTTCAAATATGAAAATTTGATATTTAAGTTAAGTTTTTATAAAAGTTGAATTCGAGTTTATTTTAAAACTGTTTACATTTTTTTAATGGACATGTTTAGTTTCTACAGAAAAAAATCATGTAAAATATGCAATTAAAACAGTAATTTTATCATATCTTTTGGTTAAGTTCACTTATTAATGTATGACTTCAACTCAGAATTAACTCGTGACATACAAAAGTATAATACGAGAGTATACGCAAGACACTAGTATTATAAAATGTTGAAAATATTCACATAAATCTAAAAATATGTCATGTTATAGACACAAATAATAAGGTTATATAAATTGACGATAAATAAGACTACATCAAGTTGTATATCATCATCATCAGCCTGCTGCAGTCCACTGCTGTCATAGGACTAAATTTAATTCATATGTTTTGTTTCAATAAATTACGTAACAACGACAGGACGTTTCACGATTTGTGTTCCATTCAATGCGAAATTACTCTCGTATCAATCATTCTCTGTGTCTAAAAAAAAAAAATTATGTAATAAAATATTACAGTAATTAATAATAAATATAATATTATAGTAATTTACACTGTAGAATGACTACAACATCCAAATACAAGAAATGTTAGAAATGTAAGATCCTGGTATAAACCGAAACTTCAGAACCAAGCTTTGACATAAATGTCTTTATTTTACTCATGAAGGTAACTCGGCAAAAGTGTCTCAACCATTTTCTTTCGGAAGATATCATTTAAAGAGTTTCAACAAGAAATTTTACCAGTTTATCAATCTTTAATACGTGGCTGAGCCGACTGGTTTTCAGAGGACACTGGACGTAACGGATTAAAATGAGATTGAGCTATCAAAACTGCCCTCTCAGCCAAGTTGCAAGCGTTCTTCTTTCTGCAATCGTTAACGCCTAAATTCTCATGACATTGGATTATACTTTGTCTAGTGGTTTCCATTAGAAATTTGGTACCGTGTATTGATCTTATTAAACCTTAGTGATACAAAGTTGTCATTAATACTAAAATTATATCATAAATATAAAAGTAAGATTTCATGGTTTTGGATGCCGATTTGGATGAAATTTATAATGGCGATCCATTTATTCTTAAGGAAATATTACTATTTACCGTGATAGCCGACATACACGCGGTCGGAGCTGCGGGTAAAAGTTAGTATAAGTATTCGTAAGTGTCGTAAGTCGTATATGATGAAGAAATTGATTTTTCCGTTAATGGCTAAAATAAAAACAACTATGGTTGTGTCTAAGTAGGTTTTCCGACCTCATTAAAAATAATCAAAACTTGTGATTACGTTATGTAGGTTATATATTCATTTGTATATTACATATAGAAGACCCACTACATTAATTCAATTCAATTCAATTCAAAATCATTTATTCAATTAAGACACTAAGTGACATTTATCAACGTTACTTAGAAGCTACAGATAAAAAACATAGATCGACACAAACAGACGCCAGATGAACTTTATTGTCAAGGTGAATTAGGTGAAAACACCAAAATTTACTGCCTGTCTGTGTCGATCCATAACTTTCAGTTTCCAAAATGCGTAGGGCCTTATGAGACGAATACTGGCAAAGAAACTCATGGATAAATGGCTAAAGGCTATGATAGATCAAGGACTCCCTTAAAAATTACATTAATCAAGAATTCCGCTACCTACGACCCAATAACCTGTAACACTATGTAGCCCCATATTTGCATAGGACAGAAACTAATTTGCACGAACTTAAAATGCAAGCTTTAATATGCAACAAAGTGTAATTTGATCGCGATAAAAAGCATGGCTAACCTTCATTAGTGTAACAAGCTCCTTGAATATTACAAGGGGTGTGCCCCTATGCAATATTTATGATTTTATTTTACCTTTCGTGGTGTAGCGCCGTAAGCGTCTTTGCTTATCGTCCCCTATAAGGTTACGATGCTAGTTACTGATAATTCGTAACTGACCGAACGTCGGGTAAATTATATGGATAAGGTCCATAACTTATCATATTGTAAGCGAAATTAAAAGAAGAGATTTATGATTTTTTCCTATTGTAAGTACCGCAATGCGGAAGAATGACGGATTTAAGTTATAGCTGTTTCTTTTTTTGTATTTGTAAGTGTTTCGAAACCTTAGCGGTGGTGATCAAAATGTACATAAATAAATATATAAAAATAAACTGTGTATAATTTTTTTTGCCTGCCTCTAAGTTATTATTCTGACTGTGGAGGAACGGATCTTATGTCCCTCCAACACAAAGGGAGGATCCTCCGTCCAGGCGAGGTGATCATGCCTGGCGGGTCACTGCCCAACGGTTGATGTAGGGAAGTTAGAACTTCTATTGCACGATGCAGGATTGGTTGTTTATTTGTTTCCTTCGTTACTCCGTAGTTCGACGTATCTTCGGTAGATGGCGCTGAAGTATATTTATGTTGCGCTGTATGTGGAAGTCTCCACACTGCCTGATGGAAAACATGAGCAGAATGCAAGACTCTCCAAGTCTCCATACTACTCATTGCTAAAACTAAAACTCTAGTTAGAGTACTTTAGGCTGACCTGATGAGAGAATTAGGATATGTTACTACACCCCATACTACTTTTTTAACTTTGGTCATTCATATTAAGAATACTAACGTATTAATTTAATATTATTTCATTACTATTACTGTGAAATTAAAAATTTATAAGGTTACGTGGGGCTATCTCTTAATCTATGAAACCGATTTTGAAAAATATTGCACCAATAGGAAGCCACATTATTTGTGAGTGTCGTAGGCTATATAAAAATATTTCGGTATCCAACATACACGCAGACGGAGCAAAAGCTAGTCGTTAATAAAGAACTTAACCAACATTTGACCGCACCATTATACGATACTAGAGAGGTTTGATTTTCGTTTCTTTTTCGACTAAGTCATCAACAACCCATAATGTCTCCTCTCAGGAGAGGGTTAAGGCCATACGTCCCCATGCTGGCCATGTGCGGGTTGGGGACTGGCAAGACTACGTTGTGGCTACGTAATCTTACCGTTGGATGGTTTCAAGCCGCCCAAAGGCCTCCAACTAAGCTTCACGACTTTTATCCTATATGATAACAACCGGGACCGACTGCTTAACGTGACCTCCGAATCACAGAGACACTCATGGTAACACGCCACCAGCGGTTACCCATCCAGGTACTGACCGCGCCGTCGTTTCTTATCCTGGTGATTTCCAATCACCGAGTGCAACTGAGCTATGAGCGCCTTGGACTAAGTATACATTGTATTTAGCATTCAAAGTTCTAAAAAGTGAAGTTATTCCTCAAAGAATAGAACCAGTGTAGTTTAATTCGAATACAGTTGATTAAATCTGAGTTCAAGTGAGTCCATGACTCTACCACAAACCAAAGTCTCCGTAAGTTTCTCTTTAAGCTGAATTTCAGAAATACTTAAGTTAATATGTAAACTATGTCCAAAACTGTGTTCCTTGTGAACACAGCGTTAAGCTATTTAAATGCAATCGCTTTGTTCGGAGCATTCTATTAACTAGCGCACGCAAGTAGCAGCCGTTCTGAAACTATCAAGATACCACATCTTCTTAGTGTACTTTACACTTTGATTAAGGAAACGATTACTTGATATAGTGGTGCATGTTTAAAACAAATTTCCTGTTTTTCGTTACCAACCAAATTTGATTCTATTTTTAAGCTGAACAAGATCTAAAAACAGCTTTCCTTAACACTCTTGACATTTTTTATGTCTCAACCAGAAAAAATCATAAATTTAATAGTGTATATTGATGTATATATGTATTTCTTAAAAGTGAATCGTAAAGCATGAATAATTTGCCTAACCATGCCCACTTGGTTGGGCGTTTACTGTCCGCTTTTCTTCGACTTGATTTACATATGCTATTATTTTGAACTGAATTTTCTGTTCAGTCTTATTTAAATATAGCTTTTGACACTCTTTAATAATGTCGCTTTCTGTTATTAAAAGAAGTTTCAAGATCGGATCAGTACTTCCGAAGATACAACCATGCAAACAAAGTTAGAAACTTTACCTCTTAATAATAATATAATTATAGATGTTATTTGAAACGGATTTTAGGAAACTTGATACATGTTATGCCAATTTAACTATTAAAGTTTTACCAACCTTCTTATCTTGAAGGACAGCACGAAATATTTGTTAATTATTTGACGTTGAAATGCTTGAGAATATTTAACTCTTTTATAGTGTAATTTTTATATGTTGTGAAATCACTAGTTTTGGCAAAACAATCCATACCGGATTGTATTATTTTGATCATTTATTTTGCCACATGTGTCTACTTATTAAACGCAAGTGCATTGCCAACTACCAGGAGGTTCCCATCACCCAACCTTGCACAATCACGCCGCCTCTTTACTAAGGATCGAACCAAGTAGAGTAGTGTGCAACTGGAGAGGCCTTTGTTCAGCGGTGGACTGTGATTGGCTGATGGTGTAACCGTCAAGTTCAATCAGCAAATTTCTAGTAAATATAAAAATGGTATATTCGGTAACATATCATAAAAAACCAGCTGTGATCTTTGTGAAAACTGACTATTATTATTTTTTACCGTGGGAGAGCCACGCTTCGGCATGAATGGGCCGGCTCGACCGGAGTGATACCACGGCCTCACAGAAAACTGGTGTGAAACAGCGCTTACGCTGTGTTTCATCGAGTGAGTGAGGATACCGGAGGCCCATACCCCAATCCAACGCCCCCTATCCCCCTCACCATCCCCCTTCCCCCCAGGCCGCCGTAGTGTGGGTCACCATGCTGCATTGTTCTTCTTCGCATTGAGGATGGTGACCACCACTCTTGGATTCTGCTCATGCTTTCCATCAGGCAGGGCAGAGTCATTTTGGCAGCTTAAATATATATATAAAAAAAAGTGTTGTTATTTTAAAGTTCTCAGCAATATTTTCTTTACTCGAAACATGGTAGCTTCACTACCAAAGAGGAAAACTCTTATTCTTATTGTTTCTCAAATATACTTATATGTACTTAACTATAGCATAACCACGGCTTTACTTTATTTGTTCTCTTGCACGGAATAAAGCCCTCGCAGACAGAAAACATTAAACTTGCCATATTATGAGTGCATCTAGACTTTCTTCTTTTCACGTAACACGCGAAATCATTACAATTTTTCTGAGAAAAGATAAATGTAAAATAAAATGGAAATAATACACTCTTGTAATTTGATCATCTGCTGTTAAATCTAAACTAAGGTTATTATGCTTTTCAGACTTAACAAGTCTTTATAATTGTCTCGAAAACAGACCGAAACTAAGTTTTCTTTGCATTTTACCTTATAGAAATTTATTGAGCTGATGTAGACTCCACGCAACCGAAGAACATGGAAATTAACAAGAGTGTCTTACAAAAAATGCTGCGTCGTTATTCATTGTTCACGTTATCCTGTCCTTCACGGCGTTAATGTCAAATAGTGTATCAAAAATATAGTTCACAATAAATGTTAACATAATATTTTTGCATAAAAAAACAACATAATATTCTATGACTTTGCATAAGATATTTTTGTCCTACTTACTACTTTGTGATACATGTAATCTTGCTTTAAAATATTTAAATTTTACTTTTATATTTGATACTTGCTACAATATGCAGCGTGCACTTTACATCGTACCTCTACATCTTTTATTACGATGTTCTTTTTACAGTCTCAAGGGAATCTTGGAATAGAATCCGAGTATATAAACTTACTTCGTGTATCTTCAATTCCAAGAATTGTATCATTTCCAGTACCGGGCTTATATGCAGTAAAATAAGTAATAATAAACGTAAAATAAAAGGTTTCTATCACACATTTGGTATTGTATACAGTAGCACCCATACTAATATTATAAAATCGAAAGCAGCTTTGTCTGGTTAACTAACTTTCTGTCTGTTTTGTTTTCACAGTTTAATCACCAAACCGATTTCAATGAAATTTGGCATGATGATACTTTGATTCTTGAGGCCACTTTTCGCCATCATAACTAACATATACATGGGCGGAGCCATGAGCAAGAACTAGCAGTTCTATATTATAGATACATTTTCTCAATAAGTACGCGACCTATGCCCATCAATCGTGTGTCTCAAATCAAAAACGTCTAATAGGTTAAAGTTGGTACTTAGTAAGTCGATGGCCACAGTGAAAAACAGATCAAATTAAAAGGTTTACTTCCAACAGATTAATGAAGATAAAACTAGAAGCTAAGCTCGGTAAGTAGGTTGGATAAACAGCTTTTGTCGGATGCCCTGTATTATACTCCTATCTATACTGAGGCTTTTGGCTGACCCACACAATCGGTTAGATTAGATTTTAAAATGGTCTACTGAGTATTTATACTCACATCATTATTAGACATGCCTTTATGTATGAGAAAAATATTAAAATGGAAAAAAGCGTGTCATGTCTTAAATAAAAACTTAACAATACGTTTGATAAACTCTTTTAAAAGTTATTATTGGTTTATGGGTACTAAGAGTCTAAAAGTCATAGTTAGGAAACACTAGGAATAAATTTGTTTCGAAGCTAATGGTATTTATGGGTAAAAATCGGGATTGATTCAAGAATCATTTCGACCGTTTTAATATTTAAAACAAAAATCAATCATTGATTTTAAAATATTTTCCTATCAATCGTTAATTATATTAAATCAACTATCCTTCAAATAATTTAGAAAATATTCAGATATTTTTTTCCTATACCTATGTATATCTTCCGGTTCTTGCTTTTATCCGACTGCGAAAGAAGTATGATACATATGTGTGTATATATGTATGTATGTATAATTCTTTGGCAGGCCCTAGAACCTAAACGGTTTGTCGTATTTTTATGTCAGTGGTGTCAATAGTTTAGTCTTAGTCATAAGAGTGACACTAGGTACATAAAAATTAAAAAATAAAATTAGCGCCAAAAATAATCTTAATAAAAAATATATATTTTTCAAAATTCATCGAGTGTGGTATCAAAATAAAGAATTTTTAATGGTGACTACGAATAAATGTTTAAATTAAGTGTTTTATTTACAAAAACCTGAATTTAGTAAAGATGACAGATATTGACACAATCGGGTTTTCTTTTTTTTTTACTTGTTTGGTAAATTATTTTAATTGAAGTAATACCTATATTACCAACGTTACCAACACAAAGTATATAGCACATAACCAGCTTTACATAGAATAATATCCTCAAGCCAAATCGTGAATAACAGATTTAGTAACATTTCATAGTTTCTCTTTACGTGCCCAAGTTTGAGAATTTATGACGCTGAACTTATACGGAATATGAACCACGTAACTTTACATAATACGTTAGGCGTTAATACTCGTTCGCCGACTTCGTATTACCCGCTGGCTTTAATTATAGGAAAGAGCATTACGTTTAGTAGAAGTAAAATTAGCAAATGTGTACAACTGTGTATGATTTTGGTTAATAGTTTAATTCCACCTTCGTCAAACTATTTATTCCTTTTAAAAGAACTTATTCACGCTTAACTTTTACTTTCACGTTATCACACGATGAGTCAAACATTTCAAATATTTCAACGTCAGTATTGTTAACACAACGTATCTAGCACCAACTAACAAAATACTGCCCTGGCACATTTTATAAAGGCATTCGGTTCTAGATCCGAACAAATCGGATTTGCGTTCAATTTTCCTAGATTTTTGAAAGCTCTCCGACCCAGTGGAGCAAAACCCGACCCGAATACGGCGCAGAAAAAAATCTGAATTCGTCTTGGCTTCGTAACTTAGAATTTAAAAGATTTAAATCCATGCTGACTTGACAAAGTTTGCCTTAATGTTAAACATATTTTAACTTAACTGTTAAAAAATGGATTTAAATATAATAATACTCTGAACATATAATTGAACTTACAAATTTTGGAAATATTTTCTAAAGTGGCTTTAGACGTAGCAACTATGGAAAGTATGTCAATTTGGCAGAGCCAAAACTCTGTAGAAAACTTACTAACTAGAGGTGTAAGGTTTTTAAATATTAAAAGCAAAAGTCGGAAGGAAATAATCGCACAGGTGGATACTGGATATCACATAACCTGATGGCGACGCAGTTTCGTAGAGAGGTGCAAGGCACAAACGAGTGTTACCGAGCCTTGTCGAGTCGTCCCGAGTCATACTGAAACGATCCATTCGCTGACATTCGTTACCTTTACAGCTAACATTTATTATCGTTCTCCGGTGCTTGGCGCTCGTCTCAGTAAATATACTTAATTAAAATTACCGCACACGACCCTTGAGACATCACACATATATATGAAGACGCGTTATGAGTTAAAACTTTAATTAAAAGGTCGCCTCCCATTTAGATATAAAATAGGTCATACCCATTTTGCACACGCACAAACAAACTAATATATGTTTATAAATTTTAACGTTCAGTGCAATTTACTGTGTGTTTTTATGGTAGTCAGAACAATTTAAATTCCTATTAAATGGTTTATTTCATTAAAAATGTTTGTTTTAAAAACATTTAGAAGCAACATTTGTACATGTCCTTTATTCGTATCGAAATTGGAAGATACCCAGATTTAAAAAAAAAGATGCACTCATGTCTACGGGGCGTATCTTAAACTTATACGAGTATTTCGTCACTGACAAAACTCGAGTATAGTAAAACTTTAATATTTTATGTAGTTGAAAACAAACTATAAACTAACTGATATACCTTATGGGTAATAATTCAAAGAACCGCTACAAAATATATCTGAAGCTTAACTTTATAATGCTTTTAAAAACTACTTCAATCTTATTAAAATGTCAGTTTGTCTATGCCATGTTCGTGATGAAGTTGACCAGAACCACTCTGCTACTGATATAGTTTAGGAGGTAACCATTTACTGAAGCCATAATATTATTTCGTGTGAGAAAAAAAAGAAAATAAAAATAAAATCGTTTGCCAAGGGAAATCATACAACATTTGAAAAGTTATTCTATCAGATACAGCACTAGGTTGCAGCTCATTTTAATGCAAAACATGAAATCTTAATGTAATATTAAGATTGCTCGGGTGCTCATCACATAAAAAATAAAAATAAAACAGCTCACATAAAAAATTTATACCGTGGGAGAGCCACGCTTCGGCATGAATGGGCCGGCTCGACCGGAGTGATACCACGGCCTCACAGAAAATCGGTGTGAAACAGCGCTTACGCTGTGTTTCATCGAGTGAGTGAGGATACCGGAGCCCCATACCCCAATCCAACGCCCCCTATCCCTCTCACCATCCCCTTTCCCCCCAGGCCGCCATAGTGTGGGTCACCATACTGCATTGTTCTTTTTCGCATTGAGGATGGTGACCACCACTCTTGGTTCATTTCTGCTCATGCTTTCCATCAGGCAGGGCAGAGTCATTTTGGCAGCTTAAATATAAAAAAAAAAGAAAAAGCTGTCCCAAGGCCGCACCAGGACTGCAAGTTGCACAAAAAGACAAATATAATGTCCATTGGAGACTATGATACAATTCACTATTTGCGATACTTTATTCTCAAGGGGTGTTAGTAAAGCAATAGTTAGTAATACTTTACAGAATCGAACTAAATAAGCTAAGGCGCATTTATCTATTATATTCGCAAGGTACAAATGCTACTGCTATACTGATATAAGGTAGCCTAGTCAATAAAATAAAACTTTGCTACGTATAGATGTAACGGTACGAATAGTTATCTTCTCTCGATTGGAGAGGTAAATTATTTCGTCTTTTTGTGTTACTGCACAAAATCTGGTTTACAACAATGAATGAAACAAAAAAATACATGAATTTCGTATAACTTTAATGCTTTTGCTGGTATGAAATGGTATCTGTTCACTTAAGAATATAGACATTCATATGGTGCTAATACTACCAACGGAATAACTTCTGTTGGTAGTATTACCTGAGTTCCTTGGCAAAATTGAATTAAGATGAGACTAGACTAGGGATCGCACAGGTTTATATATTCCTTACTGTAATATAAACCATAATATGTTCATTTGACAACTAAAATGTAAAAGCATAGAAACAAGCAGCGTAAACTTTTGAATACATATGTAGGTACGTACATACTGTCTATATATATCTGTCGATACGATAAGGATCCCATAGAGTTGTGTTAAG
Source organism: Hyphantria cunea (assembly GCA_003709505.1). Lineage (NCBI taxonomy): Eukaryota > Metazoa > Arthropoda > Insecta > Lepidoptera > Erebidae > Hyphantria > Hyphantria cunea. Next base: position 1,871,296 of record PKRV01000652.1, on the reverse strand, counting down.
CATCATTGACACATAGTTGTTACTAATAAGTTACAGATAAAGAGTTCAGGCTGTATTCTTCCATATCAGGTATTCCAACATCTCCACTATATTACCAGGCGTTATTGGAGATATCGTTCGTACATTTATGTTACTTTCAGATAAAACAAACCTGTTTCTCATGAAAACAAACGATGAAATGTTTCTAATCTTAAAACTGCCATAGATACACTTGGATTTTGAGATTATCTATACTTTATTATAAAGAATATGATTAGTATATTATAAAACAATAGTTATCTTTTATTTAAGGATTTATTCGCGTGAATTTAACATTTATCAGTCAATTCAGATAGCACTAAATATATTAGCTATATTTTGTTACTGCTTTTTATACCTATGTGTATATGATACTATGTGTACAAAATGTGATCAATATAAAGTAGGTGTGATGATAAGATTTAAAGGCGTAACAAACGAATAAACTAAAGAAAATTAATGTAGCATTTACAATATTATTATCATTTAACTACATTTATTTATATGAGAATGCCAAAGTGACCCCGGCTGTTAAAAACCATAAACAATATCCAAGAGTAGTGGACACCACGTTCTTTGCGAATGAAGACAATGCAACTTCTATATTAATTAGAAAGTTAATAAAAATACGTTACGTACTGTTACTAAAATACGGCGAAACCACCAACACTCCTAATAGTGTGTACAATAAGCCCAAAAAAAGAAAACAATGAAAATGAAACCGCGCAAAATATATTGCTTTAGGCTTCTTATGAATTTATTATAAGGAATTAACAATTATTTAAATTTATTTCCATGGGATGGAGACAAAAACTAGATTACCTATGGAAAAAACAGAGTGCCACCGCACTGTTTTATGACTATATATGACATTTTTATGCTACTTTATCGAGAAAAACAAAGATTTAAAATAAAAAACTTTTAAGTTAAATCATACCGAACATACAAAACACACGGTAAATTATAAGACAGTCTATTTACCTATTATGATATCGATAACAATCAGCTTACCAAACCGTGTTCACGTTGAAAGAACGCCGTATACTGACTGTTAATGTAGCTCAATTAATTACCTATGGGCCGCATATGTCTCAGAAGATAAAGTGAGTTCCAACAAACCGCACGATACGACCCATGTACAATTCTGCACCGTTTGACAGTTTAAGTTGACACCGATACCAAACTCTTATTAAAATTATACAAGGGTTGATGACATTCATAAAATATAAAATTAAATAGTAGTGACGTCAAAATTATAATGTAAATAAATGTTTCGGCTGCCGAAATGGATTGTGAATCTGCTCCCTACATAATGAACTATTCTTAATCTAAACACTTAATATAAAATGTAAATATTATACACTACAACTCTATATTAAATCACCACAAATTAAACTAAAGTATACTAAAATAAATAGTGATACAGCAAGTTTTCCGACAGCAACAACATACTTTTAAATACTTATGTATTACTGGTAAACTGGGTAAGGAAACGAAATATATTTGTTTATATTTCAAACTCAACCACGGGTAACAACGTGGGGTGCAACTAGTGCATTTTTAAGCGGTTGAGTCTCACAGGCTGCTTATTTGGTGGAATTTTTTGAGTTATTAGGTTAAATACAAGGCTGAAGAAATATATAAAATAGTGGGTAGGTAAATATATAAAATAATTAATAATCATTTTATACAAAAACAAAGGAAGATTGTAGTTTCAAAATTTAATACATTGTCAATTTTACAATCATTTTTACATGTACACATGGTAGGTTAGGTTGTAACCTATGGTTTTGGATTGCTATTAATATTATTTAGTGATGTTTAAACCGCAATCTAGTGTGTGTGTATGCGCGTGTGCGTATGCGTGGGTTGAGTAATATACAAACAATATATAATATATATAATATAATATATAAACAAATGTGTAGCTATGTATTATGGAAAAAAATTATCAGTTTCTTTATACTTTTTATTTTGGAGATACAAGCGTACCACCTTCTTGAATACAAACTGCAAGTTATTGCATTACAAAGATAGAAAAATATAAAAAATATACAATTTGAAAAGATTTAAGAACGGAAATATTAAACGATCCTTTTTTATTAAATAACATAGTACGCCAGAATTAAGTAATCAGTTTTTAGAAATAGTGAAAATTGCTACTTCGCGTGTCTCGTTTTAATGTTGGAGCTCATTCAATTCTACTCTACTACAAAATGAAACGCCCTGCTTAATTAACGTACAAATATGTATGTACGCTACAACTGATTTTTATACAAAATATACAAAGTTATTTACACAAACTACACACATTTGACTTGTAATCGCTATTAATGTTCAAGTGAAGAATTTAATTCGTATTTACGTACTTATAACTAATAACTTATGATTTAACAATATTTTTTGTACATGGCTACCTAATGAGCAACGGTTTTTACTAAATGAGTTTGATATTAAATAAGCTCTAAGGATTTAAAAGGTCGCCTAGAGTTTTATTTGTATTATATTAACTTTTGGTTTGATTAACAAGACCATTATGTTCCTACAATCTCCAAGACTTAATATATAAATAAATTAATAAATATTTCGGACATCTAAAGACACGACGCTATTTAACTTCTAGCTAAGTAAAGCTTGTATTATGACATGTAGATTGACTGAACTGATATTATATATATTTTTTGTTAATTCATACACATTATACATATGAAACACCCAAACTCAGAAACAAATGGTTACAGGTCTTACAAACATTTGGGCCGACCAAGGAAACGAATCATGACTCTTTAGCTGCAGATGTTCAGGAGAAAGTATAGTCACTAACGTGACTGCCGTTTTACCATAAAAAGGGATATTTGTGGTAAATTTTTATTAATTCGTAATCATTTGTGGTCAACAGTGTGTTATAATATCAAGCTATCATTAGGTCGGCGCGGTCTGGCGACATGCCTTCAAGTGCTATTAATGATCACTAATGTGTTTGGATGTGATTTAAAATTATTCATACGCACACACTTTTGCAACTCGAATTATAATGACTACATTCATTAATAAAAAGTTAGACGGAGATAGATTCTGAATTAGTAAGAAAGAGATTCGGTGCTTTATTCGAACGTTTTAATTTTTTAACACATCACAAAGTTAAGTTTTCACTTATCACCTACAATGAACACTAGGAACTTTCAAAGAGTTCATTGTTTTCATTTAATAGCAATTTTTATATTTAGATACTTAAAATAAGTATCTTAAAAACAATATCATATTCTTAAGTGTATATTATTCTATCACCATGGTGGTTAAGTCAGCCTTAATCCGGCTAAAAAGCGCACGTTGTCTCGGATACCAGTAGAATCGTTGAATCAGGTGTAGCCTAATAAAGAAATACCTAATAGCCCAACTTATATTGGGCCTCCTATGGCTTGTAGCTAATCTCTTCCCGATGGAAACATCAAGTTTCCCATCCTTGATGTTCCCTCCGGCCACTAAAGGGTACGCGCCATAGAGTATTGATCAGTGATGGACACCCCTGGTGATCAAAGATCTATTGGTTGAGGTGGACATAGTATAGCCCTCACATATCATAATCTTCAACAGCGTTTAATAGTTTACTGCTGTACATAGGCCTTGCCTTAGCAAGGAAGTTTTGACCTACTATACCAAATTGACCACTCATATATATAGCTAACGATCATATAAAGGACAAACCAACTCTCACCGTTTCATAATACAGAACAAATATTTTTATGTGTACAGGTAATATTGTGGTAATGGTAACAGTAATGGTAACAGTGTTTCATTAACAACGACACGGCTCTCTGCAGAACAGGGGCTGCTCTCCGGGGAGTATAAGTTTTGGATTACCTCGTCCCATGCGATGCGCTAATGAGCAATTTAGCTTTGGCTTATACAATATCTGTAGGAATGTCACAATATAGGAACATTATATACTTATAAACGAAGAGTTTTAAAAATTCTCGGAAAATACACTTTCGGGAGTGATGTGCCCTGGAACAGTAAATTTTGTTATTTTTTATGTAAATTTTAACGAGTTTTTTAACCGACTTCCGACCTAATAGGAGGAGGTTCTCAATTTGACTGTATTTTTTTTATGTATGTTACCTCAGAACTTTTGACTGCGTGAGCCGATGTTGATGATTATTTTTTTATTGGAGAGCTGGTGTGCCTCTCGTGTGGTCCGATTTCAATTTGGCCCAGTTCTTCAAATTGGTATTGTTTGTTAAAATTTTCGTTTCGTTTCATTACGCGTGTGCCGTACGTCGCCTCCTTGAAAGAGACGAGAGAGAGATTGAGAGTTTTTTAACAGCAGACGTTGCCCGCTTCAGTGCGGGCAGGCGCTGAGAGGGGTCCGGATGGCGTACCCGATTCCCGGATTCCTCCCGCCTCAGGCGCAGAGTGGCACACCGTGTGGTTTTAGTCGGTTCGATTCCGACACACCCGTGGGGACGAAGGCCCGAGGGGTTTCACTCGTTTCAAGGGGGTTGGGGTTAGGGGTTGAGGTATGGGCCTTCGGTATCCTTACTCACTCGATAAAACACAGCGCAGGCGCTGTTTTACACCGGTTTTCTGTGAAGTCCGGCCGAGCTGGCTCATGCACGCCGAAGCGTGGCTGTCCCACGGCAAGACGGGTGGCTGCCTGTCTGTTACCTTTTCACGGGATTTATATGAAATTTGGCGTCAAGATATTTTAATTCTAAAGGTAGGACACTGGATACTCTTTACGGTGATAATCAACCGAGTTATGTAAAATATTCTCAATTTGTAAACCAAACTGTCAAAATTTTGGTAAAAATACCGTCAGTATTGACGATCGAACCCTATATTCAAATATTGACAGCTTTTCCCCGAAACATACACAAGATTCTATTAGCGCCATTCGAACGAAAACCTTTGCGTTGCCTTGTTACCAGTAAATTGTTTACCCAATTATAACTCTGTAAAACTAATAACCTGACGAAGTGGGTGTGCCTATGCACGCTCGTATTTTTACACTCACAGTTATAGTAGTATGGTATGTACTATGTAACATAGTGGCAATCACGCAATGTATTAAAAAAGGGATGGATAGTGAAAAAATTACGTTTCTAACACTAATGAATAATATTCTGTTCTAATTACCTGCAGCACGATAGCACTATCGAATGGGGAGTTTTATTCCTGTTTTTTTAAACTTTCTTTTTTTTTATGTGTATTATTTGGGTACGTCCGTTTCGTAATTCCTAACTGCACAAATCGATTTTAATGAATTGAGCAAAAGATATACTTACCCTTATACCGCAGAACTTATTATAAAAATTAAACTTAAAAAATATCCAGTAAATGTGTCTGTTAACAACACTTATTGTAACTTACTACATTCTGAACGGCGAGAGATACATCCTCTTAAAGCAATAATAAACTTTATGATAACGACTTATTGTAACTACTGCCTATCTAAAATAACTAATTGATCAAAAACGAAACAAGTAAATTGTAATATAACTGTAGTGATCGGCGTCACTGAGGTAAGTGCATTATAATATGTTATTTTAAATATTATATACCCACTTATCGGTTTAAACTCAATTTTGAAAAATATAGAGCGGGTACACATTGGGCGTGCGGCGTTGCTTTGAGCGCTCGTTGATAGCGTAGACACACCACGCTCAGTACGGCGTTCGCATAAGGAATCAGTATCAAAATTTGAGGTCTCTATAAAAACGAAAGCGCGCGATCAAATGAACAACAAGATGGCGGCTCATGTATCTCGAAGTGCGCAACTGACGCCCACGCAACGTGCGTTCTTGCGAAATTATGTGAAACGCGCGCTTGACCACAAGCGCGCGTTTGCATATGTACACTTCAATAAAAATTCTTAGTTTTCAATATGGTCGTTTGCAAATTGCGCGTTTGTAAGCGACCAATATGTATCATGTGAGTATTAAATACGGACATAAACGTCAATTAAAACAGGATTGGCTGCAAAATAAATTTGAAACCTTAAATAAATGTAGTTTGTTAATCTGACGGCTATAACAAATGTTAAGAAATCGTTAGGTTTTCTTTTTTAGGGTGTATCTGGTTTTCTAGCTTCTAGTTGCCGAGACGACGTGCAGTTAAAGTCGGTTCGAGTCCGACTTGTCATTAGGAGGTGGTATTCGAAGGGATTTCCGCACGGGGAAAGAAAAAAAGGTGAATTTTCAGTAGCAATCGAAATTACCACTTCACTTATGGCTATACCATTGAAATAAAACTCCAAATTATATTTTATTGCATTTTGTTTCATTCTCTTATATTTTTCTTTTAAGTTTCTTTAACAGATTTTTTTTATAAAATATGTTTTTTTATGATTTATATTTGTTTTTTGAAGAACCGATAACCGTTGGGGTAAACGAGTTCTTGAGTGGAGACCGCGTCTCGGCAAACGTAGTGTAGGACGTCCACAAGCCAGGTTGAGCGATGATTTGCGCAAGACGGCTGGCAGGAGCTGGATGCGAGAAGCCATAGATCGAACTAAGTGGCGTGAAATTGGAGAGGCCTATGTCCAGCAGTGGACTGCGATAGGCTGATGATGATGATGATGATGATATTTGTTTATTTATATTTATGAATTGTTCATTAATTTTATTTGTTTTAGCCTTATATTTCAAATGTATAAATACTTATTAGTAAGGATAGCCGTGAGGAAATAAGGTAATAAATTATAAGCTGCGTCGCTGGTTTTGGCACTGTCATCTAATGTCAGTGTAATTCCTAAATTACATCAACAGATTCATCGCTTACATATTTTAAGACGACAACAAAATTAGTTTTAGATCTAAATCATATGTTTTCAGAGTGCACTTTGATTCATTGCTAGATTCTAATTGCATTAAATGCACGTGTATCCAGTGTTAGCAATCTAGTGTGTATTGTCTCAAAACTCTTTTTTTAAATCCAGTATTTGCAGCAATGACAAATCCAAGTACAGTCAGGATAAAATTAGATTTGAATTATATTTCAGACGAGTACCACAACATCTGTGACAAATAAACAAAGCTTTTTACGTGGCTCTGAAGTTTACTAATAATTATCTCAACATATGATTACGAGGTTTACACTGGACATGTAACATAGCAGAACACTCATCGTAATTATCACAAGAGCACAGAAACTTTATACACTTTCTTATTTTTCGTAAAAGAAAAATAGCGATGCATGCGTTCTCACATTAAATAAGTTCACACACAAGCAAGAAGAACATGTTCATGTGTTTTGCTAGACTGATTAAGTTTTAGCGTATATATATCAATAATAACATTAATAATGAACATTACAGAACATTAGTGACAGTCAAACAAGCACAATATTTAAAACAACAATTAAATGATGAACTGTATTATTAGGAAGACATTTCTTTTTTTATACAAATTATTAAACTATATCCAATTTCTACTTTAGCGCCTTGATGCAACTGGTACAATCACTACGACAGTCGTCCGCTCGGAAGATCTGTGTTTTAGGCATTAGCAATGTCTTAATTTTTTGTGAAATGTTCTCCTAATTAGTGTATTTATGGCCTCATGATATTTTAAAAAATCATAAAAAATCTGACGATACTCATGTTATATACCTAAATAACTATCATTGACCTTGCAGGCAATATATGATATATCAAAATAATAAAAAAAGATATTTTGTTTTTTGGTACAAACACATATTGACTTAATATATTCCTGTTTCGACATTCTTTTTTTTATCTCTGCCTGCACCGTCAATTATAGTCTCTATTCTCTTTTATTTTTGGCTAATTAATATTGTTTTAACCAAATGACTTAGCGTCAAACTCATAAGTTTGTTAGGTTTTTAATAACGTTTACGTTTGTAGAATCTCCTTAGCCAAGGGGTCAGGTGTGTTTTGTACGGACTGTATTGAATGAAAATATTCCCCAACGTGTAGTCAGTTTAACAATAAGGAGTGAACTAACGGACTGTTATGCATAAAGTCCTCTATCTGTGTACGTTATATTAGTTTGAAATTAGACCCTTGACAGTAGTTGCTTCTCGGAAACAAACGGTTTCGGAAACCCACTAACGATTGTTGGGAGTGCTCGATACTATTTCAATTTAATATAACAGTGGCGTAGTACATATACAAGGTGATGCTGGTTCTTTTTCAATATTACTTCAAAGTGTAGAGGGCTTTTTTAGAAATATCCTTGAAAGTACACATCGGGTTCCTGCACAGGCGGCGGCCATCTACAAACCGTAAACTTCTAGTACCCGAAACGGCGTGGGGCTTTAGTCGGTTCGAGTCGGACACTGCCCCCAGTCGTTAGTGTCCGGAGGAATATCCGCACAAAAAAAAAGTGTAAGTAGAGACCTACATTACGTAGATAGCTGCTTTCTATGGTACCAATTTAGTATTTAAATCCAATACACCATGGTTATGATATATACACTACTTTTAATTCATTACTCATTTATTTCAATATATATATTTCGATAAAGTACCTACCAAAATAAATGCACGCTACAATACTCTACGACCAAATCGCTCGAAATGGAATTAATGATAATAAAATGGTATAGATTGGATAAGTTTAGACATTAATAGAAAGGCTTTTCACAAAATCACGTTAATGGTTTATCCCACATATATTCGTGCATTCATGAAGCAAACATATTCATTAGTTATTGATGTTCAAACATTTAATTTTAACAGTATAATAGCTATTCTTGTAATTAACATCCATTAGTGTTTTTGCTCATGAGAGTTAAACCGCATGTTTAAAAGTGTATTTACTATAACTCAACCAATAATCTATCTACTCCAGTTTATCAATCATTTAAATTTGACTGAAACCGTTGGATCAGGTAAAAAAAAACATTTTTTCAGTTTAGTGCAGGTCGAAAAGGTATAAAAGTGGTGTGTGAACGGCAGCCCTTACCTTAATTCCGTCGAGGGCTGTTTCAGTAACATATCAGGTAGGTACTCTCATTCGCCGGCATCGGCCGCCCCGATGTCTCGTGAGGCCTTGACTGTTGGCAAATCATGCTCTGAACAGTACGGAACAGCTCTCTAAAGCATTGTTATAATAAAAGACAAACACGTTGATGTTCGAAAACTTTCAGCTCCATTTATAATATTTTTTTACTTTATGCCCATGCTTTTGAATATGTTAATTGACGTTGCAACTTTCTTATTTTTCAGCGCCTAGTTTTTTTTTTACTTAATTACGTACGCATGTTTTCTAGGTTTAAGTTTTGAGTGCAAATATGTTTTATTTGCCAAATAGCCAAGATAACCTAGTCTTCATATCTTTACAAAAAATTTTTTTAAACACTAATTTTCAACTAAATTTATAATTATTATGTATTTTTTAAAATCAATACTGAGTAGGTTAAGTTTAGGCTGCATGAGACAATGACCTTCATTGTTGATGTTAATTATAAAACATAGACAATTTATTACGCTGTATATCTACGTATTGTATGTAGGTATTTCTCGATTCACTCGGGACTAGACTTTATAACCGCTATAAAAGCTTAACATAGTACAGAAATATAGACATACTCGTGGATGTAAATTGGTGCATATTTACATTTTCAAATTAATTAAATGCTCTGATATATATTATCTTCCCAAGATACTAGAAGAATAAGTTAATATTTTATTTTATTTCTACAATAACTACATTTTTATATTCTTAAAAGCTTGGAATCCCAGTAACAAAGTAACTATGATCACAATCATTAGACATGTTTTGGCACCACTTTAGTCGTGTACAAACACATCCAAAAACTTTGTAGGAATTATATTCATACATCTATAAATAAGATTGTTGAGTATATGTACGTGTATGAGGAAAACTTTTGGAGATTAAGAAGATATCTGCCGAATCAGACTAAGTTATGACATTGGTTAAGGCATTGAATATACTATAGATACGTTACGAGTTCAAATCTTAATAACCGATAGAAATTTAAATCGACACTTTTATTTATTTTTATTTAAAAAGAGGAGTCTCATTGGATACTATACACTAATCGCTAATCGACTTAAAAGTATCTCTAGTACTAGTCGAAGACTAGACTAGACTAGACTAGATCTACCTTAGAAAGGAAATCCCTGATACCTAATAAATACTTCTCAAAATGTTTTAAAAGCAATGTTATTGGCAATTATTTTACCATAGGTCATGAAACTATTCTTCAATGAGAGTAAAATTCGCTAGTAAATGTTAAAATAAACTTGATGGTGTTTCTATAAAAATATATCTAGATACAGTTAAAAAGGACGTGACGATTCTTTACTTGTATTTAAGATTGCTCTCTTGTTCTCGTTCTCATTGCCTTACCTTAAAAGTCCTGATGATACGGGTCGGTATACAGACACATATATACACCTTTAGACTTAGACTTATAACAAACCTTTTTAAACAAAAAACATTATATTAATAATCCTTGAGGTTAAAATAAATTTGTCGTAATCATTGCATTATTATGACGGCAATAACGCTTATAATTTAATTGATAATAAATAATTAAATATAAATGAATATTTGCATCGTTATCGAACGGTGTATTGCTATATGAATATTTACTAAAAGTAATTTATTGAAAAAACTTTTATAAAAAACTTGTTTCATAAATGCAATAGAGTATGGTGGTACCAACTTGGCGAGTTTTTGTTAAGATAGGTTAAGTCTATTTATTTAAACGTGCATGGTCAGTTGACCACAAGAGATTATATTTTGTGAAATTTGCCACCGCGTGTTAGTGTTTCAGTTCATTTAATCTGCTGACAAATCTCTGTAAAATAGATCTTTGTTTTCAACTACGTGTTTATAACACTGCAAAGCTTTTCAACATGGGACGATAGAGTCAGCCTACCACAATGTATACGATTGTGGTCTACGCAACAAAAACCTATTTGTAGTCCCGATTAAGAGGATGTATGTAGATTCATAACCCTCTTTTAACGTATTTGCCACTAGTTGTTACTAGTGACATGCTAAATAAATTAGGTTTTTTTTACCAATTGTGGCAAAAGAAGAAACGGTTAGATATTTGACATGAAGACTTATAGTGGGCCCGTTTCTATGTTCAATCGTGGCTACTAACCGAGCTCAATCGATGAATTATATACCGTTGTCTTTATTAAATAAATACTTGAATAGGTATATTATAAATAATGAAATGTCTAATTTTGGCACCAAATTCAAATTGCCAATGTCAAGTATTTAAACTCTTCATTCTGAGTCTTCGAGTCTTCAAGTATTCATCGAGATGAAATTAATGATAAAAAATATAAAAAATGTTGATGACATGAAATGCGGACCATTTTGGAAAAAACAAAAGACTACTCATTCTTTAAGATGACAGCTTAATATTTAGATCAAGTAAAGCATTAAATACGACGAAAGTGCGATTGAAAGGAGAGGAAGCTGTATTTCCATCACAATGGAATAAAACACTTGCACTTGATACTCGATACCTACGAGAGCAGAATACAAATACGTCAATGAATGATAAACCCACTTACGTTTGAAGTTAAAAGAGACTGTACTGGTAATCGCGCTGATCCAGAAATCAATACGAAGTGAGAAGTGTCCGCGTAGTTCTGTTTCGCATTTTATTTCGTATATTTTTTACTGAATTCATGAAAATTGTGATATTGTGCGCGGTATTCAACTTACAAGGTATTGAGTTTTCTACTTATGTAGTCTCTAAATATATTGCTGAAATCGACAAGACGGAATGTTCCTCAAATCGAAAAAATAATGCTTACATGTCTGTGTATTAGACTTAATTATATGTATATTATTACCTAAAACTATAAATGTGGTAAGCTGTGATAACAATCCTAGTACGCCTTGAACCTTAAGTAGACTTTTATGATCCAATATATGTTTCTAGTAACGTCACTGTCGTTGTGTATGAATGGATATTACTCTTTTTCTTAAACCGTTTTAATAAACTATCTCCAGTTTTAACTAAAGATGAATGTATACCGAATACCTTAAATAGAGTTTTTATTCTTTTTTAACAAATAAAACTTGTCAAAAAAAATTGATCCTGCATATCAATCCTGCATGTTTTAAATAGAGAGAAAACCCAGTCGAAGAAAAATGTACTTAGCATCAGTTTTCTGTAAGGGGATATGGTATCACTCCAGGTCCATAGGGGCCTCAGCATGGTTTTTCCATGATAACATTAAATCTAATAGTAGATATATATATCATAAACCTCTTAGAATGAGAAATATAAATGAAAGTATTAAAGTATTAACGTTCATTAATGTTTAATACAAATCCGTTCACCAGATCGGAAGTAATAGCTTTACTAAATCAAATGTGAGGTACTTAAAAACATATTTTAATTAATAAGTAATGTTATATTAACCTGTAACGTAATCGGGTGAACAATAACTTATGGTAGGTATTTTATTGGCAAACATTGTAACATGTTTCACGTTAGCAACTAGTTTTCAAATGAAATTGTACATTTCAATGGGCGTACGTGGTACGTTAGCGTACACGGCAGTGCGATTCTGACGTTAAAAGAATCTGTGATAATTTCCTGCGGGTTCAAAACAGCTGGCTTTGACACACTACCGGCCTCTGCGGTGACGTAAAACCATTATGTGTTTACTTTTGCAAAAGGGAGCGCATAAACAGTTTATTAACTTTTAGACAAATATATCAGGCACGATCCGTTTATTTAAGTACTTACTTATACTTGAAACTCTATGATAAATATGCTTTGTTTTAGTGTCCATTGGGCTTGAAAATTATTATAAAAGGAACATTTATTTCTAATAAGAAAATAAAAAGATATAGAGGGCCACGTTCCTATTAAAAATACTGTCAGTTAGAAATAGGAATGACATGCTGTTTAAGCCGCTTAACAAAAACAGAACTGCATGTTATCTGTTACTATGTTTTATCGTCAATATTCCTAAATGTTATTATTCTTAAATTAATAATACCAACAGTATCTGTTCCATATGTCCTTACATGTAAATACTTTAATTGTCTACATTTTCATCTTACTGGCATTTATCGATATGCCGCAGCCAGCCCACTGTGGAGAAATGGGTGTCATGTCCCTCCAACACAAAGGGAGGATCCTCCGACCAGGCGAGGTGATCATGCCTGGCGGGCCGCTGCTGGAAAGTTGTATATATGTTAATCGGCGCGAGAACTTCTATTGCGTGATTTAAGAATGGTAGTTTCTTAGTTTTCTTCGTTGCTCCGTAGTTCGATGTTCCTCGGTAGATGGCACTGTTACATATTTTATGTTGTTGCGCTGTATGTGGAAGTCGCCACATCGACAATTGAAATATGTTTCAGCCTCAAACTCCAATAGCCATTATAAAATGTCATGCAATCAAAAACCAAAGGTTAATACTTATCTCACTTTGAGTATTGCTTCTAATAGTATTACACGGTAAACGTACTACTTTTTACTTAATTTATTATTAAGTATATTGTTAGATCGACAAACAAGTGCATGCTACAATTATCCAGTTTCTTTATCAAACGACCGTATTAAATGAGTGTTTTTTTTTGTTGTGCCAATGATTTGCTTGTTGAGACGAGGGAGTGTGATGGACGATGGATAAAAGAGGAGAAGGGTTATGTCACGTATATTGTCGCATTATCTGACGCTACGAGGGACAGCTACGAGTTACGTCGTAGCAATAAAACGTTCGTTGAAACCGTACCCATACCAGATCGTAGAGATTTTTTTTTGATCACAACTTGACACGAGATTTTATATTGTATTTTACTTTACGATGGAACCGGTTCTAACTAAAAATCCAATCAAGTAAAGAGGTCGTTTTGAATATCTAGGCTTGCAATTCAGAATGCAAGCAATATCCATTACTCAACAAAATGTCTATACTTGAATATAAAAGTAAACCTACCCACTGTGGTTAGTAAATTGTGAGTAGAAATTCAAATTGCTAGTTGAAAGTCAGGTCAGAGAGGTGTTTTTTTTTCCATTAGATATTTATGAAGGCAATATTCGTGGTCGACCTAGCACCTATCACACTGAACTGATAAATTGGGAAAAGATGTTCTGAATACAAAATGACTACTACTAGACACTAATAAATATTTTTAAAATTTAATATTGCAGCACAATCGTCAGTGACTCATACTGTCTGGCAAGCATTCACGGCCAAACCGCTGAATTTGGATGAAATTTACAAAGGAAAATCTTTGATTCTTGAGCATGAACATTATCGCCAACAACTACATAAAGATGGGCGAAGCCGCGGGCAAAAGTTAGTTAAGTATAATTTACTTTTGACAATAGTTTAATATAAATACGTAGTTTAGGTACCAATGAAGAAGTCCTACTGATGATAAATGAAGAGAGGCAGTTGTTGAATGCTATTAAAGATAAAGGAAGCAAAATGGTTAGCTACTTAATAAGACACGACAATTTTTTCAGAATAATACTGGAAGAAGAAATAGTGGCAAGAGAAAACAATACAACGAACAGATACTAGATAACAGAGAAGAGAGGCGATTGCACCACCGACAAGGGCTCTGGCTCTTAATCTGAGGGAGAGAGTTAAATCAAAGTGTTCACTTGTTATTAAACTGTCATAACCCTAACATCATCATCATCAACCCATAATGTCCCACTGCTGGGCTCGGGTCTCCTCTCAGGAGAGGGTTAAGGCCATACGTCCCCACGCTGGCCAAGTGCGGGTTGGGGACTGGCAAGACAACGTTGTGGCTACGTAATCTTACCGTTGGATGTTTTTAAGCCGCCCGAAGGCCTCCAACTAAGCTTCACGACTGTTATCTTATGATAACAACCGGGACCGACTGCTTAACGTGACCTCCGAATCACGGAGACGCTCATGGTAACATGCCACCAGCGGTCACCCATCCAGGTACTGACCGCGCCGTCGTTGCTTACCCACGTTGATTGTTTCTAATCACCGAATGCAACTGAGCTATGAGCGCCTCCCGCGCGAACCCTAACATACATATACCTTATTTTGCTTATGTATAGAACGTACTAGTTTTACTATTTAAGAACACTCTATTTGAAACTCTATGAAAATCTAAAAAGTATTATTTTAGCATAATAATAATATAATACACTACCTACGAATATATAATGTACACATATAGGTAGCTTTATTAAAGTGTAAGCCTCGAACTAATGGCGGGTTTCGGTTAAGTCATAATTCAGCTGAAACATCAACGTAAAGTTTACGAGGGTTACTGTTACTGAGCTCAGTATTTCACACCTTTGGGACACCGCTGCACATTGTACATTTACAGCTAACACCCTAAACTTACCCAACGTAGATAAAATTTGGTTAAATTAAAGGAATCGTTATGGAGTTAAAATACAAATAAACTGGAATTAAACCATCTAATTATCCTTTTCTACTACCCTCAAAACAATCAATCAAAGGTCCATCTACATTAACTTTATTCCTTAACCATAAAAAGTCGTCACCTAAACATGGGCTATTTAAAAAGACCTTCTATGCAAGTGGTATTTCAATATTTAGAAATAAATAAAAGTTTCGGACATCTGACACGTAATCTAGCCCCTTACAGACCTTGTACTATACTTACTAGACGAGTGATATAAAAACATATTTACTTTTGTTTTGTAAATAAATAAATATTATACATATATTTACAGATTAAACAAATATTGTGTTCGACCCGGCAGTTGAATCTGAGGCCACAAGCATAGCAGTTGCATACACTGCCACCGAGGCAGTCCAATAAGCATATCATATATGTTTTCTAGAAGATAAAAACAAGCAAATAAAAACGAATACTTATTTTTATACGTACAGTTATAGGGGCTTAAAGTTCAAGTTAAAGTTCGCGAGAAAATAAAACAGTGCCAAAATGACAGGAATAAAATTAAATGACATTCAATTTCGAGATCACAACAGGAGTAGGTGTTACGAAGCGTACTACATATTAAGAGCCAATTTTATGTGTGTATGTGAACAGCTACATAGGTCTTAAGTAGGAAATGATCAATATCTTATGACATTTCAAGGCGAATATTAAACATACTCATATGCATTCTTATACTGTTACAGTAGGGAACAAACGTTGAACTCTATTGGAATTAAAAATAATATAGTTTAAAAAAACATGTTTACAAAGTTGGTTACAAACAAACACGCGTGTGAAGTTAATAAGTGTGTAAAAATGCACCTTAAATTAAATTACACTAGAACAACTGTAAGAAATTGAGAATATGAATATGAATAATTATAGGACGAAATGTTTTTTTTTATAATAAGTAGTTCTCCCGGTCTCGTGGGCTTAATGATGGATTAAACGCTTAAGTATATAAAAAGAATACACAAATGAAGAAGGACAGAAGGAGGCGGAGAAGTGTCTATTGTCGAAGAAGTAAGACACCAGGGCGAAAGACGAGGACGCAATTCTTTATCTCGGAGCCCACAAGACACGACAAGGGGCCAAGGCCAAGAAGGCCGCGTCGAAGCCGTGGCCCGAAACGGCAGGAAACACTGGAGCGGTGTTTCCTTCGCTGCTCACTCCATGCCTCTGCCTGAGCCCTCCACATCTGCCCCATCCAATGATGTTGGCAGCTAGTCGGAAGGACTAAAACGTTCCAGTTGCCACCGGCAAAGATCACTAGAAGAAGCCGCGGAAACTGCAGCCGTCAAAAACCACGGTTGTGGTGGTCACAGTGTCACCAGAGGCGGCTAACAGCAAGCTGTACTACGCGGCCGTTTTTAAGAAGGCCCGGGATATTCTCTCCGACGAGTTTGGGACGGGAGGGGTCCAATTGCGCCTCTCCCAGACTGGAGCTCAACTCCTCAATGTCCCTATGGCTGAAGGCGTAAAAAGGGCAGATGCCGTCGCCGAAAAGCTGCGGAGTGTTTTTGCAGCCACGGATGGTGTCAGGTTCGCACGGCCTACAAAGTGCGCAGAACTGCGCATCTCGGGCCTGGAAGATTCCGAGACGGCGGAGGGTTTCTGCGTTGCTATTATGCATTCAATGTTCTGCCATTAAGCTGCATCAGGGAAGCACTCCAGTACCACGAGGTGCCAGAGCACCTGAGGCGGCTAGTGGCTGCCTATTTAGAGGAGCGTACCATCATGTACGAGGACCTAGAAGGTGTCTTAAGACGGCGACCTATGTCGTGCGGTGGGTGGTAGGATTCCACACATATAAGAAATGATTTGCCTACCGATGGCCTTCCGATGAAGTACCTACCTATGATATTTTTGTCAGTTGCAGAAGATACTCGTATTTATCGGTAAAATACTGAAAAACAAACAGTTATTCTGTATAGTAGTAGGTCCTAGTAGTCATCGAAGTTGGCTTAACATATATATCACTTCTCGTACATATATCTTTTAAAACAAAACAACTTACTTAAATATTTTTAAAGACTACGCTTAAACTAGCTACGACGGGTCAGCGATACTTTTTAGCCCCGTAGTCAAGGATCTGGGTCTACATATTGTCTCAACTCTCTATTAGCGAACTCAGGTTATTCACGTGAGTAAGAAGATTACCGGAAACCTACGAATACTATATCGCCTTAAGGACTTCCTGCCTCCAAAAACAAAAATTACGCTTATGCAGTCCTTGATCATTCCGTTAATCGACTATAGTGATGTTGCTATTTCGACCTGAATGCAAACCTCCTCAATAAACTAGACCGTCTTCTTAATAACTGCATTCGATTCATTTTTAATCTTTGTCGTCGTCTGCTTTACGTTCCCAACTGAATTACCTCACCTCCTCATCCTCACTTATTTACCTAGATCCCTACCTCCGTTTCCTATCCTCCTATCACAACAGAAATCTTCGTTCAGAAAAATATCTGCTTCTTTTATGTCCGTCCCACAATTCTGATTTTATGAACTCTTCGTTCTTCGTTCAAGCAGTGCTACTATGGAATGCGCTACCACTTGAAATCAGGATGTCCACTAA
Source organism: Hyphantria cunea (assembly GCA_003709505.1). Classification (NCBI taxonomy): domain Eukaryota; kingdom Metazoa; phylum Arthropoda; class Insecta; order Lepidoptera; family Erebidae; genus Hyphantria; species Hyphantria cunea. The sequence continues at coordinate 1,853,320 of PKRV01000652.1, read as the reverse complement.
CCGTCTCATATTTAAAAAGAAGGTACATGACCTTCTTCTCTCTGGTATGGTAGACTCATCATTACGATAGCACTCCAACACATTTCTTGTTATCCGCCGTTAATGTTAAATTAATAATAATTTTTAATTTATTTATAGTATTTATAAATTTGCATGTATACCTATATATGTAATGCTGTGTAATGTATATTTAGTTAAGTACAAAACCTATGTGCACCTACTTCACAAGATTTCTACATCACCTAAGGGTAACTGGTAGAGAATGCCCTGGGCATTACCTCCGCCGATGTACAAAAGTGCATAAAGTCTTAATAAATAAACACGTACATAAAACAGAAATGTACAGTACCCTGTACTTACTATATATTACATATCGAAAACATCCATGCAATCGAACAGCTGTCTTTTGTAAACATTTGCTTTGTTCTGACTCAAGTACTATAAGCATTGTTATGCGGATTCTTACGGACTGTTTGTTCAAACTTTTGCAGTTATTCGTAAGAAAAATTCCTGCAATCGTCTGGTTACAAGCACATTGTTATTATTTTATAGTCACGTGCAAAAGTTTCTTCGATACGCTGTATACTTATCTAGTACACTAATATACCAATTTAACCAATGAATTTTGTCGACGTTTTGTAATATTGTTACTTTGAAGTATTTAAATACTGACAAGAGGACATATCTATTTATTAAAAACTTTATTGTGTACATCAGCGAACTTAATTTCTAGGGCACGTTATTGTTGAGTCGTATGAAAAGTCAACTTTTTATATTTTTATTTTCTTATGTTATCAATACAAATAAATGAAATTAAAGTGTCTATTTATAATTTCAAATTAACAGTAACAGTATTAACTGAATGCATATACGGTAATTGGATAAAAAACAAATAATACTTGTCGGTCTGTCTGTTTCGGCTTATCTCTGGAAAAAAAATCGGGAACCGTAAAAATCGGTCCATCTGGGACCGATTTTAACGGGACTTTCTCAGGCAGATGCTGATGACCTAAGTAGTGATTTAGGCTACTTTAATTATAGAAAAGCTGCGCCCGACTGAGTTCATCCTGGTTAATGATATAAAGGTACAACAACCGTGGGTAACAATACGGCTAAGTGCTAGTTTTAAAAATAAAATAGGCTCGACAGCACACCTGTAAACCCCGCCAACAAACAAAACAAAGAGGGGAAAAAATAATGTGACGGTAGTGAAGGCATTCACATTAAGTACTTTGAATATTACTCGAATTCTGCTCATACTTGCCATCAGGTAATGTAAATAAATGTACTACAATGTACTACACATTTAGCAGGTTGAACGAAAACACGCGATCGTTTCACGGCGTTTGACGTTAGCCCATTTTTACTGTTACTAGGTGTAGTTTGGCATCTTAGTGGTATTTTAATGATATTTTTGGTTTTCTACTCTGTACATTAAAGTAAAGTATTACAAGGGTAAAAATAAAATAAAACAGCTAAACCTACCTTAAAATAAAAAAAAACCCACTGACTGGCGGCGGACCACGAAGGACTATTTGACAGACACCGTGATTTGGCGGGGGACTCTCAAAATAACCTAAAGAAAATGCTAAACCTGAAGGTCACTAAATGATTCTTTAACTTGTAATTTGTTTCACAAGAAATTGTTTTACATAGTGACAGTAGAAAGTGAGTTGAAGAAAAACATGTGAAATATTTTTTCTACAACTCACTTGTAGGCTTTCACAGGTAAGGACGTGGAGTTTTAGGTGCCATAATAGGAATTACTTTTCATTTCCGGACTATGATTGAAAAGGGGCGCGCTCGCTGATTCCAACTTACAATCCTAACGCAATTATGTGTTTCACGAACACAATTGAAAATTGTCGTGATTGATTACATTTCGTGTCGTATTTATATTCAGATATAAACTGCTATTAACAAACAAAACACAGTTTCAACCATTTCTTATATAAATATGATTATGTTTCAAACTAGGATAGTTAGATTTTATAAGAAACTAGCTGAGCCCTGTCTGCTGTCCGTCTCCTGGTTCTAAGCTATCACTCCACCAATTTACAGCCAAATCGGTTCAGCCGTTCCTGAGTCATAAATGGTGTAACTAACATAACTTTCTTTTATATACCTGTTTTATTAATCTACCCTGAGTTACCCATGTTTAGACGCGTGTCTTATACCTAGTGTCCAGAGTCTAAGAAATAAATTGGGACGCTACAAAATTTGTAAGAAATGACTAAAATTGACAAAAACCAAATTAAATTCTGAAGCGATATTAATGTACTAGCAATTATTACTATTCATTTAAAACGATTTTACCTTTAAAAGTGTCTTGAGGTGAAACTGGTTTGTTTTGGTCAGTTCCACTCAGGTCAATAGAGTGGAAAAGTACTCTAAATCAACAGTATAAGAAGTCACTGGTTTCGCTATAAAAAAATAAGTGCCAAATTTCACCTCAGACTAACCAGTTAGGCTTTAAGAGACCGAATGGACACCTGCTGCCTGCAATGGACTAATCCTTTTATTACACTTAAAATACCCGCCATCTTAATGGAGTTTGGTCGATTAACTTGCTATTACTATACGTTTCATGACCCTCAAGAATTTAGTGCACATTTACAGCGAAGCAAATGAACGGTTATGAATTTATGAAGTTTGTGCCACCATGGTGGCTATTCGGTGTAACTATTCACAGTTTGTAGCGAGTTATGTAACAATTCACATCATTATATAATTTAATTAAATAGCTGGCCTTAGGCTTGTCCTTAGAATAGAGGTTTTAACTAATCATTTCACGCTAACCAGACGAATTGGTATAGATGTTGTTACACTTTTTAAAATGTAAATATTATTTACGAATAATAGAGACCCCTATATACCCTTAAATTTTCTTTCGGATGTATAAAAGTGTTTTTTTTTTGTTAATTTATGTGTTGTTTCAAATATATTACAAGTTCGTATTGATTTCTGCTCTATCCCCCTCACCATAAGACTTAATTTTTGTCAGTAAAGTACGGCACTTACATTTATATAATATATTATGTAGGTTTCTCGTGCAAATAAAACCATTCAACGCGTATTAATACGATATAGGATATAGCCGTCACCTCCATTCGCTGCGAAGTTTTTGAATGGATCTTTAACAAACAGTTGGTCCACTACCTGGAGGATCACTCCTTACCAAATGATCTTCAGTATGATTTTAGATCGAACCGATCTACTGGTAATCTTCCAGCGTACGTCATACATCTTCGGGGCGAGGCTATCGACAGGCATGGGGAAACCTAACCTCAACATAGCCTAGGACTTTAAAAGAGTTTAGCACTGTTTGCTTCTCTCCAAACTACCGGCATTCAACTTGGCCCTCAAACTCTGCAACTGGGTTGCTGTATTTCTACACCAGCGTCGCATTAGAGTTCTTTGCAACGGTGCCGCTTCCGATTTTCAGCCGATTAAAGCTGGAGTACCTTAGGGCTCCGTCCTGTCACCCACACTGTTTCTGCACATCAATGATTTTGTTAGCCCTTGGCAACATTCATTGCTATTTAGACGACAGCACAGTTCATGGGCGATATCTTGAATACCCAACAGCCAAGCAAGCAGATATTGAGGAAAAACGATAGTAGCTTGTCACTCAACTCGTCCACGTTCTGGGCTGCATTTCTCAATGGGGTTGTGAGAATCTTGTCAAGTTGAATGCCAAGAATACATAGATGGTACTTCCCACTTTCAGAACATTCAACTCCCATTACAAGGTAGGATTGATATCCTGGGAATGGATATCTGCCGGAATCTCAATCTGCACGAGTACGTTGAGAGTCTCACTAAGGCGGCCCCGCAGAAGCTAGGTGTTCTAAATAAGGTGACACGTTTCTTCTCTCCCGGGCATCCGTATCTTCTTTACAAGGCCCAGGTTCGCTCGCCCCTGGGGTACTGTTCTTATCTTTGCGATGGAGCCCCGCGGTACCTGTTTGACACTCACGAACGGTTGATGTTGAATCTACATTATCGACAGTCCCGAAGCCATCGAGTCCCTTCAGCCGCTGCAGTTGGATAGAGATATCGCCTCTAAGGCAGTTCTATATCGCCTGTAACATGAAGAGTGTTCTGAAGAGCGCCCTCCTTCTTCCTTCCTCTACAGGACGACACATGCGGCCTTGGAAGTCACCACTACAAAGTTGCAGATATATGTTCTCGTACTCATTGCTTGGGTTCTTCCGTCCTATGCCAAGCGGTCAAATCCTGGAACTCAGTACCAGCGCACGTGTTTCCGTCCCATTATGATCCCAGGTCCTTTAAGCGGGGCGTGAAAAAGAATCTTACTAGGCCGCACTAATGTGGATCATCATGCTGCATTTCCTTTATTCGCATGGAGGATGGTGATCACCACTCTTGGATTCTACTTATGCTTTCCATCAGGTAGAGCAGAGACATATTGGCAGGATACAAAAAAAATTCGTCAGTAGCGTTTAATAGTTTTGCTTCCAATAACTGTATTACTTCAAAATTTGCAGTCGCAGTAATTTTGTAAACCATTGTGTTTGTCAATTAAATTCATTCCAATTGCGAGGCATTGAAGCGCTATTATTTATTAATGTTCAGTAACATTGAACAATTAATATTAAATACGTTGGTGAAGGGGAAATTGCATTTTGTATTACTTTGGGTAATGTAATATTACGTTAAGAGGCTTTTAGCGGTTTTGATTTCGTTGTAAAACACTGCTACAAGCGTATATTTCAGTGGAACTATTATTAACTGTTGGATTTATGTTTAAACCCGATGTTTCAATTTTATAAAACAAAAACTTGTAATGTAACCTCTATTGAAAAAAGTGTTTAATTTTATGATCATGTGCCATTAGATTCGGGCATTACACGTTTAATAGTTATCCTTCTAGGATGACTATTGAGCCAATAATAAATAAATAACCAGTTTATGGATATTGATAACCATTTGAACAAAAGGAACTAGAGGACCCTAAATATAAATAGATAGGCTCTAAATTAATCGAAAGGTAATAGAATCCGGGTCACCGTTACATAGCTGTTGATACTGTCAAGTCCCGCGGTGCTAGTCTAGTAGCTAGCCTAAAAAAAGCAGACCAGTTACTCCTTATTATATAAGTTATCTGCCAGTGGAAGTCCTGTCAAAATCGGTCCGGCCGTTCCAGAGATTAGCCGGAACAAACAGATATACAACCAAATATTTTTTGGATTTTTTTTCCAAGTACTGTATATACTTATTTGTGCCTTCGGAAAAAAATATGTTTTTTAAATTACAAACAGACATTTAAATTTATTTATTTGTATACATAACATACAAAAAAAAAGTAGATTCTTCACACGACTCAGCAATGATATGTACAACATGCCCTGGTTATTAAGTTCGTCGATGAACACATGTGCATGAAGTTGTAAATGTATATAGATATATCCTGTTATTTTGATTTATGTACCGTATATACATACATATGCATTTATAAAAAAATGGTTATTTTGATATTATAAATAGACACTTGAATTTTATTTATTTGTATAGATGAGGATTGAAATTGAAATGGATTTGTTTTGTATTCGGGCGGATATTGCGATTAATTGAAAGGTGTTTTTATCGAAGCAGTTTAATGGTAAAACAAAGTTAACAATTTTTTTCTTAAGCCGTGATGTAATAATTGTTTAATAAAGAGCTTATATTTTCAGGTAAAAGAGAATCCTATAAGAAAGAGTTCTAAAAATCAATATAAACAACAATAATGGATGAAGGAAGGCCAGAGGTACACCTCTCTCTGAGATTCATCAACAGCTTTTTATCGATTTTTATATTTTTGACATCTTACATACTACGCCATCTAGTCCCAAATTAAGCAGAGCTTGTACTATGGGTACTAGACACCTGATATCAACATATATATACTTTTTTGTAAATACATACATATTTTGCGCAGAGAATACTCCGAAACAAACATTTGCAGATCATACAAACATTTGATCCAACTCAGGAATCGAACCCGAAACCTCTAGCACAGAAGTCGTATACGCTGCCACTGCGTCACTGACGCAGTTAGTCTACTTCTGGACGTAGGCCCCTCCCCCTAATTAGCAAAAAAAAATTACCTACTGTATTACCTGCTGTACTACGCTGGCTAGACAGGTTGCCACAGGGTTTATTCCAAATTTTCCTCTTCTCTGCAGACAATATCCTTGGGATGGATGGGCCGTGGGAGAACCACGTTTCGGCATGAATGAACCTGCTCAACCGGTGTGATACCACGACCTCACAGAAAACTGGCGTGAAACAGCGCTTCCGCTGTGTTTTACCGAGTGAGTTAGGATACCAGAGGCCTATACCCTAACAGCTCCCCCATCGTTCTCCCCACTCCCAAATGACGCTAACGTACTTGTGATGCCTCTGGTTTTGCGGGAGTCCATGGGCGGCGGTAATCGCTTACCATCAGGCGATACGTCTACTCGTTTGCTTAATATAAACAAAAGATAAATAAATACAAAGACGAATAGTGCTGGTGACACGCCGCATTCTTAATCTCTCTGAGATTAAATAATAATTAACAATTTAAGATATTTTAGTAACCATGTAGTTGCAAAATATATTCGCTTTGAAAATAGCTTCACAGCCTTCAATATGTCTAAAACATACAGTTTTGGCAAGTGAAAATAGCATACTTTGCTTTCATACTTTGTCTGTGACAGACTATCATTACTTAACCAAATGGTTGCATTTTGTAGTTGAACTGAAATCAAATGCTTGCCAAGTCTTTAACGTATCATTTGTCAGCGCTCTAGTAAATACTATCACTCAGATGCGTATTAACGCTGTTCACGATTTTATATCCAATAGAACCGCAGTGCAAAATACGTGCAAAATCATAAATGTGAGAAAGAGACTATATTGGACCCGATATTGATATATAATATCATTGATACAAAAGAAATACTTGCAATAACCGCTATGCACAACTATGAATACAAAATCTAGTTTAATTAATAAACAAAACCGAACCCGTGCTGCTCGGCTGCATAAGTAAAACTTTAGTATTCATGTTTAAATTCCCAACCATCAACATAACTAGCTTGGAAAGGCTATATATCAAATAAAGGAATTTTTTTTATGTAATTGGTCACAAACGGGCATACGTATCGCCTGATGGTAAACGAATACCGCCGACCATGGACACCAGCAACACCAGTGGCGTCAAACGTGCGTTGTCGGCCTTTGGGGGTGGAGAGGGGGTGTGGAGAGGGATAGGGGGAAGATTTGGGGTATCGGGTATCCTCACTCACTCGGTGGAACAGAACCCAAGCGCTGTTACACACCGGTTTTCTGTGCTTGTAAACTTGCAAACTTAGTTCATCTTGAGTTGCTGGGTCAAAACAAATCACAATAACAGCCACGAATAGATAAGGAAAGAATTATGAACATATTAGAAACATAAATAGAGAAAAGAGCTTTTGAAATTATGTAATTTTGGTGATTGCTATTGACAATACATGACAACTGCATTTTCAATCGCAATCACACACAGGTGACAAATCAATGCATCAAAAAATTTGACTAAAAATACAACGTATATAAGCCCATTTATTTTGTATATTTAGTATTATTCAAACTGGTTAGTTCGTCCAAATTGATAATGATGCTAATCGTGTTGTTAGAAAACTCTAAAAAGCACTAAAAATGAAGTTTGTCCTGTCAAACGACGTTCTAATTGTCAAATTATGGCTAAAATTCGATATGTTACACTAAAAATGGACGTTATTTAAATACATAGTTCCTATAAAAACAGCATTGTGATGGATGTTATAAATAAGAGACTAGACTAAGATAATTGTAGAAAATTTTTAATGGAATGAAGCAACAGTAGTAGTACTATTATTGCACTAAGCGCTATCGTCAAGGTCTCACGCTTCACTTTTATTAGCAGTAGCTTTTCTGTTGTTGAAAAGGTTCAAGATTTTGTATAACAAACCCTTAATAAAATAAAACATTTTTTACGGGTTTATTATATAGACTTACCGTTCTTTGAAATAAGAGAGAAAAATGAAATAAGATTAGATATATAAAATCATGCTAAGCGAGAGGGAAGTAGAAATCCAATTATATGTCAGTCGGTTTGGTTGTGGACCTCTAGTTTTCCTATTATACTGCTACATTGCGTGGGATGACTTAGTTACTTATGCCTTCTTTCACTTATAATCGAATCGCTTTGTCAAACTCAGCGAATAAATAATGTATTTATATAGAAAACTTTTGAAAATTTACATTTAACTGTGTTTTATTAGCATATTTGTTTGTTTTGTTAGCATGTTGGTGTCTTTTTTGTGCTTTTTCGTTTTTAAACAATATTTTTCTCTAAAATATTTTATATTCACTCGATTTAAAAGGAAATAGCTAAAGTCTTTGTGGTTCATAGTTATTAAACATTACTCTATATTTTAGCGTTTGATAACACCCTAGTGCATACGTTTATTGTGTTATTAACTTCCATTCTAAGCTAGGTACTAACCTGATAAAGTATGTTAATAGCGGAGTAACATGCATTTCAAATTAAGGGGTGAATACATTAATACCAAGTTTACATTATTGCTTTTTACTTTACATTTACGCTCAATATTGTAAGTAAATTATACTACACTATTAATTTTAAATATACAGAACAAAAGATAATCCACTCAAAAACTTGACTGCGTGTGTGTGAGTCGTTGCTGCTTTCCTTCTCGTTTGTAAGTCTGTAGCTGGGACTCAAGTGCACAGCTCAAATCATTTTTGTGTTTATTTTCATCTTAAAATATTTTTATATTGTGTGTAGGTAAACTAACATAGTATTAAGAATAAATGTTACTAACAATATCAAACCAGGCGCCCACGAGTATTTCTAAATCTAAATATTGACGGAGACGAGTTTGAAGTTTTTGGGGAGTTCAAGTACATTGGATCCACTATCACTGCCCAAAATAAGATCTAGGATGAAATCCGTCTCAGAATCCTAGCGAGTATCAGCTATTTTACTCATGCAATAAATTATTAGGGTCAAAGCTGATCTCCAGAGCAACCAAGCTCATAATATATAAGATTTTAATATGGCCTATCGTTACGTACGGGCTTTAACCCTGAAAGCAAAAAGCTAGCTCACAGTCTTTGAGTGAAGAATCTTGTGATAGGTCTTAGTATCAGCTATGGAAAGCGATGGAGTGTAACGCATCCGTATGAACCTTGAGTTGAATTGCCTGATAGGCAGCGAAACCGGTTTTGCAAGGCGTAGGCCTAAAAAGCAGTGATGATACTGTATTGAGTAATACTTGGCTACTCTAAGAAAGAGTACCAACTGGAGATATACTGCCCTGAATAGAGATCGCTGGGTACAAATAGTGGAAGAGCCCAAGACCCAAACCGAATTGTAGCGCCATAGGAAGAAGAAAAAGAACAATTTATGACATCTTGCAAGAAGCTGCACTACACTTAATACAATTAGTGTAGCTTAGTGTAGCTTCTAGATCGAAAAGGCTCAGTTGTATACTGGATTAAGTTAACATCTGATTACACTAAGACAACTTTAAGGGTGCATTTGACTTTATGAACGATATGCATACAGTAACCGATGGATGATTTTATTATGCTCATAATTACTGTTCATACTATCTTTAGTATGATACAATCAACCTCCAGAAAGGCCATGGCTATTGTCGCGACAGTTGGCGCAATGCCAGTGTTATAATAGTTGTAACCATTCGATCTGATTCTACAACAGATAAACAAGGAAATTAATATATTAAATTATCATAGACTAAACAATCGTACAAAACTGCTTCTTTATCTATTTTGCTCGAACGTCTCTTCATTTCAGAACAGACAACCTATTTATTGATTTTATTTTCAATGTCTTAATTGTAAATAAAATTGTGACCCAGTTTTAGGAAAATTGGTAGATATTTTGATTAAAATCCTGACTGCGTATAAGTGATGATCATTTGCGGGTTCATGATAAATCTTTAGGGTGTCCATTAATCAATTTTTATGAATGTCGATTCGTGTCGCATAAGTACTTTCAAGGAAGAGCACGTCACAATTTAGGCAATTGTAGCAATAACCTGTTGAAATAATAACATACGATAATATTTTAGTTACTTTTTTGCGGTAATATGTGCGTCAATATTGATTTATTTTTACATTATTTTAAGGTTCACCCTTAAGGGTTCACCCTTGGAGAATGAATTTTGGAGAATGGACTATGTATACTAAAAGCCGATTTTCCAAAATTCATTCTCATTCTCTCTTCCTTACAAATTTTAAAACAGAAACCAGTCGATATCTCACGATGTTACAAACGGCTAAGGACCAAATTAGATCAAGCCTATGGTATTTCATATTTAGTACCGTTAAGTATTACATAGGAATGCTTATAATTTTAGAAACGGCCTATGCAACTAAATGTAGTAGCAAAACTTACCTTTAATTCATAATCGTAGACCAACGAAGCGCTTTGAAGTAAAAAACACTGTCTTCACTTCAGTACAGTCACAAAATAATTCAACACAAATGTTCAGTTCACTACACTATATTGTCAGACTTGTTCATATTTTGTTGTCACACATAATATATTCAGGCACTTGTTATGACTAGTACCAAGAACACACTCGCTCACCCTTTGTCTCTTCTCCGAGAGTCCACTCAATAATCTCGCACCTGCAACAAGACATATCTTGAATTAACATTAGCTTTAGGATATAAAATATACATACACAGTACCTACATCTGGAAGGTACCGGATGGTTATTACGAGTGGCTCATGTTCAATTGTTTATGAAGTTGATTAAAAATACGAGCAAAATGTTTTATTGTAGCCAGTGACATGGATGTATATATGGACTTGTTATATTTATAAAGAAATGTATATGTTTGTCTTAGTTAAATAACTCAAAATGAATTTCACTGAGTTTGAATTTCGATTGGCTGCTTTACCTTACTCTCAATTAGTTTAGAGATCCTTACGAAAATAGCAATTATGTACGTATCAACAATTTGTAGTAGGTAGATGTGGTTGTAGGATCAACAATTTACCTTTAAAATTCACTATAGGTACTTGTTTAAAATAACAACATCTGAAAACATCGGCGTGATAAATGGAAGTAAGTAATTCAATAATATTTATTTATTACCTACATAGTATTAAATTGCTCTTGGTAAAGACAAAAAATCTGTTAGTTACAGACGAGGCTGTTGTACTTTTCAATGTAGAGAAATATATGAAAAGTTGGTCACATCGCAAAATTTTTCTTACTTTTCTACCCGATTATGGAGAAGTCAAAAGGAGATGTAATAGTTTTGGCAGTCTATGTGTTTTTGTATGTTGAACTGTAGCACCTAAACTACCAAACCGATTTTAATTAACGAGGTGTCAATAGATTTATTAAATTAAAAATGGCACCAAAGTTTTAACGTAGCCGAAGTATATAGTTTTTAGACTTTTATAGCTTTTTATACATCGTTTCAGGTTGATCTCGAAGGCTTAAGCTAAATCTCCACTAAACTGAAATCTGACGTTATTTAAAGTTAATTAAAAGAGATGTCCATGCTTACAAATTAGATAAAAATGACAAAGATAGAAGTAATGAAATATTATAAAATAATTGGTTACACGCATTTAGTTATGTAAGTACATCTTTATATAGTATTCGACTGAACGGTTGGCCTAGTGGCTTCAGAAGTTGACCACTCCTGTGGAACGTGGGGTACGACTGGGTCCTTCGAGAGCGTCTACCCTCCGGGCTGGGCGTTATCTGTTACGCCGATGACACACTGGTCACAGCCCTGGGGGCGAACTTTCAGGAGGCGGCGTGCACCAGGACACCAGGGGAGTCTCTCTGGTGGTCGGGCACATCGAGGCGCTGGGCTTGCGGCTGGCCCTGGACAAGACGGAGGCCTTGCTTTTCCATGGGCCCCGTCGTGGGCCGCCCCCTGGCGCCTCCATAGTGGTCAACTCGGTCCTCGTACCGGTTCGGGCCCAGATGAAGTATCTGGGCCTGATTCTCGACGGACGGAGGCTCTTCGACGAGCACTTCCGACAGCTTGCTCCGAAGCTGGTCGACGCTGCCTCTGCCCTTGGGCGACTTTTGCCCAATTTGGGTGGAGCCAACGTCACAACAAGAAACCTCTACACGGGGATTGTCCGGTCGATGGCGCTGTACGGCGCACCGGTGTGGGTATCGGCTCTGACCGCCCAGAATAAGGCGCGCCTCTGGTACCCTCAGAGGGTATTAACGGTCAGAGCCATACGCGGATACAGCACGGTGTCGACCGAGCTCGCGGCTGGAGGCTCCACGTGCTGGCTTCGTCACCGTGGAGGCTCTCCAGCTGATCATCCTCGAGTGGGCAGGGTGGCAGCACGGGACCCTTTCCTTCCGACTGACGCAGATGCAGGTGGAATTGAGTCCCGCCTGCCGCCACTGCGACTGCAGTGAGGACTCGGCCCAGCACACGCTGGCTGTGTGCCCCGCTTGGGCGTCGCAGCGTCGGGCCCTCACTGCAGTCATCGGAGGAGATCTCTCGCTGCCGGCCGTCGTACGCTCCATAGCCGGCGGCCAGAGCAGTTTTACCTAGCCGATTACGGCCACGGCGGCCGGTCTAACCGACACGATCAGGGAGAGCTGTACGTGCTCTCCGAGGCATGGGGATTGTTAAAGTAATATATTAGAGAATTTACCTTTAAGCCTTTTTATCTTTGCAAGGGAAGATTTTTATAAGTCAATGATATTCCATAGCGCATGTTACATTTAAAAATTATTTCCCAAAACTGCCAAAAATCACTACACTCTTTAATCTCTTTCATTTTTAAGGATTTTTTCAACACCGACTGTCAGTATAATTAATTTTACTATTAAAGTTCCGCTGAAGGAAATAAGAAGGAAAAAGTTAATCTAAAATACATTTTACATCCAGATATTAATGGACTATGGCGTCTAATATCACTATTAATAGATTGTGGCATCGAATATTAGTGACATTTCTAACTTTAGACAGTGTCGAGACCTCAAAAACAGCAAAAAGTCAGTAGCTAAATATAGATTGAGTTGGGTAACTTCCCTAATTTTAGTTCTGTCAAACTAAAATAAGTTTAGTCTTACGCTTCTAGAATACGAAGCGTGATTTGGACGGTCTAAACCAAAATTTATAGCCATTTTCAAGATAGCTTAAAGAATAATTTTTTCAAGATACACACCATTATTTCTATTAAACTAATAAAGCGAATGTATTTAGAGGACAAACAATTTTGTTTTGTTGTACTTTATGTACACAATAAAAAACATTGGAGAAGAGATTACACAGACCGTGGGAGAACTACGCTTCGGCACGAATGGGCCGGCTCGACCGGAGTGACACCATGGCCTCTCAGAAAACCGGTTTGAAACAGTGCTTGTGTTTCACCGTGTGAGTGAGGATACTGGAGGCCTATACCCCAACTCCCCCCCTTATACCTTTCCCTATCCTCTAAAGGCCGGCAACGCAATTGTGACGCCTCTGGTGTCCATGGGCGGCGGTAATCACACAAAGATGGTTTAGAAAACACTTTGCACATCTCACACCTGGTACTCTGATCCCAAATTACGTGACCTATGGCTACCAGGCAGCTGATAAACATACTCAAGCATTTCTAACTATGAACAGTATCTACTATATATAATTTTCGTGTCTCGTTGTTGCTCACGAGGAACTCCAAAACTATTTAAAGAAATTTCACGTTTATTGTGTATTAATGTGTTTTATTGACGTTCCTAAGATAGGATAATGTACATCGGGTAGACAAAAATGAGCTGAGTATACTGAAAAGAGACAATACGAAGTTGCGTGAATCAACTTGCATATATTATAATACTTATACTTATATATATATATACCTCTGCTACCAGTAGTAGTCAGGTTCTCCTTGATCAAGAGGTCTCGGGTTCAAATCCAAAAGTGTTATTGAGTTTTTCTGATTATATAAATACTTAATAACAGCTCGGAGTTTGGAAGTTGGAGTCTGAACCCCCGTGCCTCGGAGAGCACTTAAAACTGTCGGCCGTGCGCCTGATCTCTCCCTGATCGTGTCGGTTAACCGTCCAATCGGATTAGTGTCGTCGGGAGAATGACGGAACAGCTAGTGCAGCTGTGTTTGCACACACTTGTGCACTATGATATCTCCTGCGTAGTTGGCTGGTCTCCGTTGAGACTGGCTGCCGTGGCCGTGATCGGCTAGGAGAACATCATCATCAGTCAGTTTCACTAATTACTGGACCAATAGGTTAAAAATGAACAAAGTTTTTTTTTATGGAATAGTGGGGCAATCAAGCAGAGGTATTGCCTGATGGTAAGCGATTACCGCCGCCCATGGACACCCGTAACACCAGAGGCGTTACAAGAGCGTTGCCGGCCTTGGGGGGTGGGGAAGGGTTTGATTATGGGCCTCCGGTATCCTCACTCACTAAGTGAAACAAAGAGCAGGCGCCATTTTACACCGGTTTTCTGTGAGGTCGTGGTATCACTCCGGTCGAGCTGGCCCATTTAGGCCGAAGCGTGGCTCTCCCACGGAAATTTTAGAATCGAAGAATTATATATGGCATGTTTAATCATACCATTTTGTAATCGGTTGAAATGAACTATATACAGATTTTATAATATTATCCTGCTGTTTTTTCGTATCCGCAACATTGAATACATATTTCCGAGAATAACAAGTCAAATTTCAGTCACGCAATATTTAGCTTCCAAAATAATGTAAGAATATAACTTTAGCTAACACAGAACATCAATTTCTTTTGACATTACCTTCATATCAGGAAACAAATGTCGCGGAATACGGTATTAGAACAATAACACGATTACAAAACAGGTCGTGATTTGAACAAATGATCGATGGTTTGTATCAGTACTACTTTTGTATCTATATATCTCATTGTTTACCGCTTGGAGCCGAGAAACGAACTGCGGACGTGACCAAGCTATTTTTCAAGTGGAACACATCTCAGTTCTGCAATCACGGCGCACCCTCGGACCGTATTATAATTCGTACAAAGGCCCTGTCAGTATCTATGTAATAGCCAACGATCAACATAGATAAGAATATTCGCAAAGAAAATGCCATCAATCTTCCCCGTGCAAAACCCAGTACGACTAGACACTTGATTTATCTGTTTGAATATTAGCTATCCATGTCGTTGATGGTCATTTGTATGGGTTGATAATACGAACTCTATGTGGAACTATTTTAATAATGTGAGAAGTATGTAGATATTGTTTTTATCTTTGGCGGCCATTACTAAAAATTCAGGTCAAACGAACAGGAATGCGCTTGAAACGAGTTATGTAATAAATTGAATTTGGAAAATTGCAGAGATATAGTTGCGAGTTTAAACTGTAAACTCTGAAATTCTCTAAATTAAAATAAAATGTTTATTTGTAGTAAGAGATGACTGTTAAATTATCTTGGTGAACGAGTAGTTCCACACGATGTGGATATAATTACTATTGAAATATATATCTTATATTAACACGTCAAGCAAAAACTATAAATCCCTTTTTGCGAAGATTATGCGAACGGAGGAGCATGAAATTTGGTACAGTTGAAGATCATAAGGAGAAGAAGTATAGAAAGCTGAATAAAGAAAATAGAAAAGCAAAATTGAATTATGGTTCAATTTCAATCACTGAAGGATCACTAGTATATATAAATAGATCTAAAGCTTAGGAAAATCTAAATTTTGCTTAATTCACTAAAGAATTTTATTCCTTTGATTCATTACTAGAGTAGCAAGAACTAAAACACAAGCAAAAAAAAGCAGCGGACAAGTAGAACTGTCAAAACTAGTAAAATAATTTCGTAATGATGCAATGATGGAATTATTGAAATGGGAAAAAAAGGTCTCATTTTCATAATGAAAAAATCTTATGTATGTACAAAGAAACTGTCTATGTAAAGCATAAATCGTCATAATCTCAGCCAGAACACGTCCCCACCTGGACATAGATTTCCCCCAAGTTTCGCCACAACAACCAGTCCTATTGCGCCTAGATCCACCTCGTCGGATTACCTTTTGGGTGCCTACCAACGCTGCGTCTTCCGGTACGCGGTCGTCACTCAAAAAGTTGCGCTCCGCCTTAGTTTGAAACTAGTTGTGCAATAGATGTCCGAAAAAAGTGTTATTATTAGTACCACCTTAAATACTTGTTATACGAAATATAAATTTTACTTTAATCACCCTTTGATGAACCGAATATCAACCTAAACAGATTACAGGCATCAGCTAGACTGCTACTCGACCAACACAAATCCGGTATCTACTGTAATAGATATTTGCATAAATGTTTCCGATTATATATAAAAATAAAATCAAATTCGACTGACCTACGATTCCTACTCGGAAAAAAATTGGATTCTCTTTTATTTTTATCTCATGAATAAAAGTTATAAGAAAAAAGAAATAGAATTGACTTTTCAAACTACGCGATCATGGCATTTCATCTTGATCGCGTAGTTTGATTAATAGTTTGATTAGTAGTAGTCGCTTGATTGTAAAACTCGATTGAAAAGCTCCGTCCGCGTAATTGTATCTTATGTCCTGCTTCAAGAATCAAAATTCTTTGGTTATTCTATGCCAAATTTCATTGAAATCGGTGCAGCTTAAATGTAACAGACAGACAGAAAAAGTTACTGTAGAATTTATAATGTTTGTAGGAATTATTTATTTTTTGTGAATTTAAATTTTATTTACAAAGTGGAATGCTCGTGGTCACTACTAATCTGCATTATTGATTTATACTTATAAAAAGTCAAACTAGATAGATTGTATAGATATTTTGTAAAATCGGGTTGCATGGTTAGGTCTGGTCTCATTGGCATTTTCGTAGGAGAGGCAGCTTTTGGCATATTTTCAGAGGCAACCAGAGTTAACCCATGCCATTACAAACTACTGTTAAGTAATACTATTGCTGTTTGTTGCACTAATTTAAAATTAATGTATTGAATTATTTATTTAATAGGCTGTTACAAACTGTCATAACTTTTAAGAAGCTTTTATTTTCGAATCACAATATTGCTGTCCACTGAACAAAGGTCTCCCCCAAGGGCCGCCAACAGTCCCCGTCTGGGGCAGTTCGCATCCATCCGAGAACTATTTTCTTCAAATTGTCGGTTTAAAGTACCATAGTCCTACACTAAGTTTGCATTTTATTTTATTTAACTGCTTAAATAGTAATTTAAGTAGTTGAATAGCATAATAATCTCAGGTAACCATCTTATATCTTGACAACTCCATACCACCGTAATACTGATTCTTAAAACTCAAACTTTCGCTGATATAGTTATTGCGTCACATCTGCTGTCTAACATCATATGATATGCTCCCGTCAGAGCACTGTCTCTACAAACAGAATGCATAATCTATTAGACACAGTTCTATTATACTGTGAAATTATTAGAGTACACGTCTAACCATAACGGGTGTACAGAAGATATGATCTTGGTAGCTACACAGTAGAGTTATTTGAGGTTCGACATACCTGGCTTACTGATCAATGGGTATATCGGGGTATTGGGATGTATCTAACTAATGTGTTGCCAAATGTGTTGCTAAGGGTAAAACTTTTTTTTAAATACACAATTTTAAACACCAGGTAAACTTATCGCAATTTTTCCTTTATCTGTGCTATGAGACGTTGCTTCGTACCAAATTTAAGGATTCTAAGTCCACGGGAAGTACCTTGTAGGTTTTGATTCCCTTGCGAGTACCGAAAATTTACATTTGAAAATTTGCAGCAAAAAACGGCTGTATCTTTTTTTTTGGACTTTAGCTGTTGGCCTCAATGGCCTCCACAACTTTACGCGGACTATTGGTGAGCGCTGAGGGCTCATGCTGTATCTTTTGATTGCGTCATCATATCACTGTGTTTTATTGAATAGAGGGCAACCGAGCAGACGTATCACCTGATGGTAAGTGATTACCGCCGCCCATGGACACCAGCAACACCAGAGGCATCACAAGTGCGTTGCCGTCCTTGATGGGGAGTGGGAGGAGGGCTTTGGGTATGGGCCTCCGGTATCTTCACTCACTCGGTGAAACACAGCGCAAACGCTGTTTTACACCGGTTTTCTGTGAGGCCGTGGAATCACTCCGGTCAAGCCGCCCATTCATGCTGACGCGTGTGATATGATTAATATACAACAAATATGAGTGTTAATCGCATGTCCATTATGTATATACCTTGTCGCCAGTTTTGTCACCTAATTATCGACGGCCTCCATGAGCGCTATGGTTTCTATTACATCATTTTGTCAATTATGTGTAAGTTTAGCACGTGAACCATCTCTCACCGTCGTTTACCGGAACAGGTTTTTAATACCAATGTAGTTTAAGCCTCGACGCAAAAGAGGGTAGGTTATAAGTTTCACGTCGATGTCTGTCTGTGTGTGTATGTGTTTCTGTCTGTCTATGGCATCGTAGCTCTCAAATGGATGGACCGATTTTCATGCGGGTTTTTTTTCATTTGAAAGCTAGTTTCCTTGCGGTGGTTCTTAGCTATGTTTGATTAGTATTGGTCCAGCAGCGTAAGAGTATCAGCCCTTTCCCAAAATGATGTAAGGCATTTTTCGCGTATGATTACTCGATTAAATGCTTGCGTACTAGGTTTTTTGAATTTTAGCTTGTGCAGTTTGAATATAGAAATATTTTTTCAATAAGTATAATATATATGATGTAGTATTTTAACAGTGCTTAATCAAGTTGTCAAAAGATTTTTATTGAAAATATAGATTTCTTCAAAAAGTATATACTGCCATATAGAAAATCAAGTATAACGCATTGATTAAATGTTTATTTATTCATAATAAATAAATAAACTAACTACTTGATCGCATACTTATCGCTTAATAGTTAGCAATTAACGATACAAAACAAGAAATAGTCTAATAAACAGTGGCCACAGTATGCCTTTAATTTTTATTTATTTATATCTGTATAAATATTTTTTAGCAATACGAAAATTTTATTGTATTGTACGATCTTCAAACTTTATCTTTTTACCCTACACATTATACTCCTCTTAATTATACAATAACTCTAAGTTGAGTTTTAAAACCAAAGATTTAGTTTCAGTTACTAAGTTTTTAAACGTACACATTAAACATAAATAAGATTTCTTTGTATGTACGTGGTACATCCCTTTTATTTTAAAGTCGTTTTAAAAGTAAAGTGTAAAATGTTAGCAGTGATTGACATTGGCCTAATTTAACACGACAAGTGATATTCCCATGCGAAAACTCTATCCTACTAATATAATAAATGCGAAAGATTACGAGGATCGATGTTTGCTACTCTTTCAAGCGAAATTTACAGAACGATTAGATGAAACTTTGCAGTTAAAAAGTTTAACCATAAGAATACCCATAGGCTAGTCTTTGCCGCGATGACCAATGAAAACGCAGGGAGAATTGCGGGGTAAATTTTATTCATTATATATGTTTTCCTGCCACAAGATACTGATAATATAGGTTTATACAGTGTAAATTATTATTTACTGCAAAATACAATAAATAGAAAGAAATGTTGTTACACACTTGATGAAAAGTATTCTACGCTTCGTCTACATTAGTGCTTCACATTACCGATAGAACATAATATCTTTATAGAATTAATTTAAAAGAAAAAAATATGAGGTCTTTAGATAGCACCATGATTACTGGTGCTTATGAAAGAATCAATGTTGTGTTTGCCAAACGATAATATCCTGACGACATCTGAATGTCTTTCACTAAAAAAACTCTCAACAGAATTTATGTGTGATTCATTACTACAACTATTTTATTAAGTTCACTCTTCATAACATCGTAATTATCTACACCACTAAAATATATCACATTTTAATTTTATATTTCGCTCTCACATCGCACGCTATCAAAATTCTACTACGTGGAAACTAGACTCAGATCCTACTTGAATTCCAAACGGGTGGTTTTGTCAAAGGAAAGGGTACGAGGTAGCAAATTTTAAACTTAGGGTACATTGTAGAAAATGTTATGAATACAACATCCCAACTTTCATCTGTTTGTCTGTGACTGTTTCGTCAATTATCAGAAGGCTTGTGATAGTGTTAGATGCGACGAACTATGGGAGGCTCAGATTACCACGGGAGTACCCACACACCTTGTATTGCTGATCAAAAGCCTTAAGATCCAAAGTAGTCAGAATCTTTACTATGGTAACCAGACCACTCGTGAGTAAACTTATATGAAATAAAACAACAGATAGTAAAGACATATTATCGTATGGTGCTTGTCAAACAATTACTTATATGCAAAACGATGACTGACCACCGGACCAGTAAAGGCATCAACCACGCCCAAACAGAAAGAACAAAATGAATTTTTCACGAAGAAAATTCAAGTTAATAGTACAGAAAGTATCAAGACAGCCTTATATCACGTTTGTTAAGGGTTCATTTATTTCGACTACAAATATTTAGTTTCCTGTATCACATCCATCTAAGTATTTCGTCGATCGTAGAATCGGTCCTGTTAGACAAATGAGTGATTGGCATGAGGAGACACAAGTGATCTGTGGGCTAGTTCCCTAACTGGCTGAGTAACAAGCATCGGGAGCAATTATACGGCACAGGGAAATGCGTCTCTCGGGGATGGTTCACAAATTGCCTGAAACGTCAGCAAGTTTGAAATCAAATGACAATTTGCCTTTGACTATCAGTCCAGATCATATCTATTAGTCCAGATTCTGTAAGTGCACTTTGAGTTAACATTTTCGTTTTGATTATTTAAAATAAGATAACCATTTATTAGACATGAATTAATTCTATGTATAAATAAAAGAATAAGGTAATTATTCTTAACTGCAGAATTACAACCGTTACATAAAGAATCTTAGCTATATTCCTCTATATGTGACAATACATAGCAACTGCCGAAAACTAGATACTATTGTTATGTTATACATGAAGAATATATTGATATCATGCAAAAGAGGATATCACTATGGAGCTACGTGGAAACTGGACGTACCTAGATTTTGAGTATCTCAAAAAAATATACGTTTGTTCCCAGAGTTCAGGGATATAATTAGTGAAACCTACTACACATACAGAAAGATACAATACGATATGTTATTTTAAGAATTAGCTGCCAAAATAACTACTTTGTCTGGAGGCAAGAAAGAGTAGAACCCAAGAGGGATGGTCACCATCCTCATCATGAACGTGGACAATAAAGGACCCACACTGTGGCGGCCAAGTGAGATGCTTTTCCTTCATACATAAAACCGCCATGGAGTTTCCCTCAAATTACTTTTAAAGTAGAAAGACATCATCATCAACCACAAGTAATGATTAATTAAGAATGAAAGTAAGACACGATAATGTAGGTATGTACTAGTGCTTCCCTGTTAACAAGTTTAAGCACGTATTATTATAGGCACAATATTTATAAAAATACCATTAAGCTCACTACTACACTACTAGCAAAAATGATTTCTAATTTGCCAGGTGCCAATCCTTCATCAATCTCATTATCGCCAAGATTAACGTCACTTTCTAAAACGGTAAGTTGTTAGAAAACATTTATATTTATTCTTATACATACTGTAGGTACATCAAAGAAAAAACAGCAATAAAAAAAATATTAATAAAATATAACATCTATTCCAACACAGGATGAGTAACTAAGATCCAAATTGCGTATAATCAAAAAATATTTTCAAATGTGACTTGCGGAATCAATTTTATAGTCAATGGTCAAAAAACTGTCTTGGTAGCAGAAAAAATTAAATGTTTAACATAATATCTCCGATATTTCTAAAATATTTTGTTACTGAAAGATATGTGTCGCGGTCGGCATTTG
This sequence comes from Hyphantria cunea, assembly GCA_003709505.1. Classification (NCBI taxonomy): domain Eukaryota; kingdom Metazoa; phylum Arthropoda; class Insecta; order Lepidoptera; family Erebidae; genus Hyphantria; species Hyphantria cunea. The sequence goes on along the minus strand of PKRV01000652.1, from coordinate 1,831,431 downwards.
GCATCAGGCCAGTGCCTTTGCTGTTTTCTCCTTCATGACAACTTCTATAAGATAAAATAAACTAAAATGAAGCGCAGTCTTTGCATACTGAAAACCAATACAAAATTTAAACTCTCCAATAATACTGACAATTTAAAAAACAAAGGATTACTAACGTTTTCCAGACTCATATCTGGCTGCCATTAACGAGCTTACGCATGCCTGTTTCTATTTCGTTACAACCTTAGAGGAACACCTAAAAAAACTAAATATTTTTACTCACCCGAGTGATATTTTTTGTGATATGTATTGAATATAAGACTTTTAAAATATACCTCAAATAAAAAAAAGACTTAAATGCGCGGAACGATTTATCGTCTCTACGATTAAGATGCGACTGATATAATTAAGCGAAAAACAACGGAGATATGAATGAAAAATGCACGATAATGTTTAGTAACATGTGCAACGTGCGATGTGGGAGCGCGTCGCGTACCTTGTCGCGAGTTTTCGAGCGCAGCGTTGCAGCAATGCACTAATAGAGCGCAGGGCGACGCGAGCCGCCCGCCAGCTTCTGAGCGACTGGCGCCCGGGCCGCGCCGCGCCCGCCCCGCACCACGCGCACGGCCTGCACCGGCACCACGCACCGCCACCGCCACGCGCCACGCCACNCGCACCACGCGCACGGCCTGCACCGGCACCACGCACCGCCACCGCCACGCGCCACGCCACGCGCCACTACCTACCCTCGACCGGCCCGCAACGGGCTCACGCACCACGCGATTATCGATGTGTTCTGTGAGATGTATCGCGCGGAAGGAAGCAGGCGGCAGAGGGGCACGGGTACGCACCGCGGTCGCGGGGTGCCGCTCCTGCGCGCTGCGTCACGCATCTGTCTCAACGTTTTCTTGCGTGCTCCCGCAGCCCGCCATCTGCAGAGACGTGCTCGGACGCGCTGCGCGCCGTCCGCTCCGCGTAAAGCCTGCATGATCCGCGCCCCTTTCGCATAACGGTGCGACGATGTTAATGCCCTCAGTTATATTCTTAGATAAACATTCGTAAGTCACAAATACTACCGGAATATTATTTAAATATTCTGTCCTATTGTAATTAAGACTATCAAGATATCTGGAAAATATTTAGTAAAAATAAAGCATTTGGTTAAATTACACATGTTACAATTTCATAATATAGGGTATAAGTGTGTTAAAAATTGTTTAAAAGCATCTAACAATTACGGTGTGACATAGTCAACAGTGGCGGTTGGATTTTCCAGTTTGATTCCATTTAACGTATCTCCGACTATTCGAAGTTTATGTGAACATTAAAAATGATTATTCACTTACTTTAACAGTGAAGTAAGACACAGTGACTATCCACATATTAGAAAACTAACATAAGGAATTAGAGGCCTTTAAAGTTTGTTAAAAAGCCGTATATTAAGTCATCGTAATGGTTAATCGTTCTTATCTCAGAGAGAAAAATCAGTACACAAACAGAGCTATTGATATAAATATATTTTTATAAAAATAATATTAGGTAATTCACAAAACCATTGAAGTTCGGTGCAAGTAATTCTTTCTTCTTTTGATTCGATTTAAGAGCGATATGGAATGAAAAGCTTTTTGATGCGAACTCATTCTAGCCCCGCAGAATGGTGAACATTAATCACCGTTAGAATCAATTGGCACGATATATTTGTTATTCAGGAGTGGTTTGCTCCGGAATAAGGAAATAGATGATATGCTAGATTAAAAAGTCATTATATAAACAGGAAAAATTGCAAGCTCCGTTTACACACACAGTTCTGGTTTACTGTTATAAGTTTGCATAAAAGGGATGTAAATAACATTCCTAGAAATAGATAATATATCATTCTAGCAATAACAAATAAAGAAAACACACCTTAATCCATGGTGTTACTTAACAACTGTTATTGATTTTTAGAAACCGAACCGAAGAGTATATGCCTGTTTGAGGAATGGAACCCAAAACATTAAAATTTTAAGTAACATATGAATTTCAATATCTGGACCGTCTCACCGATGAAAAGTACGGAGATACATCTGTTCATAAGGATGGGCATTGGAGCACTATTTAGGTATTTATGATAACCGATATACCCACGGGTGGAGTCGCTGGCAAAAGTTTGTACCATAATAAAATCACAATTGCATCGTGAAAAAGACTCTTGTTTTAAAATCAAAACATAAAACTATCACTTTTTACATATTTACGTTATGGTATTATAACTGCATGTTCGTTCGTATGATGGGAAAGACCCGAATCATTTTTGTAAAATGTTCAGACCCTACCTCATGGAGGTAAAATATATTTCCAATAAAACAAGAAAATATATTCTTCTTCTTCTTTTGATGAAATGGCAACCAGCTAATCAGCTATTTCTGCCAATGTCAAGTGTTTAAAGTTTTCAAGTCTTAAGTCTTCGAGTATTCAAGTCTTAGTCGTGATGAAAATGATTATAAAAACTATAAAAAATGTGAAAGAGATGAAACGGGGATCGTCTTTCGAAAAAACAAAAAACGATCGCCAAAATATATTCTTGAACTAATTGACCCAAAAACAAATGCGTGTTTCGAGTATTTTGACAAGTAACTTATTATGCCAGTGTATTGTACAGGACTTGTTAATAGACTGGACTCCAGCTCTTTTATAATGGTTGGAATAATATGGAACAGTAGCAGTAGACTTGATATAAATATACAGTGACAACTGTTTGACTCTTGTTACTTGTGCCTTAGCACAAAGCAGGTGTTGTGTCCCTGGAAGCTGTATGTATGCTAATTGGCGCGTGAATTTTTATATCGCGATACAAGATTACTAGTTCCTCCAGAATACTGCTTGTTCGTTGTGTCTGTGAAAGTATGCTTTATTATAATATTATATCTTGAAGTATGCTTTATTATAAAACGGGATTCGCCACATAAATTATAATTAATTATGTTCAAATATTAGTTGTTGATTGAGATTGACTAGTTGTTGATTAATTAAGTAGTTGTAACTTTAGATTAAATCTTAAAAGAAGATTCAAAATAAACCATAAGTATTTTAAAATTTAAAATGGAATAAACTTTGTTGTACACCAATTAATTCAGTTTACATTTAGGAGATTAACACTATAATGACTTTGTATAAATGTCAGCCTTATCGCTTAAAAAGCAATTTCTTACCGGTAACCTTTGGATGGGCAAATCGACTGTAAAAAGAAAAATTCACATAAACCAAAAACTCAAGTGTTTCACAAGACAGCTTCACACAACGTGGCGTAATGATGTTTAAGAAACCTTTTACGTCTTCCCGGCATGACAGCATATTTCAGATATATAGATACATAATTATTATTATGTAGGGATCCCCCCAGTTTTATTTATGTATTTTATATAATTTCACACATATACCAAATTATACCAAACATAACACATAATTTATATAATAATATTTATTTACAATATTAACACTTATTCTACACTCAAATTATTATTTACATATATACACATCGTTAATACACACATTAATAATATAAGTGCATTATAAATATATATACCATGTCACTAAGATACATATCGGTTTGTCGACATATTTGTCGATAATATTTATCGACACATTTTTTCACTATGCTATCTAGATGCATAGCTAGACGAGATGCGCCGGAAACCGTTGCCCGTGCGCAGTCTAGAACAGTCGTAACTTGTTATTGACGCCAAACGCACGCTTGCTTGTTTAAACTTATGTACTTGAGTTAGCGCTTATATACCGCTTAAATACTTAATGTTATATTGTGTACTATTCGCCGACTATCTATCTTCCTGCTTTAAACCGTTATTGTGCTGTGCTTATGCTTATATATTTCCTTTACTGCACCTTCGATTGTTTACTTGTGAGTGTTGGACAAAATACATAATAACCGTGAGTCGAACATTTTATTTACCTGTTACACACAAGTTCAGTGGTACTACCACCACCAACTAGAATTGTATTCACATGTGCTACAATACAATATGTGCTACCTAATATAACTAAATGCAAACATTGTTGTTGTTTATGACAAGGTAAAAAGGTGTTTCAAAATTTACACTAAAACTGAAGCATTGTAAGAATGTAAGGAAATAAATTTTAAACGTACGTACGTACGAAAATAAAAGAAAATCATGGTAGTTCCCAAAAACTGATAGTCTCACTCGTTTCTGTATTATACATCAGATATCGTGACTAAAAACCAAGTTTGTGGTGGAAATGTCCGGTGAGAATAAAGGATGGAAGTTATAGATAATCTCGTGTACAAGAGAGATAGCTGAACTGACGAGGCAGTTAGACCACTCCCAGCTGATCATTATATTATTTATACGTAATAATAAAAAAGGAAAAAGAGTACCTACCTACCTTTCAACTACCAAATAGTGTCTCTAAATATAAGGAATGAAGGGGCTGTGGCAATACTGGCAATACACGCTGTATTATATTTAGCAAGACAGTTAAGTTTTTAACGTGTTACCACTTATATCTAATACCCATAGACAATATTAACTTCCGAAGATCCGAAACAAGCCGAAAAGCGAAATGAGAATGAACACGATCGTTAACCATAACATAATTATATATATATTTTTTTTAACTACATGGATAGCGTATTGAAGCTGTTGAAATATCTTTTTCTACTGCGCTGAGTGTTGTGGGTTAAAATACCACATGGGACAATACTTCGTACTATCATATTTTAAAGTTTCTCGCATAACACGCTTTAATTCTAAAAAAATTTTTACGTTAATTTCTCCTTGCCATCATCGTGATTCTAACGTTTAAAAGTCTTTATACGTGTGTTAGTAAAAAATACTTTCGGACAATTAAAACACAACGCCATCCAGTCCCAAACTAAGGAGACCTTATGATATGTAGCTTTTTTTTAAATTAATAGATACGTTTTAAATTAATGAAATAGAAAACACCCAAACGCCGCAACAAATAATTGCAGATCATACAAACATTTGGTCCGATCCGTGCATCGAGCCTGATACCCCATGCACAGCAGCGGCATACGCTGCACCATCGAGGCAGTTAAATAATGAGGAATCTTAATGTTAATTTCAATATAATTAATTAATCTAACCACGGTGTGTAAAGCGATGTCCTACGTGAATGTTGAATACGATGCGACCGGTCATGACAACGCGATGTAATGTGACAATTTTACTAGAAAGTACATACTTGGAAGTGCAAACTTTAAATTTTTTTGTAAAACATTTTTTACCAAGAAACTTATTTGACGAGTTCCATCATGTATATTCAAACATTAAAGAATGATTTCAAAAATGTTTAAACAGTATTACCGTTACTTACACTTTTACATTACTGCCTCTTATTAAGTTAGAATCAACGCTTCTGAATCAACTATGGTGTTGCATCTGGTAACCCACAAACTAAGTACGCAAACATAAGACACAAGTAAGATATGTAGTTATGTTTATAACATTCGTCATATTCGCAACGTCTTGTCGCGTCGTATTTGTCGCTGCGAGCAACTAAAACGACCCTGTAGTATACGGTATAGATAACCCCAAAAAGGGTTTCCTTCTCCATTTTCACCACTCTGGAAATTGTACAAATTTAACAATCAGGGAAAGATTAAACTACGTATGTTTTTTTGGCATATTTGTATTATGAGTGTCTTCTCCTTTATTTTCATAACAAAAAATATTTATCTAGAGAATACCTTGATCTATATTTTTAAATATTTTATCCCTAGTGTTAAAAGATAGAAAAGTTATCATAGGGGAGTAAGTAGTTACTTTAGCGCACGTTTAAGATGAAAAAAACTTCACAGAAACATTTTTTTTCGCTTAGGAAAGAAACCTGTGAAGGTAAAAAAAACATTTTCGCAAAGATTATTACTCTTTTCTACTTTTCTTTGGCTGGCTCATCTTTTTTAGATTTCTTGGTCTTTTCTTTGTTTTTCGGCAGAGGCGGGCCTTTAAACCGGCAGGTTAACATCACGATTCGCTCCGCTTCTCTCACGCCGCTCAATCTTGCTCCAGATACTGTAGCGTAGTGGCCGGGAACCGTTGCTTCACCAGCAAACAAAAGTACCGGAGGTATTGGTTGACTAGGTCCTGGAAGAGGACACGCTAATTCATGCTGTAAATTACCATCAGAGTTTGTGGCATCATAAGAATATGCGCCTCGGAAGTAAGGATCTGAACTCCAATGTGATCTCAGAATTGTCCTTGGATATGGTATATAAGGATTATTAGTACAGCAACGTAGAACAGAAGTTAATCCTTCAGCTATATCCCGATCACAGAGGCCCTCCATTGCCATAGCCTCTTGCCCTACTACCATAGCACTTAAAACGTGCTTACTGTTAGGCACAACTTCTATTTTAGTCAACCCACGGGTCCAATCTCTATGTGAACAAAGTTCACACCGATTGAATTCAAAGTTTAAATTTCCTTTGTGCCAAAACCAGAAAGGACGACAGTATTCCATATAAATTTTATTACAATTCCCGAAGCCTAAGGCTTGCATAGCCGCACATTTAGATCCGGGCAGTGAAGGGCAAAACATTTTAACCGCATTTTCATACAACACACCAAGAGACACAGTTATAATGACGTAATCGCAAGGAAATTCTTCTCCATCACTGGTGGTAACTATAGCCCGATGGCCAGATTTATGAGAAGTACCCCAGTAAACACAGTTGACAGGCTTACAGTAACGAATAGCGCCTTCTGGTATTTGTCGTAGTAATGGAGCTAATATGCCTACTAATCCTAACGGAACACGTACTGCCCCTCCAGGCATGTTCATAAAACAACCACAGTGGTCGGCACATAGCATTGCTGTATCACCTCCACATCTCGCATTGAGCATGTGCGAGAGTCCAAACATTATCCTAGCGGCATCATGCTGTTGATCCTCAGGGAAATTATGTAATTCTTGTTGGATTCGCAAACTCATAAAATTGATTAAAGAACCTTGTTGTTTATTACCACCGAGACAGTATAATTCTGCTGCTTCTTGCTCTATCTGACGAAATTTATGATATGCGTTGATTGTTGGTGGAAAAGGCATTTTCCCTGATAATAATCTGTTAAAAAGACCTCGCGTATGCTCAGCACCGGGTACTCCAGGGCGTGGTGGTTCTTCTAGTGTAGACATTGCATATAGAGGATGTGTAATAGCATTATCTGCTTTCCAGTGAGAACCTAATTCTGCAACTATATCGCCAAGCCAGCAAGACTGTATTCGACCACCCGGTCTGCAAATAATTGAAAAATATTACTGCCGAATATTAAATATAATATAATTAAATATATATTATGATTTCGATCACTTTCTGTGGATTATTTTTAAGAGGCAATCTATAAAAGTTCATACGGCAAGAAGAAGAAAATTTTATGTAGCCCAACCTTTGGTATAAATTTTCAATAAATATTTATACTATGATAAGCTTCTTACTAAAATATAAATAGTTCTTAAACGACTTCAAACAAAGAGGTAAAAACAAGACAAGTATGTATGAGTTATGTCTACACCAGTGAGCTAGCTTTAATATTCAACTTTTTCTTTATCTGTAGAAGTTAGTAGGTTGCGTAAACGATAATGTTTTGGGGATATAATTAACAATAACTTATTCATTGGACCAAAGTCATTTAGTTTATAAAGGAGTAAGGGAGAATCTCGCGATCAATGCTAATTCCAAACGCCTATTGACTTAGAAAGGTAAAAATGTTTATTCGGCGATTGTATACGTTTGCATAGTGCGTTATCTTTCCATTTTATTTACCATAACGTCAGGAAAATATGTAACTTATTTTGACTTTAATATCTTTTATTTTTTCTAGTAAAGAAGACACTTAGAAAGTGAGACGTTGAACTTACTAGGTAAGGCTTGGAGAGCGCTGATGCAAGATATTGAAAAAGTACGTATAAGCGCTTACGCCATAGCGTATGCTTATTCCAGTATATGTAGATATACATAACTATAATTCGAAATATATTATATTCCAGTATCAAATCTAGATAGTAAAAAGCTTTTTGTGTATGTACGTCCAGTCCTAAGTTTTAATAAGCGTGCAAATTTTGTTTTTTCATTACTAATATCAGTTATTTTTCATCTGCTTACTATGTATTAAGGTAAAGGTTTTGCTAACCTCTCATAAGCTTCGAGAACTACTATATTACTTATGCCTCGTTGAGAGAGTCGAGCTGCTGCTGAGAGACCAGCCATGCCTGCTCCGATGATAACGACACGAGGTTCCTCAAAACATTTATTAGCATCACATGGATCGACAGCGCATATGCCCCTATTCTCCAAATTGGGCCCACAGTCGAACGACATCACTGCCGAAAAACTAAGTGGGAAAAAACTAGAGTGTAATTATTCGTCATCAACCAACTTATTACGGCATCAACAGGAATTTATGGAAGATAAAATATTTCTGTAACGTTCGCTAGTAGTAAAACATTTTATTTTAAAACTATGTATATCCCAACTACGTACAAATTTTTCATAAAATGTGTATAGCCTATGTCATCGAGGCCACTATTCTATTTCTATAGACATCTCATTCATTAAAATTGGTTCAGTGGTTTAGGCGCACCGTAACGCCTAACATTCAAACATACATAGACTGCTAAAACTATTTCCTTTCCTTTGGCTTTGCCATATCCGGGTAAAAAAGTGTACCAATGATCTTAAGCACTTCCATCATAACAAGATTGTATATAAACAATCTGAAATGAAATGGGTATACCCAACAATAATGAGTTCTAATTGTTTTCATACAGAAAAAGGTGTGATATTTTTATTTACCATCTTCTCGGCGTCACGTGCCGTTGTTTTGTTATAAGTAAAGAATTTCTACAAATAATTTTTGGAACTGCCATAAAAATAATTGTTGCAGACTTTCACACAATCAACCAAAATTTCTGATTTCACTGAAATACACGCCAAAAAAACTGTCAAAAGTTGAAAGTTCAGCATAAGCCATCGACTAAAGAATTTAGAAATTCTCTATCATTAACACGGACTTATTTCTAGTTTTATTTCAAACTATCTTTTGATTGCGCCTTCGCCCACGATTGGATATTGGCGTCACGTAATAATAGTTTTTCGGGTTAATAAATATTATCGCCTATGATGCTAATTAATCATATGCCTTATATATAGTACAGAATTCTCAAGATCGATTCAGTAGATCCAGAGATTATTTCCCTATAATAACACAAGCATTTTAGTTTGTCAATTGATCGATAGATGGCGGTATCACACAATTTCTGAATCGCTTTATAGTTTGATCCACGTGGCGGCTTAAATAGACCAAAATATTTATTTTTTGTTAATCCTTCATTTCTGTGAAAATATACGGTATAGTGCGATACGGTGGTTTTATTCAAATCATCCCAAGTGATGCGACAGTGGTTTCAAAGTGCGCCCTGCGTACACAAACCTAACCTCTATATGATTATATTATATAGTATAGATGTATTTTAAAAATTTTGTAATTGTTTTATACACGAAAAATAAATAAACAAAATAATAATTTTTTTTTTCGAACTAAGTGGCTTGAAATTGGAGAGGTCTATATCCAGCAGTGGACTGCGATAGGCTGATGATGATGATGATAATGATGGTGATGTTTTCTACATGTTTTTATTCTACAGGATTATTCGGTTTATATCACATACATGTAAGACTTGTAAATGTCTCAGTGGGTTTTGAACAAAAAAAATCTCCTAATTTTCTATTTAATAAAATTTAATCTTCAATACCGTAAAACGAGAGACCATTTTCTGGATTCTGACATATTTTATATTTTTTGTATTTGGTGGAAAGTTGAGATATTAACTTAATGTACGCTACTTGTAGGTACACTAAAATAATGTAAAAGTAACAAGTTCTTTGCAAAGAGCTAGCCAAACATTTAATCCTAGTTTTGGCAAGACAAGTAGACACACTCGAGTGCCAAGTTAATTTTTCTGTTTTATTTTTCTTTACTTGACCGGCAATATTTTAGGTTATAACTAGTCAGAGACACTACCAGAACGCATGGTAATCTAAAGCAGCCTTCAACATTTGCTGTTGTTGGACTTGCTTTCAATTAATTATTTTAGAAAAAGGCATCCTTCTTGCACAATAGTGGCGCGTCAGTCATGATCACCTCGTCTGGTCGGCGGATCCTCCCTTTTTATTGGAGGGACATGAGATCCTGCCCCCCACAGTATATTCCACAAAAAAACTAACTCTAAAAACTGAAGTTTTTTATAATGCAGTGCTTGTAAAACGTGTTCCGTACGAGAGTACTGAAAATACAACTGTTGTGTAGTATTACGGCGATGTATGAAACCATAGGTGAAAGCGTTCTATACGCACTGTCGAATATTCATGTTACTCCAGCACTGAAAAAACAACCTACACTACGTGCATTAGTTAGCCTAAGAGTATTACTTGAACATTACTACTTTACTCCTATGTAAAGTAGTATTTTACAGTAGTATAAAGCAAAGAAAACAACAATATACTATTTAATTATTTATAAATTACAACACATACATACATTATTATGTTTACAATTAACCGATAATATAAAACTAGATATTCCTGGCATTTATTCAAAATAGTAATAGAGATCACAATTTTCATTCGTAGTAATCGTAATTGTCTTGCACATCACTGATTAATGTTTTTCATCCTTAGCTTTTCAGTCTAACGGTTTGTTTTCATTCATGGTTGAAGCATCGCGTCCAAAAGCGATCTAGCATATGGTAAAAGTGTCGGCTTACACCCAGAAGTGAATGTTTCTCGTCTGTATAACTCTGTAAACATTAATATTTTTTATAATCAAATGTAAGCAAATTTTTTTTTCAGACTTTTTAAATACGTTGCTCTTTTTAAAACAGTTAAATAAATTAAGTATTGATATGACATACTTAAAAACAAAGATTTAATAGATTTTATGACATTATTCGTTGTTGGTTAAACTACAGAAATTAATGGACAGAAATCAATACAGAAAAATAAATTCCATTTATATTAAGTTAATGAAGCGCAACTCTATAAAAATAACTAACAAGAAGCAAAGAAAGGTTTCAACTATCAATAAACGTGGATAATGGTATCATCTCTGTTAGTGTAGCGCAGCTTTTCGCAAATACTGCTTCCGTCCGAATAAGTCCCGCAGGAGGTATTTTTTAATAAGAGAATTTATGTAAAAGAAAAATGCAAATGGATCCTCTTGGGGTTCAAGCAGGTTCTAGTGGACGGAGGAGTTTTCAATTATAAAAACCGCTTACAGCCTCGTTCATCTGTCAGTTGTAACAGCTCCTATTTTGTAAGCTTCAATATATAGCCCTATAAGGTTTAAGTATCTTATATATAAACTTTAATACTTCTAATTTATGTTTTCTTGACCAAAAAAACGCATAAAAAAATTAAAAAAAAGTTCAAGACAAAGTTTTAGAATTAGAAAATTAAGTACTTATCGGATTTACATTATTCGTGCTCTATTGCAAAGCTTATTTGGTAAAGATTACCCCCCTCTATTTCTTTAGAATTACTTTTCTTATAAACTTCTCAGTTTTTTATGCAAAAGTAGTAAGTTATATAAAAAGTAGAGTAGTGTTATTACAATACAAACCATTTGTTCGAAATCAATATCGCTGTGCTGCAGTTGTTTCGCCAACAGCATGCTATGTTGGAAATGCACATTGTCATCGTCGGTTCCATGTGCCAGCAAGAACCGTCGTCCGCGTAATTTTTCTACTTGTTTCATTAGATCCGACCGCTCATAGCCATCAGGGTTCCCTTGCGGCGTGTCCATGTAACGTTCGGTATACATCGTATCTGGAAGTAATTAGCATGTTCCTCATGCGAATACATAATTTTCAATTTAGAAATTTTTAGACCTCTAAGTATTCTGAATTCGCAAAGGAAGCGATTCCTGTATGATAAATAAACATCCACCAGTGCCAACTAACAAAGACACATGGGTCTAGGGAGTATTAACTAATTCTATATCACGAAATGAGTTATCACGTTCATTTGCATACGGTCCACCAGGCATGATGATCGATCTTATTCGAAGGACCTCCTTTTGTGTTGGGGGTGACAAAATTACAACTTTTTAAAAACTGATTGCGCGATATTTATTTATTGCATAGACTAGACAACAATTGCACAGTACCTGCTGGGCAAGAAAAATTGCATGTCGACCTCTAGAAAGAGACATTCGGCTAATTTCGGCTTTGTATAGCATTGTCCCTTTCGCACACTACATGTGTTACGTTTTGTCAGTCGTTCGACAAATGCGGTGGAGTTACGGACTGCTAGTATTCTAGAGGTCGATATGTATTATTTCTTGCTTAATACTATAGCTGCAATGCACATTAACCTAAATCAGAGCCCCCTTAAGAACACATGACAACTCCACTAATCCCCTTTATTAAATTACCCTTACCATAATAAAGCCAGGAGGTAACCGGAGCAACGGCAGCCCCACAGGCTAAAATTTTCTCCTTATCTTGAATTAGCATCATAGTTGACATGAACCCACCATAGCTCCAACCCCATACACCAATGCGATGTGGATCGATGAACGAATATACACTAGCTAAACTCCTGTAAAACGTAAACTTCTTTCAAACACGAGTTTGTTATCTGAAGAATTATAATTCATAGGGCCTAGTGCGAGTTTCTTTTCACATTAAATCGCTCTTGATGGCGAGCGCGTTTAACGTTGCGATTGGTGAATATTTCAGTGCGGGCCAATCACAACGCGCTGAATGCTGTCACCATAACGACCGAATTGATATGAAACAAGCTCACAAAAAACCCTCAGCTGTTGATACCATAGTGTTCTTATTTAACTTTCGTTGTGACTAAAGAATTTCACCTTGAGACATAAATATAATTTTAGTAATTACACAAGTGATCAGATTTGAAGATTGTTTTTACTGAACTCGTAACTTTTGCATAAAACATGAAACGCGTTTTGTAATCTAAACAGTTTAGTATTAAAATATAGATTTAGTGGCTGTTATTCGTTTGCCGTTTCGGGTATTTAAAATCGAGTATAAACGTTAATAAATTACTATTCGGCCTGCGTGAGGACGTATGGCCTTGACGTTGTTGAAATGATTTTTTTTAATAAAAATCATTTAATTATATATTTCTAATGTTGCAACTTTTTATCTATTCATAAAGCGCCGTATATTTTTCTACAATTTACCTGATAGTAGCCAAAGTATCTGTAACTTCTACTGTTCCGAGTGCATTGTTAATAGCATGCATCGCTTCGACGCCCATAACTCCCGAGCCGCGTACATCGATAGCAGCTACGATAAAACTTCTGTTGCTCGCTAAATACATATTGTAATATTCTGGAAAAGCAAAAATTGACTTTTAAATCATATATATTCTAAATATTTATTTATTTGTTTCAGTTAGGAAAACCAACATCTACAAAACATAATGTTATCAGTTTGATATGCAATATCAATCTAATTAAATGTTTTTACGGATTGCAACAAATTAAATCAACATAATTTCTGGAATACTAACTTATACCATAAATAATAACGAAGTTGAAAATGAATATTTTAAGTTTCTTTGTTTCTGACGCAAAAGAGTATAAAATGAAAAATATGTTTAGCAGCCAAAAGTCGGTTAAGACAGTTTTCGAATCTTTACGTTTTTTTTTAGTTTCGGTATAAATATCTTTATACTTGTAATTTATTAGAGAAGACTCCAGAATATCATTATTTTTGTTTCAGTAAAGTGAAATAGCTATCGCTCGAAGAATATCTACGCTATCTAATTGCTTCCACGCCAAGAAAGGAAGAACAATAAAATTTCACACATATCATTTAAAAAAGTACTGTAAAACATAAAGCATGGAGACTCCACAGATAGATAAAGTTTCGTTCAGAGCAAAAACTTTACAAATAAGTTTCGGAATTGCTGTGGCGGCATCGTCATTAACTTGTATATTACGTATAAGATGACTTGTCTTCGCATTTGTTTAAATTCAAAGTTTTCGCCGATTTTTATACCAATTATTATGCTAAGTACAGAAGGGACTTTAGAAAAGTAATCCTTTTAAACCCTAAAGAGTTTTCCCACATTTGTAGGATAACTTGTAGGTAGATTCTTAACACAAACATATTTGAAAACCTAACTGCCTTATTGGTCTAATAATTGACGAATGCGAATGTCTCGAGTTTAACTCCCGGGTCGGGCCAGAAGTGTTGTGTTGTTCTGATTATAAAAATACTTAATAACAGCTCGGAGTTTGGAAGTTGGGGTCTGAACTCCTGTGCCTCGGAGAGCACGTAAAGCTGTCGGTCTTGGGTCTGATCTCTCCCCGGTCATATCTGTTAACCGTCCTATCGGATTATGAGAGAGAATGAACAGAGAGTGCACCTGTGTTTGCGCACACACTTGTGCACTATAATATCTCATGCGTAGTTGGCTGGCCTGTGTTGAGACTGCCCACCGTGGGCGTAGTCAGCTAGGAGAACATCAGACCTGCCAGTCCGATATTTAGATAAACGTAAGGGGGGAAAGCAATTAATAATGATTGTTTCATAATTACCTCCTCCTTTTTAAGGAGCATCCTATTTACAACATTGAACTTTAAAAGCTATTAATTTTACATAACCGCTTAAAATTAACGCATCAGAATCAAAATGAAAACTTTAGTTGAAATAGTCGACATATATAAAAGTTAATTTCTCATTTAAACACATTAACACTCGTTAATAAACCACAATGGATAGTATTTACTTAACTAATTGAATTTAATCTACTTCGATTAATGCAAGCTCATTAATTCTGCTTATTGAACTTGAAAGTATATTGTTTTGGATCTGAGTATAAAATGAGCTTATAAATTACTTATATAACACGTGATAACGTGATATGCTGCACGAGGATAAGGAGAAGGAAGTATTATTTTACTAAATATTGACGTATCTTTTCCAAATACAATCGAGGAATGTAATTTTTATATCTTAAAATTTAGGTTTCCTTAACTTTCGATTAAGATCTGCACGAGAGTAAAATGAATATATATATCTTTTTTATAATATAACCCAAAAGGGATGACAAGGTGCATTAAGCATCTATGTCATCGCGTCAAGCGTCGTGGGTTCAAATCCCAATACTTGTGGATCAAACAAACACTTTGTCTGATCCACAAATTGTTGTCCTTAGTCTGGGTGTTCTATGCGTCCATTACATGTATGTTTGAAAAGTCCCCCGCGACACACACAGAATATAAATTTCTAATACGGGTGTAGTATTTTTAAAATAAAGGCAAGACTTTTTTGGTTTCAAAATGTAAAACCGCTTAGGGTCTCCGGATTTTTTGGTATCAGAATACAGAAGTATGTGGTATACCACTAAAACCTTACGTCCATCCTCAAACATCCTAATCCAGAAAAGATCCGGAACATGCAATTGCAGGTCCCCCGAATCAAAACCTGACGTAACGAGGTCCTATTTTTAAACGACTTCAAAAAAGAAGGAGGTCCTATGTTTAATTGTATGTTTATTTTTGGTATAATAACCAAGACTGCTATGAATATATATGAAGGAGGTTTACGTCCATGAACGAAAGAATAACAATAGAAGGAATGGAATATGGCCTACACGAATGAATTCGAATTCTGTGTGTTCCCCCGGCTTTTGCTTAAAAGTTCAGTTGAAACAAATACGTATATCCAGTATGGATTCAGACTAATAATATGATTTATTCAAAAGTAACTCTTATATGTTTATCTATCTATGTAGCTTCATGGCTAAACTATTGAAATTATTAGGATGTATTTCGGTATAGAGATATAAATAAGACCTTGGAGAAGGACATGAGTTATTTTTAGTAGCGATAACTTATATATATGCAAACGACCAGAGCCGCAGCAAATGCTAGTATACCACATACAGTGGTTCTTATCATATTAAGATATGATAAGAACCGTGAAAACAATAACTAAGACTTTTAGATTTTTATGATATAGACTGTAATATTTATATAATAAGGGCTTAGGGGGCTAGACTTCGATAACCGCACTCACTCGGTTCAAAACACCTTTGTTTAAAAACCAATCACTTCTTATGCATATCTTTACACAATTTTCCTCTTTAAAATCAAATTTCGTTGTTATAATTTTGCCATGTGAAAATCAATAATGTTCCGCAAATTACACATATTGAATAGAGCTTGGAAAATTGTATTTAATTACTACCTACAGCTGTATTTATTAATGAACCTTATTACAAATAAATTGAGAAAATGTTAGCAAGCAATATTAAATCAATATCATACAAGAAATTGGAAAAAATCGAAAAATATTAAATAGGTACAGGATATAAACACAATAGAATTTTTTTATGGTATAGGGGCAAACGAGCATACGTATCGCCTGATGGTAAGCGATTACGGCCGAGCATGGGCACCAAACACGTCACAAATGCGTTGCTCGGCTTTGGGGAATGTGGAGGGGGATGGGGGAGGGGTTTGGGTATGGGCCTCTCCTACTCTCCCAATATTGATAATAATAATGAAATTGTTAACAGTATCTGTGACCGTATTAAAATATAGCGGAAATAATGTATTCTTCCGATTTTTGGCACTTGGTACAACCTTTTTTAAAATACATTCTTTAAGTAAATCTCATTTGTATTTTATTCCACTATTTAATTTGTATTAACCTGATCAATTTCGCCCTACGACATTATTCTATAGCAGTAACTTGCGATAATGCAATAGGGCGAAATCGATTAGGTTAAATCTAAAATAGAAGGGTGTTCTATTTCCAAAATGTTGCGAATTTGCTTTTACCTAAATTTCTTACAACAACAGTTATAAAGCGTTATTTTAAATATATTTAAATCAGGAATACTAATCAAAATGTTTTAAATGAGTATATGTTGACTGCGGTACTGCAGCGGTAGCGTATGCGGCTCCTGTTCTTGAGGTCTCGGGTTCGATTTCCGGGTCGGATCAAATGTTTGTATGATCTACAAATATTTGTTTCGGAGTTTGGGTTTTTGCTATGTATGATATGCATGTATTTACAAAAAAAAGTATATATATGTATTTATATCAGTTGTCTTAGTACCCATAATACAAGCTCTGCTTAGTTTGGAACTAAGATGGCGTTGTGTGTTAGATGTCTGAAATATTTATTTATTTATTTATAAAATATATATATATATATATATATATGTATATGAAGTAAAGCGGTAAGCACAGCTGCCATATTATTTGTACATCATTCATACCTAAATCAAAGCTATCTTTGACTCTGCTCGTCCCTGGACCAGAATAAACTCGAACTACCATAGGGTATTTAACTCCTGACTGCATATTTGGTGGTAGAGTTAATTTCACATGTCCCAACATAGTGTTTCCTATTGACACCACATTAAACAACATCATTGGTAAATTGTACTGCCTTAATTTCTCTTTTAATCTGCTGTTGTCTTTGATTAACTTGAAATGATCGTCCTGGAAAATAAGAAAAACTTATAAAATGAATGAATCCCCTAATTATTCATGTAAAATCTTTAAAGGCGCTCATAGCCCAGTTGCACTCGGTGATTAGAAACAATCATCGAGGGTAAGCAACGATGGCGCGGTCAGTACCTGGATGGGTGACCGCTGGTGGCATGTTACCATGAGCGTCTCCGTGATTCGGAGGTCACGTTAAGCAGTCGGTCCCGGTTGTTATCATACGATAACAGTCGTGAAGCTTAGTTGGAGGCCTTCGGGCGGCTTAAAAACATCCAACGGCAAGATTTACGTAGCCACAACGTATTCTTGCCAGTCCCCAACCCGCACTTGGCCAGCGTGGGGACGTATGGCCTTAACCCTCTCCTGAGAGGAGACCCGAGCCCAGCAGTGGGACATTATGGGTTGTTGTTTGTTTGTTTCTTTAACATTTAAGATTTAATCTTGAATTTAGGTTTTAACTTCAAGTCAAAATCAAGACTCAATAAATAAATACAGTTATATTCTAAAATATTTACCTTACTATTATATAAGAAAATCTTCGGTGGAGCAAAACTGGAACTACATGTGATTACAGCATTCTTTGCACCAGGTGAGAATGTTCCTGATGTCCAATGACAAGAAGGCTCCCTACAACTGATACATCTCACAACACCACCCGATGTCGCCCATATTTGTCTTGTCCATGGAATATTGCCTGGTGATACAACATAGTAAATTGTATCCGTTTCCTGATCCCACCCAAGTATTTCTGTCACTGTAGAATTTCCAGGACTCAAATCTTCTGTCGTCAAAGATAAGAAATTAAATCGACCTGCATGTGGAAACCTCTGATCACTATTATACAAATTTTGTATTTCCACCATTCTATGTCCTGATTTGTCAAAGAATGGTTCTTTGACGTCAATCCATCCATTTGGTTCTGTACGTTCAGTGACTATACTGCACTTATCCCGTTCTAAGTCACAATTAATTAGAACACTAATATTTTGTCGTCTGTTCAGCCACAGAACGATTAGGCTCTGTTCTGAAGCCCAGTTCACTCTGCCCAAGTAATGATCAATTCCTACTATATCTACTGGTGCTGGGATGTTCCACGGTTCTTGTAAGACGTCGTCCAATGTGAAGACTCGAAGTGCTACAAGCGGATTTTTCCGACCTGCCTGACGAAGAAATTTCCGTTTAGTAATTCTTTTGGTTTCCTGATATAAATTTAATACAAATTTTGGTTTTAAATTGTTTTATTCATAAGTGGTTATTAGAATTCTAATCGCCACTTATGATTAAAATCATTTCATTGTAAAGGATTTTCAGCTAGGGTTATTTTCGCAGCATGTTCTCAACACGTTTTTCTCTTTACGAAAGATATTTAAAAAAAAATTCTTTACCTTTGGGTACTTGAATTTGATTATTTCTGGATACTGATTATTGAAGTCAGACGGTTGGCCGTAGTATGGAAAGGTGGTAGAGTCAACATTGGTATCATTAAACGTTGCCACTGCTAGAAATTTCCCATTTTCAGAAAACCACATGGCATCTGGTGCACTGAACATCTCCTCTGAAAATAAAAAGATTATTATGATATTGTGGAAAACAAACCATGAAAGATTTTATTGCTGGACTAATTAAACGTATTATGTTAAAACACTGCTATGTTTAACATAATCGACAAGAAAAAAGTTTCAGCAATAGTACAAAACGAAATTGTCAAATTTCATTATGGATACACAGCGTATGAAAAGTCATCAAGGTGTAATTCAAATTAAACTCTGTAACACGTAATGGAGAGCTCTAGTTAAGACTAAGACTCAAGAATTTTGAGGACAATCGCTGATCTAAACTGGATGCTAGGCGCGACGAGCTAAAAACGCGCTCGCCTTATGCTGTCTCCTATGGTATAACAATATACTTCGCCATATAACAACAACAATATACAATATAATTCAATAATAATTTATTTCTTTAACTTTGCTGTCTCCTAACAATACTGCAATGGATTGTTCACCTGCCTGCGTCATGTACGAACATTTGTCAATGAGATTGGATATGGTAGCCATACAAGAGCACACCAACGATAATTTAAACAGAGTTGAAGAGTGGTTGTAATGGCCAAAATTGGTCAAGGATGAATTGTAAGTAAAAAGCTAAAAGGTATTCATCATTTTTATGTGTACACAATATATACATCTATAACCTTGAACTGGTTCTGTTTGAAATCTTATGTTCATGCAGATAATCACTGGAACTAATTTGGCGTTATATTACGTTACATTGAAATTAAACTCAATGAACAAGTAAATCAATCTTGACACGAAGTCGTGAGTTATCAGAACAGTTTAGTGATGACTATAATATACGTAAATACAGCTATTTCTTCATTGCCACAATACTTTGTGGATAGCATGACAGACAACATAGAATAGAATAGAATTAACTTTACTGTACACCAGTTAAAACAGTTTACATTCAGGAGCATAACATATAAACGACCATGTACAAATGGCGGCCTTATCGCTAAAAAGCAATTTCTTCCAGGCAACCTTTCCAAATGTGGTCTTTCCGTGTTTTATCTTTCTACTTTTGATCACAACGCGCAGTGACCTGCTTGTTCGTCTCGATTTTTTCGCGACATACATATATTATATTAGTCTTACCCTCATATAGCCAATCAGGAACGCCATGGTATATTTCCCCTGGAACGCCATCCTTTGTAAGCGCATACGTAATATGGGGTGTTCTGACGTCAGGCACGTAGTACACGTTGTTGTCTTGCACGTACGCCAATGATCGTCCCTTGCCCCAAATGACAACTTGTATGATACCCTGGCCGATTCTCGTTATTTTTCTAAAAATAAATGATAAGTATATCGAATAGAGCATAATAATACTAGCTGCACCCCAAGGTGTTACTCGTGGCCTAAACGGTGGTACTATTACGCTGATCCCTCGGAATCACATTTTTTAGAATGAAAATATCGTTTGTCCTATTTCATACCACAATCTATTATTTAGTAAAATTTCATGTAAATTACTTTATTCGTTTTTGTGTTTAGAGTAACAAATAGACATACAAAGTTTCATCTTTATAACATTAACTAAATGTTTCTTTAATATGAATTTCTGGGTTCAACATGTTCTACTGTCGATAAATACTTAAAATACCCGCTTGAAGTGCAAGGTTCTCTGGCTGCACTATTTTTTCAAGGTGGACCAACTGTGGCTAAGGCCATAACCCATCTTAAAAACCCTTCAAAATTATCTTTCAGGTCACGCAGTTCACGTATAGATAATTAGGCACTTTTAATTCACGAGAAGGTCATTTTCATGAAACGATTCTATCATCTAGATAGCTTATAAAAATTGGAACTCCTGGCGGAAGACTAGGCCTGTGATGAACATGCTAATGCTTAATCCCACGGACATTAATATATTGGTTTACTGAGTCTTTATTTATAAGTGCAACTTACTTTTTCTCTAGATCGTAAACCCAATACTCTGCTGTGCTCGAATATCTATAAAGCTGAAAATACAAAACATATTGATAAGGTTATAAATTAAGAATTGGTATTTCATGTATCGTTAGTCGATATAGTCGATATGTCGTTTTAAAGTATTTAGTAATCATATAGAACAACATAGAACAAAAATAAAGATGCCTGAATGTAGAAGTTTAATATTCTTCAAAACTTGTTATTATCTTGGTTTATAAAATATGGAGGTATAATAAACAAAAAACGAACCTCTAGTGTTACTTAATTTACTTTACAGGCGATGATATAATATTTTTGGTTGATTTATCAAAAGTTTTAAATCTAAATGCGCTTTCAAAATTAAATGCATCTAATTGAAGTGTACCATCACACGAAAATCTATTATAGATAGTACCTACTTCACAAAACTAAATATAATTTTAAGAATTGTGTTGTAAGTAGTACAAATGTCCATTTAATCTTTTAAATGTCAATGATTACGCATAAATGACCACAGCAAATACTTTTGATCAAATATCACCAATGTATGTTTGTTCGTCACGTATCAATTGACGTTTCGAGGTCTTGTCGATAGTCTTGCACAAAATATAAATGGACCTAAGTACAGTTCAACTTGAATAGTTTGAACTGTTCATAATAGACTATAGTCGGACTCTTTTCTTTTTATGTATGACCCTGCCATAGCGTCTCTAATCTGCCTGATGGAAAGCATAAGCAGAATCTAAATGTGGTGGCCACCATACTCATTGCGAATGCAGACAATGGAACAGTGCAGCATGGTGACCCACACCATGGCGGCTCAGTAATGCTTATTCATCATTGGGCCTCCTCCACTCTAAGGTTTTGTGACGTTGAATGCGATAAAATTACATTCCTTAGTGTAATTATCAGTACTAGTGATCGCATAGCGGTCGAAATTCGAACAAATTTCCTTTTTTTTTTGTCTTTCTGCATTATTCCTCCATGTAAACTTTAACTATACCAAATTTCATTTTCCTCAGGTCGCATAATTTTCGTGAAATAGTTGTTACGTCACGTATTAATATAATATCAGTATGCAATTTAACATTATTATAACCAGTTATGAATATTTTCACTAATGTTCGTCAATAATAAAAACAAGTGTTTACTTCACAATTATTTTTTTATAAACAAACTTTATTACTTGTTAATAAAAAAAATTGCTTTAAGCCTCTTCATTTCATACCCATATTGGAAGGGTCATTCAGAAATATGTAGGAAGCCATTTTGTTATGGCGGCCATTTTAAATTAATAATAATACCGATTATATATAATTGTATTGTCATCAGAACTAAAGCTATATTTAAAAATTCAACTAAATCGGAAATCGGGAAGTGGTTCAAATTTAACTTACAAGATTTGATTACAGATAAATATCGGGACAAGTGAAACTAAATAAAAACTTGTAAAAAATAACCAATGTAATTCAAAAAATATTATTATATATAATCTAAATATAACAAGGAACACGGCATGTAATACAATAAAACACTTAAGTCTGTTATTAACAAAAGTGAAAATCAGTTGCTCCCCTTTAAAGCCCCCTTTACTGTAGTATTCATTTTCCTTCCGGCCCTCATTTAAGACCTTCGTCTACGCTTTCCGAAGTACATACAACGGTCAATACAGTACAAAACAACTAAACTGGTATTAAAATTCATTATTTACACCTAAAAATGGGACTTGGCTTAAAGTCCTTTTATTATTTCGTTTTAAAATAGGCCAAAACGAATAAAAATGATATGTCGTTTATCGCGGAGGAAAGTCACCTATGTTTTTTTTGGAATGAATAATTTGGAATTAGGCACTCTGCCTTCATTTTTCAAATTTTATCAAAATCGGTTCATCAGTTTAGTCGTAATGCATAACAGACAGAGTTACTTTAACATTTATAATATCAGCACGGATTAAGTTCTGAGCTCTAGTCGTATTCTTAAAGGTCTTTCGCTTGAAAACCTTTTCTAAGGTCAATTTTAAACTGCTTACCAAAAAGTTTATTGTTAAGAAAAGTGCACTATTGAGGCGGCAAGTAAGGCGGTGGACTTAAAACCTCCTTGACCCGAATATTAGACAACGCTCGCGCTGGAGTGTATGTCGCAACACAAGGCGATATATTAAACAAGAGAAGGGAACCGTTCTAAACATTAACAAAAAAATCCGGTCAGGCCAACGTCGAGCCGTACCTAATGTAGGGTTTTATAGTAGCTATCACAATAATGTAAAGTAATATAGATTTTTTTACATTATTATAAGCAACTAGCTTTTATCCGCAGGGCGCTATTTTACCCGAGTTTCTTTCTCTAGCGCAGTTTCACGTGCATACCTTAAGAATTCAAAGTATAACCAAATTTCCTTGAAACCGGTGTTGCCGTTTTACCGTGAGAGCGTGACGGACGGACATGACGTAACGGTATGTTCGTTTTGGCAATTTCTTATGGGACCCTAAAAGTAGCAAATATGGCATAATTTTAATAAAATTTAAATGTTGTATTCGTTCATATGTTGTTATATAATATAAATTAGACATAACACTATACTAATAGAACATTTGTGAAGAACGTAACATGAAAATATTAATTAGACGGTTACGTAATTTCCTCTAAGTAACCTCTGTGATGTGCCTACATATTTAAATCAGTCTATAACACTTGAGCTGTTTATATCTATTAATTATGTTACCGTGAGATTATCAAAACCTTTTTTATGGAATCTCAGGCGAACGAGCTGACGTATCGCCTGATGGTAAGCGATTACCGCCGCCCATGGACATCTGCAACATCATAGGCATTACAAGTGGGTTGCCGGCCTTTTAGGGATAGGGTGGAGGATGGGGATAGGGGAGGGGTTGGCTATGGGCCTCCGGTATCCTCACTTACTCGGTGAAACACAGCGCAAGCGCTGTTTCACACCGGTTTTCTGTGAAGCCGTGGTACCACTCCGGTCGAGCCGGCCCATTCATGCCAAAGCGTGGCTCTCCCACGGTAAAAAACCATAATCTTTACAACCATTCTAAACAATCTAATATATAAAATTCTTGTATCACAGTTTTAGTGTTTATACTCCTCCGAAACGGCTATGGTGAAGTGGGTATAAGAATAGGTTTATAAATAATTTTTAAAACCCTAAGTGTTAAGGGTTTCACCCCAAAATTTTATTTTTATTTTTTGGACTCATTTTTTAGGTTATTTTTTATGGTATGGAATTAAAAATATATGAAGTCCTAAATTTTTACCCTCCTACCACCTTTCGGTAATTTAAAAATATTCACGGAAATAAATATGGCGCTACGAAGTTCGTCGGATCAGCTAAAAATAAAATATTTTCAGGCATCTAACACATAACGGCATCTAGTTTCAAACTCAACATAGCATGAACTATAGTACTAGAACTGGTACAGAATATATTACTACTGCACCATCGAGGCAGTGGTTATAATTGAGTAATTTAATTTAAAGTTTTGTTAGAAATGTCAAAATTCATATTATCAATATAAATAAATGGTATTAAATGGTCAAAAACAAGAAAAAGGAAAACTTAACAAAAACCATAATCTGGTTATGTCAAACTTTGATAAAATGTAAATAGATATGTCCATTATTATGGGCCATTATTACGAATCTATTGACACCTCATTCATTGCAATCGATTTAATAGTTTAGGCGCTACAATGGAACATCAATATACAGATACTGCCAAAATTATTGTCCTTCTTTTTAGCTTCGACGTAGTTGGCTAAACAAAAAATTCCAAGGTGATTTATTTTAGTAATTATTACACATATTTCCTGCAATGAAATTAGGTATTACGAAAGTAGAAAAAAACATCTCATGTTTAGTTTTTTCGAATGTTAGTATATCAACTACTTATTTGTTCGAAAAACATAACACACCCGATTATTTTTTCTTGATTGTATGGCAAACACAATAGCTCTCGTTTGCATACTTGGGTGGTGATGCTGAAACATATAAATAGTGCATCACAGCATAGTCATAACTATTCTATATGTTTAACCACCTGTATCATTTATGTGACTAGTAACATTACAAACTACAGCTGGTTTTTGCTCGTTGATAACTCTAATTACAGTAATTTTTCAATGCGCCCCTATATTATTATTTTCTTTAACTCAGACAGTATCTACCTGTGTAAATTTTCATGATGATCGGTGAAATATGTGAAGCTTTACAAAGAAATAAAACCTATTTCATAAACCACTTTCGCATTCAAAATGTTGTTTAGTTTGAATTATAAAATCTCCTTCACAAAGACTTTTATGAAATAACGTGTGTACTCTTGGCCCATTTCAGCCACGTTGTTTCATAAAAGTCTTAGGCTGTGTTGCCTGTTCCAACCGAAACCAATAAACTACCCCTAAGATAGTACAGTGCACAAGTGTATGCGCAAATGCAGGTGCACCCTCTGTACCCTCACTCAAGACCCCATCTTCCAAACTCCGAGCTGTCATTTGGCATCTCTAAAACCAGAATATCTCAAAAACACTTCTTGGCCCAACCCGGGAATCGAATTTGAGACCACTTAATAGGAGTTGCATATGCTTACTACTATACAAACTAGAAAAAAATAACCTAATTACAATATAATCAAACTACAGTAAGGTTATATTGCGTACCTCAGCTGTCTGAGATTGCTTTTTGTGTGCTCAAGGTTGTGTAAATCATTTTTTTTTATTATATTATTAAAAATTTTAAGTTATTACTTAACTTTTTTTAAATTGTATCTATGTCTAACACTAAGCAAGGAAATATATGTTCCGAGTTCTACTTTCAAGTATACATTGAATTATGCACATTCATACATATGTATTATATATGCTGATAACTGCTTAATTTGGAAGTTAGCGCCAATTTTATCCCTTATATCTCTTTAGCAATCAATCTTGTTTATTTTTAGCGATCCTCAAAATTTTATCAAAAGCTGGTTCTTGAATATATGTAAAAGAACGCCTACGTCACACCAACGAGATCCGTCAAAGCCTACGTAACTGCCTAGCTATATTTAGAAATGATGCCAAATTTTAATTAAAAGGCCGAGTTAAAGACATTAGGAGGACACATAAGGCTTTCATCAACGGCACGGGTCAAAGCAAATCAAATTTAATGAAACATTTTAATTTTGTAAATTCTGGAAATGCTGTTCAACAACTTGGGTGCTAGCTGCCGGAAGTGGGGGCCGAAATCCCACCGGCTATCGAGCACCAGTCCCAAATATTTTAGGGTGGGCTCGACAGCGATACGAACCCCCCCAACCACCACGTGCGAGCTCGGTGGCGGCGCCCGTCGGGGGCCATGAAAAGCTATGGCCTCCGACTTGTTGAGGGCTACCTCCAGGCCAACCCCCGCCCAGACTCGTTTGAAGTTTGTGGGTAGGGACGCCTCTCTGCTATACAAGGCAGATATGCGCGTAATGCGTCTTTACAGATAGATATTCACGCATTAGAGTACATGTTATATCTATCTCTTACAACTACTGGCTACTCTGAGTTAGTGTTATTTAAGTTTTTAGTCTACATTGTTGAGAAATATGAACGCCTACGCTAAATTATATGCTTTTTTAAATTTAAAGATTAAATCGCCAATTTTTTATAATTCCTGTCTTATATTTAAATATTTCGAAATGGCAAACTGAAATGCACACAATATATAGTATTATTTATATTATTTAAAAAAAATAAAGTAAATAATATAACACTTATACCTACTTAGTAAAACATACTTAATTATTTATATGCAACATTTTACAAAAAAAATTAAAATATTTTAGAATTATCTATCATTTCTCCTTGGTGAACCTAAATCTTATACCGAAATCTTAATCGCCATATTTTGTTCATAAAGTTGGACTGTCACAGTCACTCACGGTGTATTCTCGATCTATCGAATAAACTAGGATTATTTATCATCTCTAAAGTCTCAACAGTATTGGAAAAATCCTATAACTCCTCCATTTTAATAATTTTAAGCAAAATATATGTGTGAAGTTTCTTTATGACCTTGTTAGGGGTTGATTAGACGATTAACGTTCAAGTCCGTAAATTTAAGAGTTATCTGAGCACTTATGTATTCCGTTGTTTTGGGTTTGTTTATGTTGCTGAAAACAAAAATATCACTAAGGATTACTTTACTCTGAGTGGTCTCATAAATTTGGAAAGACGGCCATAAGATACGTTTACACCAAGATAACTTAAAAATACAAATATGTAAAGTTCCACAGACACAATTCCCAAATAAAACATCCAAAAATATATAAAACTATTTGAAAATATTTATAGCTTGGTAGCTAAATATATTTTATATAGCTATATATATATATATATATATATATAGTATGTATATAGATATATATTTAAGAAAAGCTTTATGCAGAAGGAGCTCAAGAAATGAAATAGTGTAGAAATTTCCTGTTCCGCAGGATTTGTACAAAATCTCTGACGGTATCGTCATACCGTAATTCTTCGTAAATAATAAGTGTCGAAATCCTGTTTGAGGTGTTGATGCCCTTTTTGCCGACAACGTGCTAAAACTGTTTCTTGAATAATGTTTTCATTGCTATTGTTAAAACTGCTAATATTACATTGCTTTAGTTTCCTTATTTTTTTTCACAACTGCATTACTATTTAAGCGCTTATATTGTTCACAACTTCGTTAGTATTTTTCTAGTAGTAGAGCTCAGGATTCTAATTTTTAAAGCACGTGGCTAAAAAGCAACTTTGCACTCTTGTATAACAAATAACTATTGTAAACTTCTGTGTTATAATAACTTTAATTTAAAAATGTAGTACAGGAATTAGTTTTTCTTTATGTTTGTATATTAAATCAATGTGTTTATCATTCTCTCAGCATAAAGTACTCGTATAAATCATTACACGTAACCAGTTATTTATGTTAAAACATATTTATCTCGCTCACTCGAGTGTCATATTATCGGCTATTATGAAATATCTACCTCTTAAAATGTTTCTGAGCAAAAATCGTAACATTATTCAGATTGCAGGTTTATAAAGAATCGAAAATCAAATTAAAGTGTACAATTTCCGAATATAATAATAATGCCCGTACCTTTACACTGTGACATGAAAATAAAAATAGTAATAAACCTATATCATTGAAAAGGACAACTAGTAAAGTCATAATTCATTTTAACTATTTAATACTCTCAGTATGAAAACGGATTCTCAAAAATAAAATATAATTTTAACCTATTTATTATATACCAAAACATCATCATCATCATCATATCGCAGTCCACTGCTGGACATAGGCCTCTCCAATTTCACGCCACTTAGTTCGATCTATGGCTTCTCGCATCCAGCTCCTGCCAGCCGTCTTGCGCAAATCATCGCTCCACCTGGCCTATGGACGTCCTACATTACGTTTGCCGAGACGCGGTCTCCACTCAAGAACTCGTTTACCCCAGCGGTTATCAGTTACCTATACATAATATACATGTATGGAGATGTATATGTATCTCCAGTTATATATTAGAATTATTAAAATTTTCAAATCTAATTGCAACGTCAACTGCTACTGTCTCTCCGATATATTTTGATCCACCCTAAGGTTGCTTGGAAGAGATTGCTTTCGGCAATAAGGCTGCCCTTTGTACAACATATATTTGTCGTTTTCTGTACTCTCTTTTAAAACTGTGATACGGTGTGCAAATAAAGAGTTTTCTATCTATGTATCTATTTATATGTTTACCTTACATTTAAGTCAAGGTCGAATAAAATTCCGAGTGATTAAATTTACCGTGGGAGAGCCACGTTTTGGCATGAATGGGCCGGTTCGACCGGAGTGATACTACGGCCTCACAGAAAAACCGGTGTGAAACAGCCCTTGCGCTGTGTTTCACCGAGTGAGTGAGGATACCGCAGGCTCATACCTTAACCCTTTACCATTTTAACCTTCCCCTCTCCCCATACCCCAGAGGTCAGCAACGTAATTGTGACGCCTCTGGTGTTGCAGATGTCCTTGAGCGGCGGGAATCACTTACCATCAGGCGATACGTCTACTTGTTTGCCCGCGATTACATAAAATGTTATAAAAGTACTTACTTTCCGTCTCTTAGAAGTGAGCAGTAAAAATTTCAGATCTTTAGAGAACGAAGAAGTCGTATAATTCTTGACGTTGGCCTGTACAACAACAAAAAAAGATGTTTAGAAGTCTGTGGAGGTCGATGTAGAAAAATTCAAATAGTATCGATTAAAGTTACTCTTTAAGCAGACAGCTTCGAGAATCGATAAGTATACAACAGCAATCCTAGAGGAATTGTGAAAACAGCTATTGTAAATTGCTTGCAACTTCTGAAATGCATCTCAAATTTACCGTAGTATTACAAAGAAGTACTTACTAAGTCGACATCATCTAGAAGTCCTGTGTAAGTATCGGAACTTACGTTGTACTTCCACATACCTAGACCAGGCTCCTTGTATAAATACTCTGTGTCTGCAACAAATAATAATATGACAATGGTTGTAACTCGAAGAGAATATCTTTTTTATAACAAAACGTAAGATAGTCAAAATATACCCATGTTGGGCATTTCTCTCAATTTAAGTATATTCTGTATCCCACATTTTACTAAGTAGGTACAATGATTCATTTTTTACGCTTCTTATGGGCGATATCTTTCAGGTCAATATAGGTAAATTCCCATTTGGTGTAATTCAAAGAACATCAAGTTTTCTACACAATACTAGGTGAAAGGATTTTTTTTTAAGTTGCAAATAAAATTTTCCCTTATTTACTAATAATATGTTCCTCTAAACCTTTTGCTAGGCTGTATGTATTAGTTAACAATAATGACTTCACTAAATCAGACAAGCCTGTACTAGGGTTTTTATACAACTGATAAATATATTTATATTTTCATAAAAAATAGCTTCTTACAACGATAAAGGGTCACTGACTAGACAAACGGGCAAGTCAAATGGTTACCTGATATCCATTGCAACGCTAGCTGTTCAGGAAAAAATGAAACTGTCAATGGTATCAGCTCTTCGAGAGTGAAGGTCTTCAAGCCATTGTGTAAGGAGGGTAACGACTCCGTCCGGCAGCTCAACAATACCAACACCAAACTGACGATTGTTTTAAGCGACTGAAATACAAAAGAAAAAAAATTTATAATAATCATCTAATTTATCTACAGGGAATATCACCTTAACATATTTTGCATACCGTCGTCTTATCCTAAAGTATACAGAGCCTGTACTACGGTATATAGACTGCTAATAACCATACTTAAAAGTACCTCACTGAAATCATACATATTATTGACAAATTATAATCAGACGCAGAACAAATGATCGTGGTGGTCACATATCTATTTCTCCAGAGAACCGAACCCACGACTTCTGGCTTATCAAGTCAGTGGTCAGTCGATCTGTAGTGAAGGTCACTAACCATCGATCTAACAGGCCAGTGAAATAAAGAAATGAAAGTACAATATGTACAAAGAAATCGTCGAAGGAAATTAATTGCATTTATTGATGACATCAAAAATTGGTAGTCCTAAGGACTGCCGAGACAAGTGAAATCTTATTACTAAGAATGTTATTTATAAAATCAAGGTGTAAAATTAGAAATTTCACAATGTTTAGATTCAAACTATCAACATCAAACATTAGCATGCCCCGTACAAAAAACGCTCAACGCGTCACCGACAGGCTTATATCTTAAAACTTCTTTGGCCGCATTGAGCCCTTTTGGTAGGGGAAAATCTTATGAGTTCGCGTCACCGTTACCATCAAATTATAAGTTTTCACTTCTATCGGCAGTCCGTATGACTGGCAATTTCGTTTTTTTTTCTCTTAAGACTAACATAAAAAGAGTTTTTATTCCATAAAAGAAATAAATCAATATAGTAGCTGGCAGTTTGGTCCATCAAATGATTACGAAAATTCCAAATTTAAAATGAGACTTTTAACTGTTTATCCGATAAATTTTCTGTAACATTATTTTGTAGTAAATTGGTGTTTATATGAAGCACATGTGATTGTGCAAAACCTGAAAATTACCAGTGAACTGTTAGTTTTTTGGTTCGTTATTCATTTTTTGTACTTTTTTGCGTCTGTTAACACGTTTTTTTTTTATCAAAAAAACATGGATACTTCGCCCACAGAAGCTGCCCAAGTGGTGGCGTTGCTGATTTCTGGGCTTAATCAACGTGTTGTAGCTGCAAGAACATATCTAAGCTTGTCATCTGAATCGAGTGTACCAACGTAATCGGGAAACTGTGCTATTCACATGCCGTTGTGGATCTGCTAGAAATCGAGTTACGTTTGAACGCACACCGATTCATTCTGAAGTTTTTTGAAGAAATCGGCGTCTTAAACGCAGCATTTTAACTGCAGCAACAACTTTGTTTTGTTAGAAATGTAGCAATAATTGACTCTTCGATAAGAATAAGATTGAAGAAACGTGGACTAGTACCATAAAAGCCTGCAAATGGTCCGAAATTAACGGCAGACCACCGAAGAGCGCGCCTCAACTTTGCACCTGAATACCTTAACTGGTAATTTAATCAGTGCAGCGACGTTCTCTTTGCCGATGAGTGTAAAATTATGCGTTATGGTAATAAACGCTAGTTATGGTGGCGGTTCGTGGACAGTTTGGGGTAGTATTAGCGGCCTCGGTAACACAGAGCTTGTCTTTGTGTCTCAACCGCATCTGAATCGAACAATGTCTAAACGATCATGTGATGCCCTATGCACATTTTACTAGCGAGGAGTTCATATTCATGCATTATAATGCTCGAGCCCACATTGCGGCAGTCATATGAGATTATCTCTTTGAAATCGGTATATCGTTTGTGGAATGGCCAGCAAGGAGTCCTGATATGAATCCCATAGAACATCTATGGGACGAACCAAAATGATGCATTCGATCAAGACCTCTTGCCTCAGAGACTCTTGGTCAGCTGCGGAATGCAATCCAAGAAGAATGGAAAAACATTCTCCATCACGTAACTCTCCAAGAGCCAGAAGCAGGAATACAAGTTATTGAATGAATTGTTTCTAACTTTTTTCAGTATCTATTAAAGTTAATCAACTTGACCTTCGGCCTTAAAATAATTAAAGAAGTTACTTTACTAGACGGTTTGGTTGTGTAAGGTGGGTTTCAAGTTTTCATTCTCTTTGCAATGCTTTTGTCCTGCGTAATTTTCTCTCTTAGTCGCCTCTTACAGTACCCATGGGATCTTACCGTGGGAGGGCCAGGTTACGGCAAGCATGGGCTGGCTCGACCGGAATGACACCACAGAAAACCCGTATGTAACGCCTGCGCTCTGTTTCACCGAGTGAGTGACTATACCTGAGACCCTTACCCCAAACCCCTCTCCTCATCCCCCCCCCGATCCCCCAGAAGCTGGCAGGGCACTTGGGATGCCTCTGGTATTACGGGTGTCCATGGGCGGCGGTTATCGCTTACCATCAGGCGATAGGTCTGCACGTTTGCCCCCTATTCCACAAAAAAATAAAAAGTGGTGGTGACTCTCTGTACCCTTAAACTGTTGGCACAGTTATTTGACTGACCATAATTCAATTGGTTAAATTATTACATAGTGTTCAATTGAAATAGAAAAATCTAATATAAAATACTAACCTACGTTACGTTTCGCTGGGAAAGCATGTAAAAATAACACTATGCCATTGCCTTTATAAAAATAAGTTATAACATCTTCTAATCTCCTAGAAAATTGATTTTATGCAACGAATCAATTGAACCTGGCTACATAACAAAATATGAACATTTGTTTAAAGAGTCTTTGCTACGGTACTTTTTATTTCATAATAAATCTTCATTAAAAAGATGCTATATGATGTTAACTGATGCTAAAGACCTTAATAGGTGCACATATCTCACAGTGTGGCAGTGGCAGGAAAACTGTTCAAAGTGTATATTTGTTAAGACTAAAGAGCCCCTATCTAAATCAGATCAGAGCTCTGCTACGCCCAGTAGAACTGAAATAGTAGTACGATAATGCTTTGTCGACCCGAACTAAGCAGAAATATTGTTATTACTTCTAATACACAAACAAACTTAGGTACATACATGGATACGTTGCGCCATAAATATATGGGCAAAACCCCGACCAATTCAAATGTACAAGCAAACAAATATTTAAACTAAACTGGAACCAAAAACCATTTTCTTGTTCACACAGTTTTATACAATATGAAGAGATTGGATAATATTTTTTTCCTTTACTTTTATCGCTGGGAAACCCCAATGTTTCTAGAAATATGAATATTAAAAAACTTTTTCTTATTCAGGTGTTGTACAGTCATCCATAACAATTCACATTACTTTTTCCTACAAACTTAATATGTAAAATTCAATTCTTGTTAAAGAATATGTGTCAACAATAATTAATTTTTGTAGCCTTTACGAGGACTAGTCATTGCGGGAAATTATTTTGATAACGTTAAGTCATATGTGTGGAAATACTCTTGTCATAATAATGATGAGAGTTTGAGTTCTTTCATACATTAGGAAGAAGCGTGTATGTATCATTTACGCAACTCCTCTAAATAGAAAACAATAATCATTTAGTAGATGCCGTTAATCGATAATTGTAAGAGTAGAGTTGCGTTAAATATTTTTTTAAGGGAAACACCCTAATGGTAGTGATTATTATCAATGAAGGAAAGATCTTGTTTCTTTCATTGTTTTACATTACAACTAAATAGGTATAGTCTTATATAAATACATACACCCCCAAATAGATAACAATTGTAGATGTTAATTATGTGGATATTGACTCTGCCGATTGTTGTATAGGATAAACAGTATGCTATAAAACAATTGGCACTTTTGTTTAAAACTAAGTGTTGGTGACCATTCTTATTTCAAGTAGCTCATTTCAAAACGGATAGAACAACCTAAGATGCGTCAAAAAACTTAGCCGTACGAGAGGGACAACGATGAAGGAGGTTATTAAAGGACCGAAGGTTTCTGTTGTAATTGCTACCTATAAGTTGTAAGTATAATATGTTGGTGAAGTTGAGGTAAAACTTTACTTGGCTTAGTAGATTATTAACAGAATAAAACAATATTAGATGCATGTTTAGTTCCTCAATATGCTTATTTAAATAAAAGAAATGGCTACAATATGAATGCGTTGATATGTGAAAACTTTGTATCGGAAAAAGACGATATGGAGCCTGTGGATACCCCCTTTCGTTCGGTAACACGTGTTTCTCTATAACTAACTTAGAATATATAACAATAGCGTTTAAAGTAGGCTTTAAATTTAAATTCATAGCTATATATTTTTAAAGATATTTATAAGTAGTTAAAAGAGTAGTTCAATTTGAAGCGAGAAATGGGATGGTGAAGTGAGTGTTAAAATATTCTCTCATCATCTTCCTAATCTTTATTATTTACAATTATTAACAAACAATTGTTAAGTTCTGCGTCTCTTATAATAATTTTTGGTAGACTATGCAAGTTTATATATTCCACCGTAGCGTCTAAACTAATGAAACAATTTTATATATAATATAATGACCCGGGGGACATAGTCGGGTTATAGTATTTAAACTTCTTGTTACCTTTACAAAAAAATGCTACTTACCTTATAATTTATCATATTTATAATGATAATATAAAAAGATCTTTCTATAGAACTAACCGCTGAATGAGTAAGTGTACTAAAGCGTTTCAAATATGGTGGAGACAAACGCTGTTGATGGCGCGCATGTAAAATATGTTTTGGAAGTCGTGGCTCGAATATGTGATAGCTGGGTCCCTTACGAACAGTGAATTTGAAGTTTGAACTAGTAGTCATCATATTTGAGGGCACTGACTTCCCAATAATGATTGCCATAGATGTTCAGTTCATGACAAGCGGGACCGACGGCTTAACGTGCACTCTGAGGCACCGCCATAACCCATTCTCCGGGCTGCTATTATTCTTGTAAGAAAAACCCAACAGCAGTTCGACCCGGGAATCGAACCCGAGACCTTTTGATCTGCAGTCGCTAAGCTACGCTAACCACTAGACTAACTAGTTATGCTAACCACTATACTAACTAGGCAGTTAAAATATTCTCTAATACATAATATAATGGTAATCGAAACAATATATAATAGTATAAGTAGTAAACACAGTTTAAATTTAGAGCATAGATATTTTTATCATGCGAAATATATACTTGTTAGTTTTTTTAAGTTATAATATCAACTATTTTGAATGTATCTTAAGAACTAAAAGAATTAGAATCTAAAAAGACTTAATCTTGATCTATTTCCTTTTAAACACCAATCTAGACCACCCGCAATATTGAACCTACAAACGAATCCTATCATTAACACGACAAATATCTAAATTATAAGGATTTATCTGGCTGTCCTAAGATTGAGAGACTCTAACAGAATTCAAAGGTCTAACAAACTCTTACGAATGTTCGAATTCTTCAATAGATAAATTCGTGCCGTTCATTGATGAGGATAAAGACCTTCTGATATTACAATCTCATAAATTGAATCTGGATTTTTTGATATTTCAATCATTTCAAATTATTTTATCATAATCTCGTGTAATTAAAACCTTACCGCCAATAAATGTCAAGTCGTCCTTTAGCATCGAATTTGACCGGCAGTATACTCACTGATGCCAATGGGTAGACGTACCGGTAATTATACTATGAATAATAATAATAATATCGGATATTTGACATACAAAACCATCTATACTAAGTAGAGTGTGTATAAAAGGTACAAGACAACTGATGTAAAAACATATATACTTTTACGTAAATACATACACAGTAAACACATTGCTTAACATCATACAATTTTTTTAAAATATTGGTATTGTCTTCTTAGCTATTATCGATTTCATTACTTATATACTTTATTAAGTATTATATTAAATGACATTGAATAAATTAGTAGGCGCTCATAGCCCAGTTGCACTCGGTGATTAAAAACAATCATCGAGGCTAAGCAACGATGGCGCGGTCAGTACCTGGATGGGTGACCGCTGGTGGCATGTTACCATGAGCGTCTCCGTGATTCGGAGGTCACGTTAAGCAGTCGGTCCCGGTTGTTATCATACGATAACAGTCGTGAAGCTTAGTTGGAGGCCTTCGGGCGGCTTAAAAACATCCAACGGCAAGATTTACGTAGCCACAACGTATTCTTGCCAGTCCCCAACCCGCACTTGGCCAGCGTGGGGACGTATGGCCTTAACCCTCTCCTGAGAGGAGACCCGAGCCCAGCAGTGGGACATTATGGGTTGTTGTTTGTTTTGTTTGAATAAATTATGTTATGGTATAAAAATTCATTGTTATAAAACATGCCTATTAGCTTAGTAATCCCGACTGTTAAGCCTGAGGTAGTTGGTTCAATTCCCACCCAGGACAAATAATAATGTATGGAGAACAAACATGTTTTGTATCTGATTGGAATTTATCTAAAATATATTTATAAATATTTATTTCGAATTATATAAGCACGTCAATCAGGAATCTGATTACTATAGTACAGGTTCTGCCTGGTTTGCTATCAGACTTCCGTTTATCTGAGGTTTTTCTAATTATGCATTTTTATAAAAAAAATAAGTATACCTTGGCAACTAACAAGGCTTCTCACGCAACTTGAATGTAAA
Organism: Hyphantria cunea; assembly: GCA_003709505.1. Classification (NCBI taxonomy): domain Eukaryota; kingdom Metazoa; phylum Arthropoda; class Insecta; order Lepidoptera; family Erebidae; genus Hyphantria; species Hyphantria cunea. Next base: position 1,794,778 of record PKRV01000652.1, on the reverse strand, counting down.
TGTGAAGACAGGAAAAGCGTTGGTGTTTGTAAATGAAGCAATAATAATTAGCAACATTCCTAACTACCATTTATCGATAATATTTTGACGCAATTGTTTTCTGTTTCCAAACATCACGATTTTTTCTTTACAACTGTCCTAACTTTCGCTTTATACTTTTTACAGATTAAAAAACCGCTTCGGCATGCATGGGCCGGCTTGACCGAGGTGATACCACGGCCTCACAGAAAATCGACGTGAAACAGCGCCTGCGCTGTGTTTCACCGAGTGAGTGAGGATACCGGAGGCCCATAATCCAACCCTTCCCCTCATCCGCCTCCCCATCCCCTAACTATTCGAGGGAACGTTAGTACCATTCGAGTTCATAATAACTATTAAATATACGTTTTCAATAGTTTAAAATAACACAGGAATATGTCGAGGTCGTGTGGTATTTTAAATATATAGGTAGTTTATAATAAACTTTAACTAACAGAGTTTTAAAGAACAATTTTTTAATCAAGTGGACTTAAATATATACTGTTGATTCCCAATAAACAAAATATACAGATATACCTTTTGTCATTTTCCTTAAGACTGACTTTTCATAAAATGTACGTACTGCAGATGCTGTAAGTTATTTTAAACAAGACAAAGTATAAAAAACTATATTCCGACTACGTAAATCTTTTTATAAAATTAATAAAGCTTATGTCACCTGTGTCACTGTTTCGAGTCTATTGACACCTCACTTATTAAAATAGGTTCTGTAGTTTAAGCGTGACGAGGTGGAACATGTAAACATTCAAATTGGCAAAATTATTCTTTTTGGTTTAGTTAACATGTGGAATAATATGAATTACATAACTTTTGTGTAAATATCAATCTTTTACCCTGAAATGTTACGTTACGGACGCTTGGCCTTTGTCCTCTCCTGAGAGGAGACCCGAGCCCAGCAGTGGGACATTATGGGTTGTTGATGACCCTGAAATCTCTCAAGCATCACTTTTGTTATGTATACAAACTTAGTCGTCAATAACTATATTCTACCGGCCATGTTTACAAGTGAAGGTGTTTTGTAGATTACTCCTAATAAAGCAATATACGTAAACTTACAAAATAAATAAATAAAATTGAAATAAATGTACTTTAATATGCTCTTTCTTCTCACGTAACGTGTTCAAACGTTTCAATGACAAAACGCTATTGTTCTGTTATCTTTACATATAAAATAATGAGCGTTAACCGATATACAAAAGAAACATTGTGAAATAATAACAAACAACAACAGTTGTCACGCAGTACTGCCTGTACTACCTATTGCGTATCTATGTAAAGTATTATTAACATAATATATAACAATTACTTCATAATGCCTACAAACTATCGACCACCTAAAATAAATAATGTTTTGCCAAAAATATCACTGGCAGCCTTTCGATTGCTTTCACGAGGGTAACCTGACGAGGATGCACTTAAACCTTGATAGTCAGGATACATAACTTTACATAAAAAAAGCATTTATTATACACAGTAACCTTTAATAAGACTTTAACAGCAAAAACAACACTTTTAAAACACATTAAAAACAACACAGTTAGTAAAACGTGATTTATGAATGATCATGATAGTAAGTGTCCGAATGCGTGTCGGAAATACTCACCATTTCACAAGCGTCACAGGATAAGAGGTCGAGACCTCTTCAATGAATTCTAAACGGTCCAATCAATTGACATCACTGACACATTCTCAACGATTCGACGCCTACGCACGTGCTATCGCTTAGGCGCGCGGTCACCGACTGCACCGCTCACCACAGTCCACCATATACGCGTTAGAAGTTCTTCCTCCATCACCCTACATCACTCCTACATCACAACCAGAAAACTGGTTTAATAAAATCATAGCACGTAAAAACAATATCGCAAATTATGAAAAACAAAAACAGTCATCTAAATTGCGTCCGTTTTGCTGTTTAAAATGCTGCTAAATCGTTAAAAATAATTGCAATCGCGTTTCGATTAGGTAAACTATTACTGTAGGTGTTTTACGCAGATGAAATAAAATCTTATTTACGAATCAAAATCGGAACATGCAATCAGAGCAATAAAAGCAACATCTTGTTGCTCAAGAGTGTTATAAACGTTATGTCATTCAAGCAATATCGACGATCAAAGGAATAGCATTTACACAGAAATCGGTCACAAAACATGAACTAAAATATCATTTATTTTATTATAGTGCTGTTGAACTTAATTAATTTAAATATATGATATGGATCTATAAAATTTGTTATCGATAATTTTAACCGTTAAGGGTAATTCTTAATCATGCATATTCGATGATGTGTCTGTTATTTCCAAAACCAACCTAATTCGGGGGAAAAGTTTTGAACGAAAAGTGTATTTTATTTTGAGGTAAAAAGTTATCAGGCAAGTAAGCTAAGAGACACATAAAAATTTTGGTAAATAAACCGAATACTTCACGCATTTTTAATTTACTGGTAAAGCATTTATTATGAAAGTTGAACCGTAGCTACTTAGGTTGAACTAATGACGTAACAAGATGTGCAATGATCGAGAGGCCAACGCGGCCGTCACATGCAGTTATGTGAGCTCTTATACAAGATCCTTTCCAATATCAGCTGTAAACACAAACAAAACACCGACCCAAATAGCGGGTCACAATACTCGTAGTGAAATCGACATAACAAAAGTTCAAATATTGAACTCATTACTTTGTTTCCGAGTGTATTTAAAATGAAAGATACGAATAAAATGATCAAAACTGTTAAAGAATAAAGTTCAACCTAATTTCAAGCAATTTCTGTAAACTATTAATGCATGCACACGAGTGGTGATGGTTTTTTGAACCCAAGAAAAACCACTTCAATAGTCTTATATAGTCCACTGCTGAATATAGGTCTGCTTTTTTTTACGTTTGGAAACCCCCTCGGGCCTTCACCCCACCGGGGTTTGCGGCAGGTCGGTGTGTCGCCCCCACGACTGTATCCCTACGTTGTCGTCGTGTGGGGGCTTGAGTGGGTCTATGATCCCTAGGGCTATGCCGGTAGAGCCACTCATGCCGGATTGGCCTAAAGTGAGACTCCAGACAAAGCGAGATACCAGGCGGAGTCTGACCACAGACTGCTGCGAAGCGCACTCTAAGCGTCCCTCTGATCTAGTAAAAGGGGTATTAGAGTGCGAGGGGCGGGTCAGCCCTCTGTTAACTCAGGGGCTGACAGGCACTATTGCCACCGTCGGTGGGATAGGGTTAGCCACCTTGTCGATTCCGTAACCAACAGGGGCTCAACAACGACCGGACTGGTGGCTCCAGGAGGGTACGCTGAAAACTTGCTGGCCGGAGGGCTTGCCTTGATTGGCCGGCTCATGACAAGGACAGTCTATAACACCCGACAGCTAAGTCGTAAAAACCTGTGGATACCGGCCGACCTCCACAGTATATAGGCTTATCCGGGTGCAGGGGGCACCGCCCGGATGGACTTTGTTTCCCCCATACTCGTGGGATAAGCTATGGATGAAAAGACTATAAACCTAAATAAAAATGACGTTGAGCCAGTCTTGGCGGAGGAGAGGATGGAGACGGCAGAGCTGTCTGCGGGAAGCGGCAACGAGAGCCGAGGAAGCTCGTGCGCCTCCGGAATCGAACCGACTAAAACCACACGGTGTGCCACTCTGCGCCTTAGACGGGAGGAATCCAGGAACCGCTTTCTTACGCCATCCGGACCCCTCCCAGGAATATAGGTCTCCTGTCCTAACCTGTCATTATTTTTTTTTATACATTCTATGGATATCTATATAGAAATTAGTAGCACAGTAGCTCTAAGATACGGATATAGTTCTTCAATTTGAGGTTCAATAAATTCATATGAAACTGTTTTCTGATTCAAATATCAGAATAAAATAAAACAACAGTGAACATCATCTCCATGTATTAAGCCTTCTTACTATTATTTATTAATATTCTAAACTTCGTTTACAGCACAAATCTAGACAAGTCATTTACATGTACATTGTAACTCTCCATTAGAGATCTGACTGATTTCGTTTGTCCTTGCTTATATGTATGGTTCATATTTATGTGTCTACACGCTTCTAAAGGTCATGTCGTTATCGAAAGCGTTGACCGCATAAAAGTTGGTAAGCATTCGATTTTGGCAATTATGAAATTTTTGGGTCGTTTTTACGATTTCGGATCCCCGGATATTACATCGAAAAGAAAAAGCTTACATTAGGCAATATTTTAAGAAATGGAATATAATTATGCTTGTATATTTGTAAATATGTATATATTATGGGTAAATTAATCACTACAACAATTGACATCACACACACACACAATATTTGTTACCTTTCCTAACGTAAATTAAGATCGGAAAATGCTTCTCGTTTCCAATCCAAGTTTGTTACTTATTTTCCATGGTTTATACGGCTGAGGTGAAAGTTAAATTTAAGGTACAGTTTGCCTAGTGAAAGAATAAGTCATAAAAGGTTAGTTACGTTGCTGTGGTTGTGGTTTTTATAACAAGAGTAACAAAACAAAATATTAGTCATAGATAAATTGGGAGTCTTTATGCAAATTAAATTGCATTTATTGTGAGTTTTAAGAGTCACAGTTTGAACAATAGCCGAGTTCAATGTATTTTTAAACAGACCAACGTTAGAAGCTAGTTATTGAGAATAATACAAGTCAGTCAACCTCAGCATTCGTATTGAAATCAGCTCAAATTGAATGAAATACTGAATATCATTATCAACAGTCTTCAATAATCCACTGCTGGAAACGGAATCATATATTTCGCCGTACTTTGACGGTTCTGTGTGTGACAAATGTGATCCTTCTTTTACATTAATGGACCGTTCTCTGCTCTTTGTCATGATTTTGGTTTTCGTAGCATTCACCTGTAGTCCCACTTTTGTGCTTGCTTGAGCAAAAGAACGGTGCATATCTTGGAATTGATTCGCCGTTTCAGACGGCATAACTATATCTTCTGCAAATCTGAGATGGCTTAGATAACTGTTGATTGTTTTTATGCTTCTAGTTTTCCAGTTTGTGTTTCAAAATAAATCTTCTATAACCGCAATAAAAAATTTAGGTGACAGGGGTTCCCCTATCTGACTCCTCTTTTGTTATCAATTGCATCACCTCTAGATTCTAGCATGGAATTACTTAAGCTAGTGTTGTATGTATTATATATTTTATAATATTTGTATTTTTCGAATTTATGTTGATTTTTTTCTGTGACACCCTTATGGAGTTGTGGTTTACGCTGTCAAATGCTTTGTTGCAGTCGATAAAACCTAGCTAGAGTAGCTTATTAAGCTCTTGCTCTAGCTCTAGCGCTCTAGCGGATCAAATGTTTGTATGATCTGCAAATATTTTTTTCGGAGTTTTCGTGTATGATATGTAAGTATTTACAAAAAAAAAGTATTATATCAGTTGTTGTATATATGGCGCTATATGGCGTTGGAAATATATCTATTTATCGAGACCTGGACTTTTATCTAATTTTACTTAGCTGGTCATATATATATATATTTCTCCTATCGGTGTAATTGCTTTCCTTTATGACAATAGTGTGAATTGATAGCTTTCACCGTGGCTTTATCTTTATTTTTACGTAGTTCTTGGTGGAAAGTAGTTGCCTGCGGTACAATTTCTTGTCTAGTTTTAGCTTCCTTGTGTTGGCCTTCTAATTATTGTATCCAAGTTTTTCTTAAGTTTAATGATTCGATTGATTTCTTTTTTTTTCTGAATTTGTTTAGATTTCCTGTTATTAGCCTTTGATCCCGTTATTATCAACCTTAAGTTTGCTGATTATAAGCCCGCGTCGTTTTACTCCAGATCTGAACAACGCAGGATCTTACAAACTTGTTAGAAAAACTTTTGACACTAAATATCTTAATAACCTTATAGAATCTACACAGTTTCATTTTGAATACTGCGCCACATAAATTATTTAATCTAACCTTTATGTCGTATGAATTTAAAGAATTTCTAACCAACGTTAACTTTTTAACAAATAAATGACTGCTTCCCAAACAATGCATTGCTATGTAAAAATACAACAAAAATTCTTTCTCTAAGGCGGTACGGATCTATAATAAGTAATCAAATTGCCTCCTATGCCTTAAATTAAACCAGTTTAAACGTAAATTATTCGATTTATATCTAAGCAAATGTTACTATACTACTGACGAGTTTAAGAGAGAAGTATATTTAATTGCTACTGTCTAGATCTAAAATAAATATAATTAGAACGCTATTGCCTAGACCTAAGATTAATTCTAAAGATTTTAAATTTGAACACCAGAATTGGTAAAATATAAGGAACATATTAAAACACTTTACATCTTTTATACTATATTCTAACAAGTAAATCTTTCTTCGTATATTCTTTCTTTCTATACTTACCATAGTCTCTTTTAGTAGTTTGATTTGCTAGTTTCCTTATAAAATTTGGTTAGTTATTTCTTTGTTGTTTTAGCATCTTTATTCTTGATTATAGTTACTTCTCTGTAATAATTAATTAATATATAATATTATTTCTTCGCTTAATATTTTGTGGCGTTTTTATTTTTTAAGATTGTTTTAGCTAGATAAACTCCTGTTATAGTTACTTCTAGCGCATCGTAATATTATTATACGTTTCTGATATTTACTAGTTTGTTTTCGATGTTCAATTTTAGGCTGCCTATGTAGTACCTTGTTTTCTCTTCGGTTTCCGAAATTTTTGGTGGTGGTTTAAAGCCCTTTTTACTTTTTTCGTTTGGATCAATGGGACTGTTGCTCTACTATATAGACTACTTAGGTAGTCTATGATCTTTTTGGAACCCCTTACGATACTCACTACATAAACAACCAGTTGGCATGGCAATGGCAGCGACACTTTATATCATCACCATCAAACATCCACACAGCACAATTTTCATCCCTATCACTTGGATAATAGAATTGCCACTCTACCACTGTGTCGCTTTTCAAGACACTTTTTCCTTCGCGCATCCATTCTATTGAACAATTTATCCTCTGGGATATTTCCGAACCAATACGACCAACCTTCAAGAAAAGTATGTAGGTATTTACACTTTTCTCAATCCTCAGCTTGAAACTTCTGAGTTGCAGGTGTTCATGAGCGGCGCCAGTTGCTGTACATCAGGTGACATATCTGCTCGTTTGCTCTTAATTATCATCATCGTCAGCCTATCGCAGTCCACTGCTGGTCATAGGCCTTATAATATAATAAGTGCAATTTCACACAGCTTAGTTTGATCCTTGGCTATTCGCATCCAGCTCCTGCCAGGCGTCTTACGCAGGTCATCACTGTTTGCTCTATCGGTCATCAAAATAGAACTGCAAAAGAGATAGCACAGGGGCTTGTTCATGAGCATTGAATTTATAACATTTGGATTAGTAAAGCAACGTTTTAATTGTGCATTCATATGATTATATAACAAGTGTAACATTATATATATACCAAATTGTTTTTGATATGGAACGTGGATTACATTATGTAAAACCTGCTGTTGGCTGTACTATGTAAGATTATGAATATAATTACTTTAATACTATTCTGTTGTGTTGTGTGTGAACTTTATCTTGGACATTAATCGTATGATACAATAAAACAATGGGAATATTTTTTTATTATTTTATGTTTCTGAGAATTCGACCGAAACCAGGACCACGTACAAAATCACTTTTAAGGAATTTCTTTAATTGATTTTCACCAAGTGAGTTGCAGAAACGGAGCCTAGAAGAACCCCTTCCCTCCGTGGTTTTATTGTAGTGATGTGTCCATGTTCAATAAGCTGAATCAAAATTAACAGTAATTTTACTAATATCACGCCCACACTCCTATTTCTTTGCTTCCTTATAAATAAACCATCAAAGTGATTCACTAAAGTTAAATATATTCTTATGAAAATGTGAGTTTGGCTATATATGTCATCATCACATACTACACGAACACTTAAGTTATGCTGCATATGTTATCATCAATACCAATTTAATTGTACGGACGAATGCCCTTAACCCTCTCCTGAGACGAGTCCCGAGCCCAGCAGTGGGACATTATGGGTTGTTGATTGATTGATTAGATCTGTAAAAATCTGTTTGTAAAATTAAAATAACCGCTTTTTACTAAATGCATACACAGTACATATAATTTTTATAATTTTTGTCTGTCTGTTTGTTCTGGCTAATCTCTGGAACAGTTCAACCGATTTTGACATGACCTTCACTGACAGATAGCTGGATATATTATCTATCTTTCTAGCTTTTGTTATTCCCAAGATTTGGGGCTGGCTACTGGTTGAACCGGTTTTACCTGAATGTCAGTTTTTACACGGAGCGACTGGCATCGGACCTCCACAACCCTGAGAGTGAACGAAATTCGAAGTTTGAACTAGTTGTCAGTATATTTGAGGGCACTGACTTCCCAATAACGATTGCCAGAGATGTTCATGACAACCGGGACAGACAGTTTAACTTGCTCTCCGAGGCACAAGCGGGAAACAACGCCATATTCCATACTCTGGGATATTAAGAATTTCTTCTGAAAAAAACCCAACAGCAGTCCAACGCGGGAATCGAACCCGAACCTCTTGATCTGCAGTCGCTTACGCTAGCCACTAGACCAACGAGGCAGTCATAGCTTATATTATGAGATTATATTTAAAAGAAATAACTTAAGCTACTTTATTAAACTACTTTCGACTCGCGGTATTACCTGCGGTTGATTTTATACTGCGGGCAACACCGCGGGGCTCGAAGAGATGTATTGAATAAAATATTTTCAAATTTTAAAAACAAAACCACTTTGACATTGTAAAAATACACTACTAGACAGAGTCTTCTCTTTTGAAAATATTTTAAATTACTGTACCGATGCCAGACACACTAGTGAGATAGCTAGATGTAGAGTTTATTTCAAGTTTTTATTCTCTTTGCAGTACTATGTGTCCCTTAGTTCTCTCACGACATCAATAAGATGAATAAGGATGGTGTCACGCTATTTCTAACACTAACTTATTGGTTTACTACCTACACGAATCGTATATGACTAATCTTATTAAAACAGTGCATGTCGAAGTCTAACGGTCAGGAATTTAAATTCACAATCACTGCGTCGCTTACTAGCAATTTAAATTCCAGTGCGTATATCCAACGTGATCCCAGCAGGAGTCTTGGTTTCTAAAGGGTGCTAACAAGCAGAAATAATTCATAATAGATCAAATAATAGATTGATTTAATGTTGCTTATTAACTCCCCATAAAGTTATGTGAAAGAAGAATCAAAAGTTTAGTTAGCAACGATTCTTTAATCAAATTGTATATTCGATCATTGATTTTATACTTAATTTAACTATTTCAACATGATTTTTACCTGCATTAAAACTAACGTTCTGTTGGTTTAGAAACCTCTGTCCATCAATAACCAGTAACATACTTTCAACTAATATCTGTAAGTCTTTCATTCGGAGATCTTCGCTGATGAAGTAGAATACAGTACGGTGAGTTATTTTTTATACTTAAAAAAAAGGGGCGTCGAAGGTATGATGCAAGTGTCTCTTTTTCTATAATCGCTAACACGTCTATTCTCTTGTATTATTGGCTGATATTTTGTTTTGTAAACGTCAAATAGGGTTGAGATGACGTCATTCCAATTCATTTGTTAGTTTAATAATAACGCTTATGTTTGTAGATTGTCAACTTGGCTAGGTAGCGTTTACTCTCTAATCATTCTGCATTATGATGCAAGTTCATGCTTATAATAGCCAAAACGCCAACAATAGACAGAAAGGAAAAAGGAGGCATGATAATAGCGATAAAGTGTATAATGATAGATCAAGATTATAGGGACTATTTACTACTATTATCGATGTGAAAACACCGACATCGCACTCATTTAATAAGTCATTCGTTTCTTGAGCAAAAACTTTACCTTATTGCGATATACCTTATTCAACATTTTAATTAGGTATATTGCAAAAAGGTAAAGTGCTGTCCAACCATAATTAATCTATAATTCAGTGTAGATAACCTAATGAAAATTATCAACAGAAAAGCGACTAAGACTGTTTAATATTTCTTATTGGTCAAGATATATTTAAAAATAATTAAAAGGAAGCTTTTGCCGCGATTTTGCTGGTGTTAATACCGACTTTATCTAACATGATGATATTTGCCACGCTGATTGCAGCACGAACAGGCTAAACCATGGCAGTAGAACCCTGTCGCAGAGGGTTAACATGTTGGATCACGATGGTTATTTTGAGACTGGAGGACTCAATGTGCCGCAATAGACTGGATCACCATGCTGTAATGTTGCTGTGTCTGCATTCCCAATGAGTATGGTGACCACTCCTTTTGGATTCTTTCTTGGGTACTCTTTTATCCAGCAGAGATGAGTCACATTGGCATACCTAAGATATACACAGGTATATATATATATTAGAAAAAATATCAATCATGTTCTTCATTAAAAAAGTTGAAAGTTGTAGTGAAAGATAATAAGTGTGCTATTACAAAACCTGTTCTTAATCGATCTAATTACAATTTAAACCACTTACCTGTTGTATTAACTTCTCAGCTTTACGATTTTTGCTGCTATAGTAAAATACGCTAGAATTAAATACGTTTTATTATCATATTAATTGTTGAATTTATTTATTTATTTTTTGAAACCTCTTAGCTTAAGTCCTCTTTAACTTCTTTTACTTTTATTCTACTCCCAACTTTTTTCTATTACAGCCTGCATTCATATTCGTTCGCCCTTCCATCAAGTGTATATTATCTTTTTATTCCAAATGGCAAGCCTGAAATTTGTCAGCCTCTACAATAATTTGATGAGATGGCAAGCAACTAATCAGCTATTTCTACCAATGTCCAAGTGTTTAAAGTCATGAAGTCTTCGTTGTAGATCGTTTTTTTTGCGAAAGATGGTCCCCATTTCATGTCATCCACATTTTTTATATTTTTATCATTAATTCCATCACAACGAAGACTTGAAGACTCGGAAGACTTAGAATTGAAGACATAAAATACTTGACATAGTCAGAAATAGCTGATCCGGCTGATTGCCATAACATCAAAAGAAGAAAAAGAAGTCTTCGTCGTAATAAAATTAATAATAAAAAATATAAAAATGTGAATCAGGTGAGATGAGGACCGTCTTTCGAAAAATCAAAAAATTATCTGCCAAAAATTCTTGATCTTAAACTATAACTATAATTATCATGTCATACTCAAGCTAAACCACGAAACTATCTAACCGATTTTAATATTTTCCTTTCATGTATGTTTTGCTGACGTCCCTATGATAGGATAGTCAGCATCACGCTTAGAATTAAGAAGAGTCGAGCTTGATTGAAAACAGACGCAGATAAATTTGTGTGGATCACCTAGTGTAAATAACCACAACACTCTTACTGTAAATCTAATCTGGTTTCCGAATAAATTCTAATTAGGATTTATACATCTTCTTCTTCTTCCTAAGCTTTATTATTCCCAAGATTTTGGGGTCGGCTATTAGTTCGAGCGGTTTTACCTGAATATCAGTTTTTACACGGAGCGACTGGCATCGGACCTCCGCAACCCTGAGGGTGAACTGAATTCAAAGATTGTACAGTATATTTGAGGGCATTGACTTCCCAATAACAATTGCCATAGATGTTCATGACAACCGGCACCGACGGCTTAACGTGCTCACCGAGGCATGGGCGGGGAACACCGCCGTATTCCATACTCCGGGATGCTATTAAGGATTTTTGGTAAGAAAAACCCAACAACAGTCCGACCCGGGAATCGAACCCGAGACCTCTTGATCTACAGTCGCTTACGCTAACCACTGGACCAACGAGGCATTTGTACATAAACGCACAAAAAAATTGTGCCTCTTCAACAGTACCTACGTAACGAAAAAAAAGTAGTTTTCTATTCTATTGATGGACTTCCGTATTCGTAGTATCGTTTATCATGCCTTAATTATGCTAATGTATGCTATGCAGATGCTGAGTCTTTATTATATAAAGTAGGAGCCAAGGTTTTCTATTGATTGCACTGCCGTCTTCCTCAAAACTTAGTGTTGCCACAGAATAATAAATAAATAATACAAATTTTAGTTCAGGATTATTTATCATTTATAAGAAGGATAACAAACATAACGGCTTTTCTATCGACTATAGATCGAAAGACATTTAAATAAAAAACTATAAGCGTTTATTCAATACAAACAAAGATAAATCATTGAACGTGACATGTACAATACATCTATTTTCTATATTCGTGCAAGGTGGAGTAACGAAACCAAAAAATTTAATTTATTCAGCTGGGTGATACTCTTAGGGTTATTATAGTAAAATATAACATCCTATAAAACGAACAGGCCTTACCACACACTAAGTAATGTCTTCCTCTTCTTAAAGGCAATGCCTCTCCAAGTAGAAGAAGTGTCTATACTCCAATATTAAGTACTTCTCTCATTCTAAACATAGATACTAAATCATTGAAATAAAAATGATTGGCACCTATATTTATATGAAATACTAGTTTATGCTCGTAACTCCGGCTTGCGGCTGATTATGATGATGCGGTAAAATTATGTATTATTGCCTTTCTATACGGCGTTGAAAGCTTTGTTGTTGTAACTGTTGACTTTGAAAACTTCATAAATCAATTATATTATTTATCAAGCATAGTGCCCGATTGGTCTGAACTGTCACAACAGTAAAGAATGGAGCATTCTGTTGCCGAAAGTCAAAACATTTGCGTCGCTGTGCCAGCAAAACTTTCGCGTTTAAAATATTAATAGGATATTTATTTTAAAGTGTTTTTTTTAACTTTTAGTTCAATGAAAATCTTTGTAATATTCATACATTAATATTGTATTGTATTAATTCGTAATATATATATTTATACTATTGAAATGATAACAGCTCATATCAATCTACTAAGCTATAAAATGTTTTGAACTGTATTTTATACTTACATTAAATGTATATCAACTAAAGAATAAACGCCTCGTGGTCACTATCAAAGCACTTATCATAATGCTAAAACATTTAAAAAATTAAATTCAGTAAGATAGGGTTCCAATTAGGATTAGGAGTTAAAATAGTAAAGTTCGACCCCAAATAAGATTGAATTTGCCAGTATCAGCAATCAAAACCAGATATAATTATATACTCATTCTATTAACACGTACGTAAATTAACCAGAACATTTAATAAATAACCCATTAACAACTTTTTAAGTTATCAAACAAACATGTAGAAAATCTTTTTATAAGTAAACATGTTTGGAACTTGGTAAAACTGATATATTTTTTTAAAGGTGTAGGTATTTATTTATTTATTAATTTATGATTTATTTAAAAAGTTACAACGTCATAGACTAGTTTTTATTTTCTTTTTAATTATGCAACTGACATTTTCTCTTTTTGAAATAAATTCAAGTGCAAGTGTGTAAATTCAAGTTTAAAGGCATGAAATGGTAACGGAATCAATGAATAACGGTCAATTTTGACATTTGTAATATTACAAAAAATATTAATAGAGCAACAAAAAACTCAATTCGACTCAATTAGAATTTATTTAGAAAATTTTAGTATTTTAAATATGTAAGACAAACACATATTTTACAATTAGCTTATTCTTTATTTATTTCACAAAAAAAATGATTGGTAAAAACAAATAAATACAATGGAACATGGACAATTTAATTATTATAAAATAACTATAAGTTGAGACAACTAGTCCAGTAGCGGTCCATTGCGTTGTATCTGTGAAGATTTACGCCCGTCAAACTGTGAGCCTCATCAGGGTATGACTGTAAAAAAAATATATAGTGTATATACTGTATTACTTTACATTTTGTAAGTTTTATTTTTATTTATATTTTTTATTTTGATGACATCGTCACATCCTACGTCAATCCTTATTTAATACCACTACTAGGCTGGATACAGGCACCTTCTTGAAAGGAGGATTTCGCCTACTATACCACGCTGATCAAACGGCTTTTTTCTTCCTTTCCAATGTTGCTTGTTAAAGATAAGTATAAAGCATTAATCTGTCATGAATCATAATTGAACTAGAATTGTAATATTTGAATTTAACACAACGGAAATTCATCCGTCAAACATTCGGTTCTAATGTCAACGAAATCTAACTAGCAGCAGCGATAATCTAGAAGGAGATCGTTTTTTGTTTTTGCGAAAGACGGTCCCCAGTTCATGTCATCCACATTTTTTATATTTTTTATCATTAATCCCATCACGACGAATTGACTTGACTTGACTTAGAATTGAAGACTCGAAATACTTGACATTGGCAGAAATAGCTGATCCGGCTGGTTGCCATATCATCAAAAGAAGAAGATAATCTAGAAGACTATACTTATCAAAAAAAAAAGATTATGCAAAACCGTCTATAGTATAACTTCAATTACATCGATTTCTTTGTGATCTTAGATTGCCTTGAAACAAAAGAAATATCAATTACTAACCATTTGCTGGAACGGAATGTTCTTCTCTTGAAGCGCACGCAAAAGTTTCGCTGCATTTTGATAATGGACATTATCATCAGCGTTACCGTGCATTATGAAGACGTCGTGTCCTCGAAGTTTCTCTGCCAATAAATTGACATCACCTGCTTCATACCCTCTTAAATTATCCTCCTCTGTAGGGCGGCCCATGAAGCGTTCCGTGTACATTGTATCTGATGGAAATAAAAATATTTAAATAATCTGTAAAATTGTTTTTACAAAAATTACTAGTATTTACAATTAGGAATAGAGTACTAGTGTTAACCTCGTAAGCTAAATTAAACGGTAACAGGTATATGAACTCCTCCCTAACTAACTTTGTCAATTATGCAATTCCAATCCTGCCTGTATTTTGGCGGTGATTCCTGACATTTTATTTTGATAGATCTGATAGATAGCCTATGTTCTCAAGCTCTCAGAAAATCATCACCGTCTGTTAGCTGTCGTTAGAAATTTCTCACGTTTGTACTTGTTATTTGTACTTATACATTTTTGCAGAAAATGATGGAAAATATAAAAGTTAATAACTGTATTACCCCTATATCCAGGGTTTTGACGATACAGTCAACTCATATTTAATCTCTATTGTGTGTATATAACTGGTGATTATTTTATAATTTTAAAATCATGGCGACTTTTAAACATACATAAGATTTTTGTTATGCATATAGCGGGACTCATTAAATTGAAAAATGTATTAATAATTTACGATAACTTCTGTTTTCCAACGTCTCGAACAGGTTATACCGCTCGTAGACACGGGTCGACAGGCAACAGTCTAGTCAATAACTTTATCTTTACAAATAAAAAAAATTTACGAGTCATTTTCAAATAAACGAATTTTCACTAAATGCATATTTGTCTGTCTTTCTATTTTTTCCAGTTACTCTCTTGAATAGCTGGACCAATTTTAACGGGACATACACCCGCGATAAAGGTACAATAACAACTCAACAAAGGTACAATACAATAAGTTCCGCTATACAACGAAACCTGTGTTACTTTCTTTATGTAATGAGAAGATTTTTGTTAATGCTTTTTCGTTTCGTTTTATGATACACGATACATTGTTGTATAATCGCCCTTTTTACATAATTCTGATGAGTCTCATGACACAGTGAAAGTGTATTACGTAGTATCAGCCTCAAAATTTAAATTTGTTAACATTAAATAAAAGATGCTTATTTACTTCCGTAACATTTGTTAAGTGTTAATTTGAAAACCGGTAGCATTTTACTTTTAAATATTTCGGACATTTAAATATTTCGGACATCTAACACACAACGCCATCTAGTCCCAAACTAAACAGAGCTTGTATTATGGGTACTAGACAACTGATATGAATACATAAATACATTTTTTTTGTAAATACATACGTATTATCCATAGAAAACACCCAAACTCCGAAACAAATAACAAAACAAAAATTTGCAGATTATGGAAACATTTGGTCCGACCCAGGATTCGAGCTCGAGACCTCATGGACAGCAGTCGCATACGCTACCACTGCGCCACCGAGGCAGTCTAGTAATATAATCAAACTAGAAAGTATAAGTTAGGTATTAGGTAAATAAATAAAACCTAAATATCACGCTACTTAAATTATAGAACCACGGAGTAACCGTTTAAGTTTTATATCTATGCAAATAAATAAAATTAAAGTCATTTTTTTTACTTTTAATTTTACTTTGTGTATACAGCTG
Organism: Hyphantria cunea; assembly: GCA_003709505.1. Classification (NCBI taxonomy): domain Eukaryota; kingdom Metazoa; phylum Arthropoda; class Insecta; order Lepidoptera; family Erebidae; genus Hyphantria; species Hyphantria cunea. Next base: position 1,778,529 of record PKRV01000652.1, on the reverse strand, counting down.
GATGCGAGAAGCGGAGGATCGAATTGCTCAATGCAACATGGCCGTCTACTGAGATGCTTTTGCATCATTTTGTATGATAAATGTGAGTTCAATACTTACTATAGTAAATCCATGAGGTTACAGGCGCACCAGAGACGCCACACTGCAGCATATGATCATCGTCATGTATTAGGGATAGCAGAGTCGCATACCCTCCGTAACTATGACCCCACATTCCGACTTTACTACTGTCAATGAACTGGTGACGTTGCAGCACTTGTCTGAAACAAATGATAAAGTTCTAAATATTGAATGACATTTATTTTCATTTGATTTTCATATACATGGCACTGCATTTATGAAATATGTATGATTTGGAATGAACTCCACGGGATGTTCTTTCAGGAAAGGTCAAAGCAACCTTGTACTTGTAAAGATTTCCGTACGCGAGTAAAATGATGTATTGATATTATAAGGTATCATATGTTAATAAGTATCCATAATATCCTTATTTATCATCAGCTTTTAATAGTCCGCTGCTGCTTAATTCCTCACCACGTGGAGATTTTTAATAAAAATATTATTAGTAATTTATTATTATTTTTGAAAAATTGGAAAATTTATTTAGGTCGAAGGGTTCGCCGCAATAGTGCGAAAATGTTGCGCTTCCATGCTTGCACTCCTGCGTTCCTCCTCCAACAGCATCCTAAATCTTTTTTCAGATAGATAGGACTCTCCTATCATGTCCAGCTGGTTATACATTCACAGTAATTAATATCTATAATACTAATTCTAGGTTAAGTCATTCTGTAACTAACAAAATATGAATGTATAATAATTGAATTGAATCGAATTTATCCGTTTGTCAATAAACCAGTTTTGCAATAGTTAATACTCGATAAAGTAATGACATTTCGTGCTTAAAAGAACATAGTTGAGATAATGTGTGTATTCAATAACTCTATTGAATACACACATTATCTCTCCTCATATAAATTCATGTTATAATCACACAGATGTAATATTGTTATAAGTACAAAGTATTTAGACACATAATGTACCTATGTATTTATTGCCACTCACTATTTTTTAAACGGATGTCTCTGTGGAATACGGTCCAAATGTCATAAACATGTGACAAAGTTTTTTACGTCTCCTTAAACGACCTAATGCTCTAAGGACAAACTACTAAGATACCTCAAAGTTTAAGAAAAGTCTCAGACTGTAGTCTAGAACAAATAGGAGTGATAGAATAATAGCATCATAAAAGAAATGCATACTGTTAAGCATATTTTAGAGTGACGACCAATTGGTCTCCAATTCTTTAAGTTTTGAGATCGATTCAGGAACGTTATAGCAATAATCCTAAGGTAATCGCTATTATCTCAGCTCTCCTCATTGTCTATTAATTTGACGATGTTCATTTCTAAACCAACAGTTTACTTAGATTTTACTAAAATTATCAAATTCTAATATCATAACCTTTTCATTAACAAAAATGAAAATTATGAATAATTGTGCCTAGAGGTATTTTGTCTACATGTTTACGGGACTTCTAGAATTCGATATCGTACTCTCCTGTAGCACGTCACGTTACCATACTTCAATACTTCTTTCTCTGAATAATCTAAATCCTGAAGGACAGGTTGATATCAATAGCACTAAATGATAATGTTTTAATATAGATATTTTATAAGGCCGATATGACTCATTTATAAATTATATTTATTAGAGGATGAGTTTGTGAATTATGATCTGATTAGATATACATAAAACTTGCCTAAATATATATTAAAGTATTTTTTTTATATCACACTTAAGTAAACATAATTAATTAAGCCTAATTGTTGTAAGAAATTGACTTGGATTTTCATTTACGTTTAGATAATAATAATAATAAATAAAAATAAGATAAAAATAATAAATATATTCAGACATTTTAACACAGCGCCATCTAGTCCCAAACTAAGCAAAGCTTGTACTATGGGTACTAGATAACTGATATTAATACTTATATACGTTTTTTTTTGTAAATACATACATATTATACATAGAAAACACCCAAACTCAGAAACAAATATTTGCAGATCATACAAACATTTAGTCCGACTCAGGAATCGAACCCGAGACCTCTAACACAGCAGTGGCATTCGCTACCACTGAGCCACAAAGGCAGTCATGTTTTGATTTTCTCAATAAAGTTGTTGTTTTCACACTTACATATACACTATATACAAGAGTGCGTTCCGCGGAGCGCGGGCGCGGTCGTTCATGGCAAGCGCGCCAGGAGTGGGTAGTCGATACACAGCTTTATTCTTTCATGCTACATCATGACTACGGTAGCTGGAGTCGTACTCTAACTCTTCCCCTATTTTTGGGGGACTATAACCCAATAGTACTAAATGAGGGGCAAGGTTTTTATGACTCTTTTAAATACAAATGACCATGGGCGATGGCAGTAACGCCCCGGTTGAGCCTTCCGTGCTGAAATCTGCGAGGCTCTACAACCATTCCTCTTGACTTCGCCGTAGTCGGGTAAAATGGATAGAGATATCGATCCACTTAGGCTATTTCAATTTATTTTGCTACTATTGGGTTGTACAACATTCAAGGTGCCATGCAGCAGAGCATTAAATTAGTTGACATTGTACCAACACTCGTTAATTATTCTGTACCATAAATCGCGTCTGTGGATCTTAATTCTAAGGTTTATGCTATTTTTTCGGACTTCAAGATAACGTATTCTATGTCCTTCAAGAATAACTATTTCTAATCCAATCAAAACCACGAAAGCAGATGTATTGTAAAAAAATATAACTAAAAAAGTATAAATGCAGTTACGTGTAGATGTAGGTAATGTGATATGTATTTGTTTATCGCTGTTGCAACGATATACCGTCAAATAATATAACTAAAGAAGTCAAATCATTATCTCATCGAATCATCAATCAATCATCAACAACCCATAATGTCTCGCTGCTGGGCTCGGATCTCCTCTCAGGAGAGGGTTAAGGCCATACTTCCCCACGCTGGCAAAGTGCGGGTTGGGGACTGGCAAGACAACGTTGTGGCTACTTATCGATGTTTTTAAGCCGCCCGAAGTCCTCCAACTAAGCTTCACGACTGTTATCATATGATAAATACCGGGACCGACTGCTTAAAGTGACCTCCGAATCACGGAGACGCTCATGGTAACATGCCACCAACGGTCACCCATCCAGGTATATCCAGGCCGTCGTTGCTTACCATCAGTGATTGTTTCTAATCACCGAGTGCAACTGGGCTATGAGCGCAGTTATGTATAATCGCCTCTAATTAGGATAGGATTGGCAATGTGATGTGGATGTGTTTATCGCTGTTGCAACTTTTAAGCACTGATAACCAACCATTATCATTCGGATAGCGTTTGTTTATTGATTATAATTACGAAACAAAAATAAACGTTTGAATTCAAATTCAAATTTCGAATACAGAACTTGTACTAGATGAATACGTTTCGATCAAACAGAGATGTAAGTAAAAGTCATTCTCTGCTTAAAAAAATATTTGAGATATTTACTATCCTCTCAAGTATAAGCATAGTGATATACATACGTATATATGTATGTATATATATATATATATATATATATATATATATATATAGACGTTTTCCAATACTTGTTTGATCCAGCAAAATTAAAAGAGTACATTGTTGATCCACCTTTCTGTCCGAATTATTCGGCTCTTAAGCTCTAATTTTAATTCGGGAAGGCATATATTTTAATAGAGTATTGTGTCGCTTAGAGGTATTTCAAAATTCAATAATATGCTTAAACTATTGCTTTAAACTTTTTTAAGATATTTGTGGCTCCGCGCAACGGTTTTTTCTCAGGAACTCTTTAAACATTTCTTGATCCGCGCGTACACACCGCGACGCCAGTGTTTTTAATATGAATTCTACGACGTTTGTAATAAGAGCTGAATTACCATCGACATTATATTTTGTGTACCAAGTTGCGTTTTTTATCAATTAGTATACCTAGGATGCTAGTTTTTAAATGTTACCGTGAGAGACCCGCGCTTCGGCATGAATGGACCGGCTCGACCGGAGTGATACTACGGCCTCACAGAAAGCCGGTGTGAAACAGCGCTTGAGCTGTGTTTCATCTAGTGACTGAGGATATCGGAGGCCCATTTTTTTTTACATGTGGAACTCCCCCGGACCTTCACCCCACCGGGGTTTGTGCCAGGGGTGTTGTGTCGGAAATAATAAAAATAACTCAAAACTTTAGCACCTCTCATTTTATTTTAGCATAATGTAAAATAACTTATTAATAAACAGATTTCCCGCGCGATTATATAATTTTCTCATAATCTTATTGATACCGCACAAACTGGTTTTACGAACACGTATCGGTTGTTAATCCACATTGGCTTCGAGATATATTTCAAATTTATATAATCACTTATGTTTAGTTGATAGTTTCTTCCGCTTATATCGAATTGTGTAACATCTTATTCCACCCGTCCTACATCTAGGTATTTGTTCCGGTTTATTATGTCTTAACAATACAATTTCAACTTATTGTGCTCAACTCATTTATGTGGTAGACATCATATTTACCACCATTTTACAGGTATAGAGCCACGCTCATTTCAACACGAACGGGCCGACTTGACCGGGCCGTACGAAACTCGCACAGAAGATCAACGTAAAATAATAGCATGCATGCTATCGTGTTTCGTTGCTGAATGCGAGATCGGAGACCCAATGATCCAGAAGCGTCACTAGACTAGCTGAGTGTAGGTCACCATGCTGCATTTGCATGTGTTGTCTGCATTCGCAATGCGTATAATGACCCCCACACTTGATAGAGGCAGAGAGAGTAATTTTGGCAGGGCCATACATTTAGAAAAGACTAGCCTATTGAGATGCCTACTGCTTCATTGTGTATCCGGTCTCGGACTCACCAACGAAACTCTACAGCACATTCAATGTATATATAAATGTATATGTATGTATATGCAATAAGGGTATAAGACAGAATGTAAAACTTACCTGAGGATGACGAAGTGATCTTCAATCTCAACAGTACCTAGCGCGTTGTTCAACGCGAAAAGCATATCTTTGCCCTTTAGTCCGGAACCGCGTCCGTCCGCAAACATATAGATCACGTTTCGGCTTGTTGTCAGGTAGGAGTGGTAGCCTTAAATATATGCACATGTTTTTAATCTTTACTTAATCTTCCTACATGTTTGTAGCTTAAATGTAATCTTTGAAAAGTGTAAGAGTCGCAAAGTGAAGTCTGAGATTTTATAAGTAATTTTTATACTTAAAAAAATTTGTTACTGCATAGAACGCAATATACCGTTGAAATTGAGTTCGTTTTTTTTTTAACCAGTATCTTATGAACCCAAAAACTTGTGGTGGGAAGAAATTAAAATAAACTAAAAAAGTACGAGTTTGTATAGGGTTTGTGTTGAGTTAACCTTGTATTTACATTTCTATTATCTTACGTCTCTATCTCTCTTTGTCGCCTCTTACGACACCCGATTGAATAACGATAGTGATACTCCGTTCTCTTAATATGTCTCCTCATGGATGTGTGCTACAGTAAGTAAAACCTCCTTAGATAATCGTAGAAAAATATCAGATTATATTAAAATAAACCACAATACTCACCAACGGTAAATGTATTGTATACAGTATTAGTGTTAGGTCCAGAGTACACGTAGAAAATCATAGGGTAAGTCGTGCTATTATCGCTAACATCAAGCCCGGGAGGTAAGAATAACCTGTAGGGGACTTGAAATCCGTCCTGAAGAGGTACAGTGTCAATGATGGTACCCCAACGGGCTTTACCCACGAGGCGATCACGGACGTCCGTATTGTCTTCCCACATAGTCAGTACTGTGTTAGTCTAGTCATGTAAATACATAGTATTAGTATAGGTAATTTTTAGTAAAATTTCACTTTGTATTGCTAATCTAAAAGAAAAACATATCCCATTTCAGGCCATGGCATTTTTAAATAGCACCGTAAGCAACTATTTAAAAATGCGTTGCGTCCCGTCTTTTTGCTATTGCAATTTAAATTTCAAGTAAATATTAAGAGAAGTGGCAAACAGCGGATGAATGAAAACTGCAAAAGGCTGGGATATTTAACACTCCTGGCTAGAGTCCTTAATTCAACATTTGATGGCGATAGGCTGATGATGATGATACGATTACAAATCAAAATGTATTGAGTTTTAGTAAATAAAGATGGGTCTCTAGTGAGTACTTATATGTTTCACAGACCTATTAAGAAACTAACTGTCATTAGACTAAATACTGTAGGATAATGTGTAAGTACAGTGCATTTAATAACACTTGAAGGAGTTAGCAGTTTTATTACGTTCGTGAAGCTAAAATTATCATCATCAACTGTTTTAATAGTCTCTCTTAGATCTTTCTTAGCAAGGAGGCTATATTCTAAATTAATAATAAAATGACTTAAATAATACTCTACACTAACATTATAAAGAGGTAAAGTTTGTGAGGTTGTAGGGGTAAACTCTGGATCTACTGAACCGATTTTGAACATTCTTTTGCCAACTGAAAGTCGTGTTATCTGTGGGTGTCATATGCTGTAATTAACCCAAAAAGTGATTACTGCTATATTCAACATACACGCGGGAGCGCGGAGCCGCAAGCAAATACTAGTAAAATAACGAATAATCACAAATTAAAAAAAAAACGACTTCATGAACTGGACCAAATTGAAATCGGACGACACGGGAAGCACCAGCTTTCAAATAAAAAATAATCGTCAAAATCGGTTCACACAGTCAAAAGTTATGAGGTAACAAATATTTTAAAAAAGACCATTGAATTGATAACCTCCTCCTTTTTTGAAGTTGATTAAAAAAGATTGCAGTAGTACTACAGCTACTTGACGCTATTGGAAACAAGCCTATTCCCACGAACCAAGCATCGAGCAGCAACAAGCAGCATTGAGGTTATATTAAAAAGAAGACAAAAGAGATCATTGTAGAAATCATAGAAGGGATGAATAGTGCTGATACTAGTGAATAAGGAAATACAAGCAATGAGTTTAGTAGTCGAAATAAAGTAGAGTCGAATTGATTCAGATAGTCTGGCTCCGTCTGTTAGAATCCCCTCGGGATTTGGATATTTTCACACTGACACTGATCCCTTAAGGAATGTTTTTATATTATATTTTTACATTTTGAATCCCTAGGGGATTTATTTCTAAGTTTTTGAGAACACAAAGTCCACTAGGATCCTATCGGGGTAGTATGGACACTATGGAAAAAAAATTCAATTGAAATCCCCAGGTCATCTAAGCAGGAGATCGTAGTGGACGGAGCCGAAAATCTGAGACTTCTAATCAAAATGTACGAAATTAAGGATGTGTTAAAAAATTAAAATATGAAGATAGCAACAGCTACGGCTTAAATAAATACTCACAACTGGATCTACAATGAAAGTTGCCGAAGGCTCCTCGGGCGATGAGCATGTGATTGTCATGTAGCGGCCTTGAAAACTCAGGGTAGCTGTGGCCCAGGCACATCGACCTTCCTGAGGCATTACCAGATCACAGCTCAGGCAGCCTGTGTTAGCGCCTGCTACGTGAACTTCGGACTCCCATGGTCTATCCGTCACTGTACGAGTGTAATAACTGAAATAAATAACGTCATACAGATAACGAAATCATTTGTTCAATCATGAATCAAAAGTTGGTCCTAAGGGTTTCCCTTTCGACAACATCTGAAAGGGATGGTCCCAACTATTCTACTTCGTCCGGAACTCTAGACAGTATTAAGAACTATTATATTGATTTTTTTGGTACAGAAGGAAAACTGGTCATCTAATGATGACGCCAGTGAAAACTGGCGTCATCATTAGATGATATCTCCAACTCAAGACCTATAAGTGCGTTGCCGTCAGCTATACCTGACCACGGTGAAGCCAAAAGAAAGAGCAATAGTTTTAGTTGTCTATGTATGGTATACTTTAATACAATAAGATATCAATAGATTTGTAATAATGACACGGCTAGGCTATGCAAAGTTTTACCTAGTCGAGTTATATATTTAATATTTTTCTTATTGTTTTTCTTACGATTTTTTTCATCATTTAGTTTATCTTGCATCTACTGCAAAGTTATGGGTCTGTCACGAACTTACTATTTTCTCTATACAAATAAATAAAATTGAAGTGTGTAATTTCCAATTACAAACTTTTTATTAGCTGCATGTGAAATTAAATACGGTTCTTACAACAAAAAATCTATTTTTAAAATGTTTATCTGCCTGTTTATAACATAATCTCTAGACCGGCGAACTGATTTTGACGGTACTTTTGATGAAACAAGGAGTAATTTAGGATACTTCTATTTAAGACTAGGTTCGTCCCGAAGTCTTATCCGCGGTTGTTGTATTAAAGGTACAACAACATATACATATACAGGGAATGTAATAGCAGCATTTTTGTGTACCTAAGAGAAAAAGTAGTGACAGTTTTCATTATTACTTACTAACGAAGATTCGTCTCATCCATTCCAATGTAATTGTTTACAGTGAATGCTCCAGGAGTAATGGAGTTGGATACAATTTGTCCGCCGATCCTCATACTTATGTATAAGTGTTGCCAAGCCCGATCGTCAGCCTGTCGGAAAGACCAACGAGTGGACATGAAGAAGTCACCATTTCGACTGAAGAAAGGTAAAGCCATTGGGATCCAACCTTCCGGCTCTTCACGATGCTCTTCCTGCAAAAATTAAAAAGTTTTTTGTTGTTTATGCATCTTTAGTAGCAAAGGTAGGTAGGTAAAGTAGGCTGCAAAAGTGTATGGACATTATGAAACGAAAATAAAGAGAACGGAAAAGAGAAACTAATGCCATCTTTTATCTAACAGACTCAATAACTCACAGAAGTCACAGCGACCGTTTTGGTCCCACAAAATGTATTCTCATTCATACATTCCTACTCCATTAGTTTTACACAAACTTTAACTAACACAAATCGCAAATTACAAACTATATAATTAAATAATGAATTTATTAATTCTCGATAAAATGTTTCTTTCCTTAGGTTTTACAAAAATGAGCACAAGCACAATAAATACGATTAAAGTACAGGTAATTGCTTAACACAAATAAAACAAAAACATATAGGAAATTGCGAGAGCAACTAGAGTAAGCACAAGTCAGATAAGCTTTTGTTGCCATCTAGGATTCAAGTGTATACGAGATTGAGGGTTTTCAGCTATCCATAAAATTTTAAAACTGAGCGTACAACAAAAAAGAAATAAAACAAAGTGTAAAACTGAAAAACTTCATACTGAGAGTTGTAACTTACCTCGCAAACATTAGTAATTATATTACAGATCCTGAGAACCGCATAATTCTGTCTTCTATTCTGCCAATGCATGGCAATCTCAGAGTCAGACACCCATCGCACTCCCCCCAAGATGTGGTCGGCTGTCACACTTACTGGCGGTTCCATTGTAATGAAGTTTACAGTATTGGTCTCCCTCAGGGCGACCAAGTTTACAACACGAAGTACAACTGTTGGATTTTGAGTGTTAACCTAGAAGCAATATTTTTGTCTGATAAATCTATTCCAAGCCTGTTCAAAGTGAATCATAGTCAGTAGTTTCTGCAAGTCAGCAATGGCTGTTGTCTTATCATCATCATCATCATCAGCCTATCGCAGTCCACTGCTGGACATAGGCCTCTCCAATTTCACGCCACTTAGTTCGATCTATGGCTTCTCGCATCCAGCTCCTGCCAGCCGTCTTGCGCAAATCATCGCTCCACCTGGCTTGTGGACGTCCAACCCGCCTGCCCAGCGTGGTGATTATGGGCTGACCCCCTCCATGTTGTCTTATATTGATATATATTATTAATTACAAAAGGAGACATGAAGTGATTGGTAATGTGACCTGAGGACACGGTAAAGACAATGTGGCGATTTTAAAGCTTCAAGTAGCGAAGATTTTCTTAAACTTTTCAACCACATTTCCGATAAGAACATGGCTTGTAAATCATGTACTAATCAAGTTTGGTATTAGTTACTCAGAAAAAAATATTTTGAATATATAAATACATTTACCTTAGGGTACTTAAGATCAACCAGTTCAGGATATAGATCATCAGGGTCACTCTTGTCGACGTAGTAGTAGTAAGAGTATGTTCCCACTTCAGTGTCGTTAAAGGTCGCAAAGGCCAGATATGAACCTTGAGTCGAGAACCATGTCGCTTGACCGGTATACATGACATCCTCTGTAAAAAAAATATATGTTAAGTCTATGGCTGCTTCACAGTTCAAACTCCTCATAATTATAAACTTTTTAAAAGTTATATACCATGCTAGCCGTGCCCCGTGGTATAACCCACGGGTTTTGTTGCCTTTGTATCGGTATTTTTCACTATATCATTGGTTTTATTTTTTTACTAGTATATATAAAAAATCTAAAGTTACTGCTTTGCTTCCCACCATTTTTTCTGTGAGGTCGTAGTATCAATCTAGTCGAGCAAACCCGTAGGTGCCGGAGCAGTCTTTCTTCAATGTCTTATTTCTTTAAATGAATTTCTTGTGTTAAATTTTATTACACATATTGTAATTTTACCTTCGTAGACCCAGTCGGTGTGTCCATTATAAATTTCACCAGGAATTCCATCATTTGTTATCCGTACAGCTTGGGTCTGCCCCTCTGGCAGATAGTACAGATCGTTATCTAATACATAGGCCAAAGCGTGACCGCCTCCAAATATACATAACTGCAAGCGATTGTTGTCTGCTACGCTCGTCACAGTACTAAAACCAATGAAAATGCATATTTATATTTCATAATAGAAAAAATATTACAATAGTAAATGAAAATTAAAGAATTTTTTTTAGGTTCACGCAATTAAAGCTAGCCCTGTTGAACCTTACTTCTTTTAAATTCCCGATCACTGTTAGCAACACAAAAATTTTACGATATTAAATTAATTTCTTAAAATGCCTACACTAGTCGCTTTTAAGCAGTCCTTCACAACTTTTAAATCCTAATACCTAACGCAAGGAACCTTTAGTACTTGAGGCAAAATTCAACAATGGTTAAGGGCTAAATATGAAATGTTTAAAAGATAAGTAAGTACATACTCATCTAGGATGCGATATAAGGCGAATTGGGCAGTAGTAGAATATCTGTAGACCTGAAAATTAAATTAATTTAAATTTATTCTACTTACAAATTTATGGACCTAAAGATATACCTAAGCAATAAATAAATACTTATCTATGTATATATTTTATATGACTGTAATATATATAGAGATAAGTGACGCTTAGGTTAATACTTTATCCATTTATTATTTACTTTAATAATCACCCATAGTTAAGAATACCGGAGACTTACCTGCCGCACTTCGCTTGAAGCCAATATGTATTGCCCGTCAGGAGATAGAACGGGATTATTGGTATTCAGACGTTGCTGCAATATTTAATATTATGAAATAATCTCTTTGGAAATACATAATTTTAGTATGTCAAATGTAAATATATACTTAAAATAAATACATAAGATGAAGGGAAAGGCGGTCAAAAAATCAGTGATATCAGTGATAATAATCCTAAAAGGCAAGAACGGTTAATAAACATTAGTGGTGAAGTTTGATTAATTATGCTAAATTAAGATTGAAAAAGTATGAAAAGATAGGTAAAGATTGATGGACAAGTACAGATCATATAGTTAAAGCATTACTTACCAACAGCGCAGCTTCGACTAAAACCCGGTCTTCCAAATTAGGTACGTTGAACACGTGAATTCCAGGTTCTCCGGCCTTTCTAAACGTAAACTCTGTATCTAGAAGGGTAGAAAAACATATGAAATCACATTTTTTGTCATTTAAGAGCATATGGCTAAGATTTCAACCAAAATCTTCAGTTTATAAAAGTTTGGTAGGTATATACTAAGGACGATTAGTCCCCCGTTTCCTATTTCATATACCTAACTGTTATGTAATGGTAAAAAATTAATTCGGGGATCAGTAGGTGTGTGAAATGTACTTTGTTTTTATACAAATAAACGTATAGTTCGTAGCAGGGACCTTGAACATTAGTAACACGAAGGGGAAACATGAACTATCTATCGATCAACTGCAGTGTGCAAAATATAAAAAACGGGTATTTTTATCAGAGTATATAGGTAAATGTTAGTGAAATTATTTTCATCTTTTCTACTTTTTTATTAACTTAGCACGTAAAGACTTAATTTCACTGACGTGAAGTTTACCTTGTATCGTCCCTGAAAACTTAAAAGCGCAGGTATCATTACTCCAATAAAAAATTTAAATAATTATTTTTATACTTAAAATTCCTGTGATCGGAATCAAGTGGTTCTTGATTCTTTAATAAGCAGGAAAGAAAAAGAGAGAGAGATTTGAGTGGACAAAAGCTCAAGCAGTAATAGTCTTAGACCAAAATGCAACGTGACCCTCGGTTTTAATTGTGGGTCACGTTAAAACTTCAATTTTAATTGCATGCAAAAAGTAATTAGAACTTAAGTTTGAGTCTAGTTTTGGTGAGTCTAATATGTTAGGCACGTAGCTATATACATTTTTTTAATACTTCTCATATAAGTAATTAAACAAATAAGGGAGAGATTTAGGTAAATGGGTGCTCCCACCCATTTACCTAAATCTCTCCCTTATTTGTTTTACTACTTACTTTACCTAGGTACATTTACGAAACGGACACAAAGTACATATCTGAATCAAAACAAAAATTGTATTACACAAGTGTTCGAGGGATCGAACCCTCAACATTCACTTCAGTAGGAATCTCCTAAACGACCATGTTGATTTTGACCATACGCTACCACGCGTATGGTCAAGATCAACATGCACAAGAGTAGCATACGCCACTATGGTCGCGTTCCATTGTGGCGTATGCTATTCTTGTGCTAGAGGTGTAGGGTTCGATTTCCGGGTCGGAACAAATGTTTGTATAATCTGCAAATATTTTGTTTGGGTGTTTTCTACGTATAATATGTATGCATTTACAATAAAAAAAATATATCACTTGTCTAAAACCCATGCTTAGCTTGGGACTAGACGGCGTTGTGTGTAAGATGTCCGAAATATATAACGCAATATTAAACCATACGTACAGTCAAGAAGCAAACTAGATCGAACTTTTCTAACAGAAACATTTTTTTTTAATTTTTCATTTTCATCTTTAAACTTACCTGAGATCCAAGTGCCGTTAAATCCTCGCTGACCGTATTGTCCAGACAACCACTCAGGGATAGTGAAGGGGTCGCCTGGGGTGCCGGCACTTAAAGGAACTGCAGTGGCACTTGCGACTACTGCTGCCAATACGTACCACCACGACAATCCCTTATTGAAAATTAAAACATGGCCGAAATTAAAACTTACAAACTCATTTTAACAATTTGATAAAATATTTAAGAAGATTTCGATTAACATTTGTTTTTGCCTAGTAAGAAAACCCAAAAAAAAAATCTAATATAGTAGTTACTGGATAAAATATACAAATTTTACTTACCATATTGATTTATTATAAAGAACCAAGTGGCTGGCGACCCTAGTCCGCCCACCCGACTAATGTAAAATTATCATCCTAATAAAATTATCGTCTTATCCATGTGATAACCAGATATCTGGTGATACAGACATTTTACGACATTCAATTGATATGTTTTATTATATCGATGGTAATAAATATATACTTATTAGATAAAAAATATAGATTTTCCAATAGATAATTTATAACATGTTTTCCATGGCCAAAAAACTCTTATAAAACATAAGACTTTAGACCCTAGATCTTATGTAAACTGCTTTTAGAACTGTGTAATATTATATATTCTTCAACTTCAAAACAAGAGTGGTCACATGAATGTGCATTCCACCCCCAATAGACGTCCAGAGCTGGACGTTGGCCCTCGACTTGTCCTCGGACCTTAGTCCAATTGATGTTGTGCTTCCAACAGTTTTTCTTTAACTTGTGGAATCCCCCATGGGCCTATAAATTTTCTATTCAATAGAGTTAGTGTTGCACACGTCTCAAGTATAGGATTAAATGAAGATTATGATGAATATAAATATTAGCACACACACACACAGCTGTCTGATCCTAAATTAGTCAGAAATTGTGTATGTTAACCAGACTGGTAAAAACACAAGTGCGTGGAAGAGCCGAGCTTCGAGGCCAATGGGCCGGCTCGAAGTAATACCAAGGCTCACAGAAAATCGGTGTAAAAAGAATTATTTCGTGTGACGGAGGTAATTCACCGAGTGAAGGACATAATAGGAGCCCGGCGGTGCTGAGCTCCCCCCACCCCTCCCCTAGTTCCGAGTAGGATACAAATAGCGGCAACCGTCAGCTCTTTTGCACAATTATTTTACATAAAACAACTTATTTTTGTAAATCCCTATCTACATATTACAAAAAAATTACACCCAAACACAAAACAAATGATTGTCTTCACTACACAATTATTTGTACTAGATGGCAATGGAACCCGAAATGGTCCTCTCTGGCATAGATTACAGAATCTTTACCTTTTCGATACTAACATGGCCTTCAGTGTGACTCCTTTAAAAAGCTAAATATGGCTAATGAGTACAGATTTTAATGTATCACACAAGCGAAGTGAAGGATAATAATTTATCAGCGCATGTATGTTTGCATGTTTCACCACAGCGAATAATCTACTGAACCAATTCTAATGAATGCAAGTGTCAATAGATTCGTACCTAATTGTGACCCAAATGACATAGTCTATCAAAGTTTTATCAAAAGTTTTTACGTAGTCGGGTTATAACCCGAGCAAAACTTTAAAAACCTATAGGTCTTTAAAGTTCTGCTTGTAAAGAAATTAAAGTTAAAGGTAGAGTACAAAAGTATAAAGTTAAAGGTAGAGTACAAGCTACGCTGATTTCTGTCAAACAGGTTCTACCTAGAACGGAAACCAGTCTCTCACACAGATCTTTTGTTTTCTGGAATTTTCTGTATATTTTGATTTAACAGATTTTTGTAATTATGTGTGAGAGAAAAATATAAAAATAAATGAATAAAAAAAAATTGAGCACAAACGGGCCGGCTCGACCGTGGCGATACTAGCCTCGTCCAGATCAGCCTAAAATGACAGCTTTCCTGCTGAATGACTCGTGACTATTGTGACTGCGAGACCGTAGGCTCAATGACGCAGAAGCATCACTAGGCCGACATGGTGTGGGTCACCATGCTGCATTGTCTGCAATCGCAATGAGTATGGTGACCACCACTCTTGGATTCTGCTTATGCTTTCCAGATCAGGCAGAGTATTCACTTTGGCAGGTATATAACATAAAAAAGTACCTAACTAGAAGAAAGCCTTCTTTAAAAATTGTTAAGAATCTAGCTCTCCCGAAGATCGCGATATGTATAGAACTGCAAATCGCGCCACGAAGAGAGCCGTAGCCAAAGCCAGACCTTACACTTAGCTACAATCGTTGTAACTGTTGAAATCATGTTAGGGGCAAATCTTCATCTATAAGTTGGTGCAATCCAAGATCATAGCGGCACAGAATATTTCCAGTGTCGCTATGATCTATGATTCTAAAGATCTATGGACCTATTACTCGAAGTGCTCGCGGTGCAAGAAAGATGCCGCTCTAATTCCCCGCACTTCTTAACAATAAAAAGTGATGATTGACTGCCTCGTTAGCGCACTGGTAGTCTTATGGCCTTGTGGTATCCACGCATTGCGCTACAAAATTGCTATTTTCACAAAATTTTATTTCATTACAAACTTGTTTTGTTCAAATCTTATTTACGAATTAAGAAATAATTATTTAAAAACTCAAATACTACGAATTTAAAATGGTATGTTTACAAAAAAAAATATTGAAACGTGATAATAACATGTAGAGTTTGATTTGATTCAAATCTTTCTAGTTTACGATCATTTTTACACAAGTTAATTTGTGACCAGTTGCTCTTATTTATTGTTACTGTATATCAGTTCGAACCAATTTTGACTAAAAAACAATTTTAATTCAAATTTGGAGGATAATAAAACAACGACATGATTCGTTTTAGAAAGTATTTATTCAACATCAAATGAACCAGATATACTTCAGACAAAACATAAACATTACGATGACCTGACTAAATTGCAAAAAGACTTCGCGCTACACGTCTTACTCTATCTATTCGTTGAGGTGATTGCTTTCTGGATCGCCCATCGTGTCCATTAATCAACAAAATAACACTGGTGAGCCAACAATTCCTTATTTGATGATATCATTCATCTCGTGTTCCATTCCATAACTGTGCGACTGTTTCATGTTTAATTATTCAGCATAACTTTCCAATAGTTATCTTCATGATGTAGAATATGGTTTGGTATTCGTATTCCGAACATAGTTGTCAGAGTACTGCTGGCCGAGCCGTTGTCAACATACGATTGGCTATTGTACGACAATGACAGGGTACAGTGTAGAGGTTGGGCTTAATTTCATCACATCCAGGCAGAGTCAAGTGGAATCGAAGTAAATCGTTGTACATCCGTTTTCCACAGCCATGTCCCCTGCTCGTTTGAACGAGCGACTGCATAACTCCAACGACGGATTAAATTCATAGGCTTTCTTCCAAGCGTGCCTTTCTATAACATTTCGTATAAAATAAATTCATAACGTCCATATCCTTATTAATGTGCCAAAATCATGTCGCCATTAAACCTAAATCTCATTATGACTAACATTAACAAAATTATACTTTAATTAAGCAAAACTAAAATCTTTGTCACTGAAGACAGTGGCTACCTGAAAAAGAATGTCGTCTGTGCGACAAAAAAATTAATATGTGAAGAGTTTATGATCTCAGTGCATCAAATGGGTTGTGTATATGAGTGTGTGTGATAGTTGGTGTTTTTGTAAATGTTGTGTAAGTGATGTGTGTGTGTGTTTAAGTATGTAATGGCGGATGAAGTGTTTGAGACGGACCATGCTAGTGACGACGATGCGTTCGACGCAGCTCCTGCAACCGTCGCTCGTGCTCGGCCATGTGTTGGCGACGCTGTTCCTCCTTTATTGCTATCTGTAAAAATTAATAAGCTTGAGTATGGTCCACATTTCAAAAATACATATAAATTTGAGTGCCTACAAGAGCACAATAAAAATTGAAATCATACATTACCGTTTCAGCTGAGAGCGGTAACCAATATATGCAAGGAGTCGTCTTTGTTTTTCGGAATAAATCATCCAATAGCTTAGCTGGGGCCTCTTCCTCTTTTTTCTTAAATTTACGGGCTATAAAAAAGTAACATATTTTTTAATACCATTAATATTTTAAACAAGCACACAGTCCCAATGTCGGGTCGTTAATGGATTACAATTAAAAAGGTCACATTTAGAGCTTAAGCCTAGACCTAGGTAACCTAGAGGTAAGCCCTTAGAGATTTTGTTACACTGGAAATGTAAAACATATTCTTCCAGTTCCAAAATTATTTGGATGGGGTAAGAACTACTTAGAATTGTGCAATGCATCAAAAGGAATAGTTATTCCCTTGAAGGCTGAAATTGGGCTGTTTGCTATTGAAGATTGCAGGCTCTGAGAGATACAACCATTATTTTATTGCAACCAGACGTAAATACAGATGAAAAGACTGTTAATTGTAGGTATTTAATAAATCACCTGGCTCAGGGCTTTTCTCTATTGAGCGATGTCGCCTTTTTTCGATAGGCCGGTCGTCTCGTCGCTGCTTATCTTTGTCTTTATCCTTATCATTCTTCCCAAGATCCCATTCGCGAGTCGACTTCCGTTCCCATGGCTTATCCTACAATAATATTTGCAACAAAAACACTTTAACATAAAACACAAAGAAAATAAAGCTTATATATGTATGTGAATAACAATAGCTTCCACACTATTACAATAACTCTTTTTGAGGGATTTGGAATAACAAACAAGCAAATAACTTATATATGCTGCTAGTAATTTTATTTCAGTACTTTTCGAGAAGATTTACTTCAGAAAGTCATTAAGCTCATAGAGACGGATTAAATAATGTACCAGATACAGTATCTGTGTAAGTGGAGAAAGCATTGAATTCCTGGGATATGAACCAGCTAACTGATTATTTTATTACTTAGGAAGACAACACTAATAATTAAACATAACAGACAATAATTCTGCCTTTCATCATATATGAGGCAGTGATATCTGGCTGTTACACACACAGTGTAAGGAACAATAATCTTTAGGTTTGACATGAAGAGAGAAAACACAAGGTAAGTGAAAAACATTTGGGGTCATTAAAAAAATAGAACAGAGTTTAACAACAAGAGATAAGAAAGTAATGGAAGAAGTAAAGGGAGGTCTTAATCTTTAAACCACATACAGAGAAAAGTCTTAACAGCCCCTTTTGTAGGTTAAAATAATTATAATTCATGTTGCAATAATGTAAATGAATTCATGTAGAACCTGCCAAACACTTTCTAAGCACATCCTAGTACCACAGTCAGAGACCAAAACATGGGCTAACAAAATCTATATATATACATATATATACTAAAAAATCTTTTAAAAAAATATGCACAATATTTCATATCAGTAACAATTACATCAAACATTTGCTAATTAAATGTTAACATTTTTTTCCAGGTATCATAATTAGTAGTCAGCATTATTGCCACAATTCACTTTACTTTTACTTTCATTAGATAATTAATTTGTTCAGACAAGTTTCATAAGAATTTTTTAAATTGTCTCTCATGTGGGCTCGTAAGATTTTTGACAAATATTTGCCAAAATCAATGTTAAACTATGGTAAATCTGTCATTAGCCTGTGCCAATCCGATCTACAAATGACTGATTTATGAGAAGAAAGGGCAAACATACATAAAAAGTATTTAAGAAAATGGAATATGAGGACATGTGTAATAAATGTTTATATTTTCGAGTGCTTTCCATTGTTTACCTGTAGCAGATTACTAGTGTACTTCTAAACTATCTGAAAATTTACTTGCATGCTTAGAATTATATATCTAATAATGTTTACTTTTAGTATGTAAGCACATATGCTTACCAATTCCCCTCTTTCTCGCTTCATATCTTGTTCCCTCAGCCAGTCTTCTACAGTGCCAGGAATACTTGAAACTGGTGCTGAATCTGTTTCCTCGTTTGATTTCGCTTTCTCAAAAGCTTCTACTGTAGAAAAATCTACTTGCAATGCCTTTGGATTTGAAACAGGCCATGTGACCCCATGTAATGCATGTCGTGTCTCAACTGCTTGACTGAAAAAACAATAATAAATCTTTTAATATTTTATAGGACTATGTTCAATTTTATCTCATTAATATTCTAAAAATCAATATAAAATTTATCACCACATCAACAAATTATGTGTAGATTTAAAGAAAATATAAATAATACTTACTCTTCGGTTTCATATTGAACAAAGCATTTGGATTTTATTCTGTCTATCCAGAATCCATTCTCGACAATTCTGCCTGTTCTTTGTAACAAATTCTTCAACTGTGGTAATGTAAAAGGTCTAACCAAATTGGTGATGTACAATATACAAGACTGTTTGTTTCTAGGTGGGCTTGGAGGCCTCGCTATAATACTATCACTATCTTTAATTATTGAAATTTTTCTATTTGAAACTGAATCTTTAGATTTTGAATGCTCATTTTCTTCATGTTCTGTCTTCATCTCTACATTATCAGTATTATCTATTACAATCTTAGGTAATATAGGCCTATCGACTTTTTCTTTGACCTCTCTTTCGCTTTTGTGTTTTTTTTCTTCTATAACTTCATCAAACTCTACCAGTTTGACATCAGGTATTATTTCTTTCAAAACATCTGTTGATATTGTTATTGACTTTTGTGTTGTAACCTTAGAACTTCTAGATCCCCATCTTCGTTTCCTCTGAATACCATGACCTGGCTGCCCATTAGGAAGTTCTTGTGTTGACTGTGAAGAATCACTACGATGTAAAACTCTTGTTTCATGTGGCTTAGATTCGACTCCCTTTTTGGATTTCTCTTTTTCCGATGAAGTTGAGAGTTTTCTTTCCTTTATTCCTTTAGAATGAGTGTCAGAACTTTCTACAACATCATTTTTATTAATAGCCTTACTGTTTTCAGTATCAATTGTCTTAGAGTTCTTATTGTCAGTTTCTTCAGTTATACTTACCTTTTGGTCATCTGATGAGTGTTCTTTGGCCAGTTCTTCCTGAGGCGTTTTAGCATCCTCCTTGTGATCCTCCTTTGTTTGAACCACCTCATTGTCAGAAGATTTACTATCTTCAGCATGTAGTTCTAATACTTCAGACTTCTCAACAGATCCACTTCTTTCCTGTTCAGGTGATGTTATCTGAGCAACATCTGTTTTAGTAAATTTTATTTCATTACTGTCATTTATTTCTAAATGAATGTCCGAATCAGACGGCTTAACAGAGTCAACTGGAGACGCAACTCTAGTATCTGTTTTAGGTGAAAGAACTGTTGTATCAGCATCTGATACCTCAGTCTGTGATTCACAGTCCTTTTCCTGTGTTTCCTTGCCCTTTTCTTGAGGATCGTTATCCTTCTTTTCTTGCGCTTTTTCATTTGATTCTTTTTGTTCCCCCTTATCACCAGACTCGGCCACATTACTTTCTTCATTCTGCTTGACTTCCTCAGTAGTTGTAGACATTGGAATCTCGTTAGTTGAGGGATCCTGAGTTGACTCACTTTGGGAAACTTCACTATGAGAAGCCTGTTGGGTTTTCTCAGTACATTCCTCAGATTCTGCTTCCTGCTCATCTTCATGGCTGTCAACGTTCTTTTCTGTGTTATTTTTATCACGAGCACTACGTTTAACACGATGTTTAATTTTCTTTTTCTCCTCGACACCTTCTACACTTGGGGTGTCGCTAGAACTAGTTGCCCGGGAAAGTTTTCTCTTACTGCGCGGTGACCTATCCGCCCTCTCTGGTGTAGATGGAGGTCTAGTCAAACAAATTTTCAACTTCTGTATTTCGCCAACATCGCCGGAAGCTTCGGCAGTTTTAACTTGCCACACCTGATCCTGGGCCTCGTCAGGATTCTCTCCTTTGACGGGTGTTTGGGGCGGTTTTTTTTCAGCTTCTACGATGGTTTCTACTTCACGAACCGGACTCCCTTCATCAGGTGAATCATTCTCTGAAGAACTAGTTTGTTTCTTACGTCTAGTCTTCGTGCGTTTAGGTTTTTCTATTTTCTTTTCAGGTGAAGCCTTCGTTTTTTTACTAGCGTTACGCTCACTTTTGCGACGCATTATTATCTGCTCAAAAACACTAAAAAGGAATTGATTTATAATGTATGCTAATTAAAAATACAATAACTAAATTGAACGTGTTGTATTTACTATCAATAGCCAAAATAAATTCAACGTGCTCAAAGACAGAAGCCAATTGCACCAGCCATATTTTTCAGAGTTACTACATTAAAAAATTAGGAAGACAAAAATTTGTGATGCGATTGGAGTACTTTTTTTTTCGAGTGAATTTGATGAACACTTACACGTTACACGGGTGAAAAAAATGTTCTCAGTACTAATTAGCAGTAATTTACTGAGTATTAATACTACTCGAGGCGTTTTTTACTTTATCGAGTCGAGTAAATTTGTAATTGTATTTGTAATTTCACTCAAGTGAAAATAAAATTAACTTGCGTTTATTTGCTCTCGAGTGATAATAGGCCTATAGGTGTTCCGATCTGGAATCTGAATCAATTCGGACAATTCCTCGGAGCAGTAGATGCGATAAAAGATGCATAGCGAAGCAACATCTCTACGCAGCTCCAGAGAATCCGGACAAATAAAAACTTCTCAGTAATCGATGATTTAAGTCGCTTTCCGTTGAATTTAGTCCAGAGGGAGGAGCTGGTACTAGGGTGCCAAATCTGTACCTTATAAAGCAGAAGGCGGTGGGCCGGAGTAAAATGCCGTCTCAATTTATATATTGAGCACGTCAAATTTCCTCGTGGCCAATATGGCCTTACCTTACTTATATTATTTAATTAATAAAAGTATATAAAAATTCATCTACTTAACAAATCGAGACTCAGCACGATTGAAAAACCCTTTTCGGTTTGTAAGGGTTATAAATCGTCTGCCCGAGTGACTGACTACTGACTTTAATGTTTATAATTTATTGTATTGTGTATTACACATGATCATCGGAATCTAACGTTACATTGTTTTCTATGGTTATAGGGTATATCAATATAGGGTTTCTATATTGAAAGTATTCGAGGCTATCTTTTCTACCATAAATTAAAAGGTCAGCAACAACATTTCCATGCAATCACAAATAAGTTGAGCTATAAGATTAAAAGCTTTTAAGTTTTCGATTAGGTACATTTTAGCTCAAGCTCAAAATTGATTTCTCTTTTTGATGAATTACTTTATAAACGGGTCAAATCTCGGGACCAGCCATCACACGCTACTAGCGGTATATCTGCTATTCTCCTTTACGAGTTGGATATAACGATAACTAGTTAATTACAAGAAGTAATATTTTAAACTGTTGATTTAAATATTACTGCATTCTATAATATGTATAAAATAGTCAGGTCAAAATAGTAATGATAATACCCATCCAGTATCCAGTAGATCCAAAATTTTTAATAAAGGTTCAGGATTCGATTTTTAATACTCTAAAAGAACTATTAAGTTTTATTTTGAACAAAGATTCCACGTCCTTAACATCTGTGCAAATTGTTCCCATTACTCTGCTGCCTGTAGATATTGTATAATCTGTGCTACTTGGTTCTTCCGAGATGATACTTCTATAGTTATCTACTGTCAAATGTAAAGGAACATGAAATCTTATTGGGGTTGCTAAAGATTCTCGTGAAATGTGTAATGCTAAAAACTGAAAATGTTAGGGTATGATTACTTTTTTATATTCTCTACATAATCGTAAAACTTTGCTTCTCATGTTGGTACTCTTTAATAGAATATTCATGTAGCACCTTTTGTTTCAGATACTATGGGCCTTTTATGTCAATCCCATATATCGGCACACTATTTACGCTTATTTAGGAGTGAAGCAGTGCATGTAGGATGGTATTAATTAATATCTAGTAGAGTTTTATGTGATACAAACATGGGTAACCAAAACAGTTGCTGTTGTTACCGGAGTCCGTCGCCGATCAGAAAAGACATTGTCAAGTTAGAAGATTATCTGCCCGAGGGTGAAGTAAGCTCTAATAATATACAACACATCAGCGAGAGAGAAGGAGATGATGGGGATCTCGATCCTTCACAAGATCCTATTGCTGGAACCATTTTTATGGAGCGTTCTAAAGCTTCTTTAGAAAATGGTATGACACGAAAACGTAGCCAACACCAAATCGCTGATAATAAGCTCAAAAAAAGCAGTTCCTGTTCAACAATTTATTTAGATGATAGCACTGTGTCTCAACCAAATCTGAAAAATACTGTGAAATGTGTGGCTCTAGCTATCTATTATCATATAAAGAATAGAACATCTGAGCGACGGCTAGATATTTTTGACGAAAAACTTCACCCTCTCAGTAAAGAAGGAGTTAGTGATGATTATGACAAGTATAACCCTGAGCACAAACAGATTTATAAGTTTGTGAGGACATTGTTCAATGCGGCTCAACTAACAGCTGAATGTGCTATAATTACTTTGGTGTATTTGGAGCGTCTCCTAATATGTGCTGAGTTAGACATTGCTCCATCAAATTGGAAGAGAATAGTTTTGGGTGCAATTTTGTTGGCCAGCAAAGTGTGGGATGACCAAGCTGTATGGAATGTAGATTACTGTCAAATTCTGAAAGACATCACAGTGGAAGATATGAATGAATTAGAGAGGCAGTTTTTAGAAATGTTGCAATTTAATATTAATGTACCATCAAGTGTGTATGCGAAATATTATTTTGATTTGCGCACACTTGCTGAGGCTAATGATTTGGCTTTCCCTAGTGAACCGTTAAGTAAAGAGAGAGCACAAAAACTGGAGGCAATGTCTAGAGTTATGGAAGATAAAATTACTGCTGAAGTGGTTAAGAATGGCATAAAGAAATGGTCTAGTTTAGACAATGTTAATTCGGGTGCTGGTGTAAGACGAAGTGTAGCCATATTGTCATAATTCATTAGTCATGAGCCAAAATTCAGATCCTAAATCAAAAATTTACAGATAATATTCATGTATTTTATAAGAATGTATTGTATTTAGAATTTTTGCACCTGATTGAATGTAATATATTTTTTTATTATTTGATTTCCATGCTTCAGTATGTAAGTTATAGTAATTGACTTCTACAGCCATTTTTCACCTTGAAGACTCAAGAATAATCTAATATAACAATATAACTAATCACATTTAGGATTTTATTTGACTCACCATTAGGTGCCAAACATTTGTACACATCTGAGACTTTATGTAGCATATTGACATGAGATTACAGTGCCCTAAACTAATTTTAAGTTAGAAATATTGTGGCATGCAATACCTTTTTAACCGTTTAACCTATGTTAGTAAAAATGTATTGCTCATTTGCAAGGTTGGTATATTATAATAGTAGTAAATTTTAAAATAACAGTTAGTTATTGTATAATTAACTACTAAAGTAAGGGTACTGTAATATCATGCAAAATATACATCTATCCAATCCAAGGTTTACACATTGAATTGTTTACCTATATTTCGTCAAGTTCTCAATAACTTCCACTTGTGTTTCTTCCATAATGTGTTATATATTTAGTTGAAGTTGGTGCTAATTTTCTTGCTCGAAACTTTCTAAACTGAACTAAAAATCACTAAAAATGAGTTTTGTCCTGTCAAAGAACATTCACATTTAAAAATAGATGTTGTGTAAATATATATAATACACAAATAGCATTTTTTGAAAATCATTTCTCTAAAATATTGAGATCTAATTTTAGAGAAATTTTAGTTTAGTGATGTAACAGCAAAATTAGTATCATTATCAATTTGTGCAAGAGATGAAGCAATTATACTAAGATAAATAAGAATTGTAGATTATAGATGTGCTTTAATAATATAGCTGACTATTTGCTCTTCTTGCAAATGAACAATATGATGTATTTAATTTTGTACATGCTCACTATTGCTTTGTATTGGCAGTGCATCAATTAATTTATAATTTTAACTCCTATTCACTAAGTTATAATTTTCCCCAACGTAATTAATAAAGGTAATCTCTGTTCTCATATGGAGGATTTTCACTTAGGGTATGCTCATTAATGTTTACTAATAATGAAGTCATTAAAATTAAAAGACTTGTTGGTGGTCCAAACATATGGTATATTTTTTTTATTAATGCTTTTTTGTTACAATTAGTATGCTTCCTCGATTGACTTCTATTTTAACTTTATACATGTTTTGTTGAAACATAAAGCACTAATGTTAGGTTCGCTTTCTAAACTATGCTACTTAGAATAAAATAAGATGTACTAACTAAACCTTAAATAGATATGTGCATATGCATTTTGACTGAATTAAGGATCTTGTGATTGTGGTATGAATGTATTAGTCAACTGTTTTATTTTGTATAAGTATATATTGTCTATACTGCATTTAAAAATTCTGAACTAGTTATTAATTCAAATTGTTATTTTGTATAACATAATATATTGTGACAGAACAGGCATAGCAGCAATTATTTTAAATGATAAATTTTTGTATTACAATTTAAATATTTAATTTAATTATTCATAATTATTTAAATTGTGAATGGTGATTGAATTATACAATACAATCCAAATATGTATCTTTAATGTAATTAAGCAGAAATAAACATTTTATATGAGACTTTTAAAAGGCTTTTAATTATACATTTACAGTGTTCGGAGTCAGGATTTACTTTCAACATTCTTAAATTTTATTTTCTATTTACAAAGGTTTCAAATCTTTTAGGTATTTACTGTAGTTTTCAAACATATCAACAACTTCACTTTTCTTATTAGTTTGATCATCATACTCTGCTCCAACTGACCATAATGTCTCCAAATCATATTGTTTGCGTGCTTTTTCTGAGAACACATGTAATGCAATATTACCTGAAATCAAGAAATAAGCTTCGTTATTATTTGTTAATGTTTAGACCTGACTAGCTATTGCATGAATTGATGCTGCACCCATTACAATGCAATTTGGCATGGAGATAATTTGATTCTTGAGGAAGTACAAGGCTATTTTTACTCAACATTTTATAAGTTTATTGCTCAATCTTTTGAGGCGCTCATAACCCAGTTGCATGCGGTGATTAGAAACAATAATCGAGGAAGCAACGACAGGGCGGTCAGTACTTAGATGGGTGACTGTAGGTGGCATGTTTCCATGAGCATCTCCGTAATTGGGAGGTCACGTTAAGCAGTTGGTCCCAGTTGTTATCATAGGATAACAGTTGTGAACCTTAGTTGGAGGCCTTTGGGTGGCTCAAAACATCCAACGGCAACATTATGTAGCCTCAACATTGTCTTGCCAATCCCCAACCCACACTTGGCCAGCTTGGGGATGTATGGCCTTAACCTCCTCTCCTGAGAGGAAACTTTAGTCCAGCAGTGGGATATTATGAGTAGTTGATTGCTCATTTTAGGTACAATTTAACTATTGAATTCTAGCAAGTCTTACCCAAATCCAATGCCATCCATTCATCTGAATCTTTTCCTTCTATTCTAGGTATTGGATCAGATTTCCAACATTTCTTTTTATAAACTCTTTTAACAAATTCTGCTAACGCTAAAATATGTCTCTTACTTCGGCCGCTAACTATACAAATGTAATCAACATAACGAATGTCTTGTGGTACAGTGACCACAAATACATCTTTTGAGTTCTCTCTATGAAGTAACTCTACAAGATCCTCAATTTCAAATACACCATTGACTCCTCCTAGAAATTGAAATAAGAAAAAAGTTATTAGAAAATCCAAAGAAATCCATTCTTAACACTTTCAAATAATTAGTTACACTGGCCACTTACTCTCAAGATTGATACCATCGAATTCATCACTGAGAATAGGATATTTGTCTATAGGTATTGGCTCCTCGTCTACAGTGTTCTCAATAACAGGTGAGTTTGTATCTGTAATCACTTGGTATTTGCTGGCTATAGCTGGTGAGGTATTGTTTATCTTAGATGTATATCTAGGATTTCTTAAGCAAACTTCGCAGTGTATTTGTCTCTTGATACCACAAAAATTATCTTTAGTTCGTATAAATGAACTTCTTGGACGCTGAGTTAGCGCCCTAAATAGAACTCTTTGTAACATTTTGTATTGAAATACTAGATCTTCTAAAACAAATAGAATTACTTCTTCTACTAAAAAATGTTATTTAACAACATAACCTAGAAAAATAAATGGTTATTTGTCAATCTGCTAACAGTTCGAAAACTAAAACGTTAAATCCCGCGATGTCATAGAAGTTTATTTTAGAGTAAAGCGTTTTATCTTTATTTTAAGATTAGTAAATTTCTAACTGAATTATTTCTTCTAAATAAATTAATTATTTTAATTAGTCAAATTTAATTTGTAAATGTGAAATTAATCAGTATGTACTCCAAAATTTGATTTTCCTCCAACACCACTACTAAAAATTCGTGTTAAAGAAATTAGGACGTGTAGTAGCCGTAGCTGTTTTACTACCCTCAGGGTTTAGCATTCGTAATACTACTGCTTTTCTCTATGGGGACGGGAAGGGGGGAGTCGTCAACGCTCCTTATCCGCTTAACCACGCATATTGACAAAATTTGCTTGCATCAGTCGCTTTTTAGGAGAATCTCCACTTAGGTTCCTACAGAAAATTGTTATGGAGCTTTTCTTAGAACAGGTGAAACACTTAATCCGTGGATGATTTCCTTGGCTGAAATTGTTCGAAAGAACAAGGATATGATGTTCCACCGCTACACCAGACAATACAACAATGCAGCATGGTGACCCACACCATGGGGACCTAGTCATTGGGCCTCCAGTCTCGCACTCACCAACAAATCTGTCGTGCTTCGCATGAATGCTGTCATTTATTTTTGTTGTAAACATGAAGCAGGCGTAAATACAGCGCAAGCGCTGTTACACAGCCGTTTTCTGTGAGGCCGTGGTATCACTGCAGTCGAGCCGGCCCATTCATGCCGAAGCGTGGCTCTCCCACGGTATGGTTTTGACTTTGACGAGCATTTCCTCTAAAATTGGTTAGCATTACGTCTGCCCTTGCGAGACTTTGGCCGTATTGGGTGAACCCAGCGTCGCTAAAAGGCTGTACAGTCAATGGCACTTTACGTACACTAGTGTGGATAGTGGCTCTGACTACTTTACGGAGGCCCATATCCCAACCTTTCCCCAATCCTCCTCCCCATCCCCCAAAGGCCGGCAACGCACTTGTTGTGGGTGTCCATGGGCGGCGGTAATCGCTTACCATCAGGCGATGCATCTGCTCATTTGCCCCTATTCTATAAAAAAAAACAAAAACACTCTGTAAAGCGCGTCTGAGAGCCATATCTGGTGACCAAATTTTGTCTACGGAGGCGGTGTACGGGTTGGCAGGAACATCCCCGTGGAGTTCAGAGGTGAAAGTGCTCGATGTAGTATGTATATCAAGGGCCAGCTAAGCTCTTGACAATTAGCAGCCACCGGCCCCCACTCGTAGAGATACGGAGGTGGCGCGAGGCCGCTTGTCGAGCCACAGCATACTTCTGTTGGATTCTTCACTGTACAAGTGTTCCGGCCTGACATTGTCGAGTAGGTGGGACATTAGCATGTTTTTCTTGTTTCCGGCTGACCCAGGTTCTTTTCGGGAACAGCTGCTTTGAGAAGTTCAGCCACTCGGTTTCGGTGTTAAGTAGGCCGCGGAGAAGGCCTTGGGAGGAAGGTTTAGTCTCATTACCCAATTCACTGCCGGTAAACCGGGTGGTGGAGGCACGTATTTTAGCGCCTCATGCCCTACTAGTCAAGATTACTAATTTAAGTTGTCATATTACACTGCTTTTGAAAATTTTAAACAATACACATCCTCATAACTAAACGCTTGATGAAATATATACATAGTTAAAAATATTCATATAGTTTTAGAGCTTAAGAGACTGTTTGGTACACTGTTTAGTACTAAAATATTGTTATTTTATTAAATTGTCAAGAATTATTTTCTCAGTGTATACTTAGTCTTACCTTTAGCCATTAAAAATGTTACAAAGAAAAACAACATTTTTTATTGAACGTAACATTTCTTACTAATACAGTTTGTTACTTTTATCAAGTAAATATAAAACCATTAAAATATATTAAGCTTATTCGAAGTGATCTCCATTGGCTGCAATACAGTCCTTTAAACGTAGAGGCCAGTAATCAATAGCAGCATGTACTCTGTCTATAGGAAAATTCAAAACTGCCAATCGTATGGATTGTTTTAGGCGCTGCAAATGATTACGGCATTTAGAACAAGCCTTACCCTCTAAAGCTGACCATAAATCATAATCCAGTGAAATAAGATCTAGATGACGGCCAGTCTTCAGCTCTGATGAAGTCCAGAACGTTCGTTTCGAACCAAGTTTGGGTGGATCCAGCTTTATGACCAGGCGCCGAGTCTTACTGAAAGGACCATTCTTGGTTATTGAACATGGTGTTGTTAAGGGCTTAACTACCTTCTCAAGAATAGTATCTTGATACACTTTTTTGATACCTTTTTCACAAAAATATGGCTCAGTCACTTCTTCATAGCTAATACCCCACCAAACCAATCTCTAAAATCGGATAATGCCCATGTTGTATTCTATTGACTAATTGGGAAGCTTTTTTAAAGCTTTCAGCACAAATAAGGTCATTTTGTTTATTAAAATATTGCTCAATTACAAAAAAATCTCATCTGTAAGCAAAATTTTTCTGTGACCTTCCTTTGCGTACCGCTTAAGTAGTTTTGATTTTTACACCATATTCTTTTTTAAATTATCGGTTAAGAAGTGACTCTTATAGGCTACAAGTCCTAAGTCATCTTTTAAAATACGCGACATGGTTTTATGTGATATCTTCACCTCCCGAGATAAAATATTTTGCTGTCGGACAGGTTTTCTTGGAATTCTTTGCCTTACTGCCTTGATCGCCTTTTTCGTTCGAACACTACATGGACACGTAGACGGCCAGATCTTTTCTGTCACAAATAGAGCAGATTTCATTGTACCTATCAATAGCCCGTTACACAAACATTTGACTAAGTAATATCAAATAATTGACCACCACAGTTCTTCTTCTTCTTTTGATGAATGGCAATCAGCCGGATCAGCTATTTCTGCCAATGTCAAGTATTTCAAGTCTTCAATTCTAAGTCTTCGAGTCTTCAAGTCTTCGTCGTGATGGAATTAATGATAAAAAATATAAAAAATGTGGATGACATGAAATGGGGACCGTCTTTCGCAAAAACAAAAAACGATCCTCGACCACCACAGTTATTATTCACGTAGACTATGACAGTACACACAGTGACATGACAGTACAGTATAATAACTTTTATTCCATTCAAATTGTAATCCATTATAGGTAATTTAAAAAAGGCTCATCCTTTTGTCATTTTCCAGTATGGGTCACCTCTTTTTCTTCTTTTTTTACGCGGGGATTGCTTTTTGCACCATACCCTTGGTGGGGGAGGGGAGGGGACACGAAGGGCGTGTGTGGGAATCCCGACGAGTCGGTCTAGGAGCTACAGGAACGAATGAGCGGCTTCTGGAACCCCCCGTGTCGTACCTCACAACTGAGCTATATATGGGTTGAAAATAATGAATTTTTGAGATACTGACTGAACCCAGTCGACCTAAACCGAATCTAGGGCGAGACCGCCTGCGTTACCAGGCTGTTTTTCCCCTGCGCGTTTGCTGCATATGGCGTAATTTGCAAGTTAGAGATCGCCGGCACAGTAGTAGGGCAAGGTGAGTTCTCCGAATACTTGACGCGATTCAAGTGTAAGGAGAACACATCATGCATTTGTGATCTGAGTGGCGATGAGACTGTACCCCACCTGATTGTAGAGTGCCCAGTATACAGAAGACAGAAACACGAAATAGAGCATAAAATGGACATCGAAGTGACAATTGCAAATTTAAGTAAAATAATAAGCGGTGAACATAGATAAATTTTTAGAACACTGTACAAAGATAGTATGATATTATTGTTATTAATCATCCTGAAATTTAGTTATATAGTAGTCAGTAAGTGTATAGTACTACTATATTGTAAATTTAAAAATATCTTCTAATTTAATAACCTAGCTGTAAATTGTATAGTAAGTAAGTATATAAAAAAAATTGAAAATAAGAAACATGTCTCAGGGAGGTGCCCTGAAATAAAAAAAATATAGCAAATATTATTTGCTATATATATATTTTTGAGATGTTGTAGTTACTAATAGCCACAGGTGTAACATATGGTGTTGAGCCATTATTTATTTAAGTACCTACAGGTGATGTTGTTTGTTATTTGAAGACATGACATAGTAGATTGGACTTCTGAACTTTGAACACCAATAACAGGCATTTGTGTACGTTTTATATTTTTTATGTATTTTATTTATAAATGACAGTTATTAGGCATTGGTATTAAACCTCTCCTTTTTAATACCAGTGCCTGAAATTGTCATTTATAAATAAAATATAAAGGGATTTTATAATTTTTCAAGATTAATACATCAAATATTACACCGAAATTATAAATATTTAACCCTATACCTAGGAGACTAGTGACCAGTGCCGAAGTTGAGCCTATTTTTCATTTCTTAATAATGTCGCTTTCTATTAGTAAAATAAGTTTCAAAATGGGTTCAGAGTAGGTATTCTTTGGATCTACTGAACTGATTTTTCAAAACCTGACAAAGTCAAAAACTTTACTTCTTTATAGATTGTCTTCTGGACCAATTAAACTAGCATCAGGATCTAAGACTCAATTCAATTCAAGATCAGGATTTAAGATAGTGCTGCATCATGTTTTCTATTGATAGTTAATAATTAACATCATAATTTATTTATTACTAGTTTGCGGCTCCTCCCGCGTATATGTCGGTTATCGGCAATATAGGTTAGCGTTAGGTTAGCGGCAAATAGTAGCCTATGTGTTATTCTGATGTATCAGCTATATTACTGTAAAGTTTCATTCAAATTCGTTGAGTAGTTTGTATGTGAAAGGGTAACAAATATCCATCCATACAAACTTTCGCGTTTATAATATTAATAAGATCCGTTCAGAATGAATCCTTCAGATATTTTTAGAGCTATTGTCCAGAGCCTCTAAGCATTTATTTACCAATGCGCAACGCCTGCCATTGCCAACTGAAAAAGCAGATAGGCGGTTAGTCGAATTTTATTAGCATCATTACTTTCTTTCTAAGTTAACAGGGGCATGCATCGTTTCTTCGTGGTTTGTATGCAACAGACGACATTTTAAACCGTCTGAATGTGAATTTACTTCCACTGTATAAATGAAACCTATTCGTACGTGCTTCCTTTTACAGCTTGGACTTAAAATATACACACTTTATCGATATTTATTAGCTGTATAAGCAGTTACGTACTGTAGTTAACTATATATGGCTATATACTCGTTGGCAAATTTACATTGGCGTCATTAAGACTCTTTATACCAAGTTAACACTGTAATATCTAGGTCACCTGCAATCTGTACTTATTTATTACAGGCGTTTAGACGAATAAGATAGTTAAATTTTATTACGTAACACAAAAAATAATAATGTATACCAACCTACATTGTGATTATACATCGAAAAATCAAAATAGGTGGGTGCTTCTATCATAGCCTACTTGTTTTAAAACTATGTCATTGAGTTATCTGATTCAACCATGCTATCTTATCTGCTTATCAATGGGCGTATGAAGTTTTACTAAAACACATTATTGTACAATTGTTGAAAACAAAGTGCAAGCATTTTTTTTGCTGAGAAATAGTGTTTCCCGTCTGTTTTCTTGGGCTGTGATGTGATAGTGAAATGTGCGAGTGTTTAGACAATGTTCTGGGTATAATGTTTAAAGATAATAGATAAAGGTGATTAGCAAACAATGGTGACTTGTGAGTTAGACAAGGAGGTAGCGGGCGATGTGATGGGATGGAAGCTGCCGGCATGGCAGGCTCTTCTTCTACACCGAGTATGTCCAGCAATCGGTGGTTTGCTGGTGTACCTAATATTGATATGCTTTGACTTAGCCCTCATTGTTACACATTTTAGAAAAGGTGATGAAGCGTAAGTATTATGCGTAATGTATTTGTCCAGCCAACAGAAATAGACAATCATTGAAACGAATTTTGTCTCATTATATTCTTATTTGCATCGAAAAAAGATAAACAAAGAGAGACAATGTTAGTTAAAACTATTCAATTCAGTTTTGTATATTCCCAAGTGACGATAAATCACCGTTTTAATAATTAAAGTTGCTTCACGCCAAGTATATTTAATACACTTTTACTCGCGACTCCGCTTGCGAGTGTGTTTATATGTATGTAGCTTATGTGTTATTTTGATGTATAAGCTTTAGTACTGAAGTTTCATCTAAATCTGCGCAGCAGGTTTTGCGTGAAAGAGTAATGAACATCCATGCGTTTTATATAAACTTTTGAATTTATAATATTAGTAGGGTTTTTAATAAACATATAAGATACAATAGAAGGTAAATTACTCGTGTTGTTAAAGTTTTAGTTACGGATTAGGTTTGGTATGCCTACAGGAAATCTTATTTGTTTGCCACACTGGTATAAATCATGAGAAAAAGCACCGAAAATTAAAATTTTATTACAAAATTGTTATTAAATCCTTAGATTATAAGTTTCTTAACACTTAACACACACACACACACTAACAACACCACTACACACTAACACACTGTTCTAACACACTTAACTAATAATAAAGTGTCTTTACACTTAACTAATCCTCTGTTTACAGGTTAGGAGTATTCTGCAGCATTCTCATGACCCTGCCTTCCTTGATAGCATTTGTGTTTACATTGGCTTCACCGCCACCGAGTCTTCAAACGGATCTTTCAGCATACTCTGTCTCAGTACAAAAAAAAGATTTACGTTGGCTTGGAAAACAATTCCTCAATGCTCTCTTCTTTCCAATAGCTGCCATTGGGAGGTACGATCAAATTCTAAACTACTTTATTTTACAAATACATTTTATTAAATTGTATTATCTCGTAAATTACTTTCATTTCAGAAATAATTATAATAATTCAGGTTATAATACCATTACCTATGTATATGATATAGGTAATATAAAATTTTACTAATGGGCGATTTCTATTTGTGTTTAAAAATTCTATAATACTTGATTTATAGAGAATAAGAAACGCAGACAAGTCATTATCTGATTCGGAATAATTGCTTCCACGTAGTTACCTACGATGTTGTAAATGTACAAAATGCTTTAGTTAAAAGCCCCCAAAGAAATCTTAAGCACTGTACCTACATTGTAAACTATCCATATATTACTCTCTGTATATTAAATACACGTGTTTGGTTGTCTCCATTATTGCCTTATAAGCTCCAACTTTCTACAAATGTTAAATTACAAGCATTATTAGAAGCGTTGAATAGTTGTATCAGTCAATCCATATCCTTTGAAACTGGACTCTACTCCACTCAAATAGCACCACGGTGTTTTTCAAAGTGTGTTTACGAAAAGAAGTTCCACACTCTAACGGGATATTTTTTCCGTAGATACTGCTTTCTAATATTCTGGTGGGTGGAAGCTGTTTATGCATCACATTCCCAAGACAAGGAGCGAACGCGAGAAGCTATATTAAAAGCTCGATCAGCATCACCTGTGGAATTATATTTATTTTTGCAGTCTTTCATTCACGCAGCACCACATACTGTCGTGAACATTTTAGATTTGTTGCAACGGTATACAGATCTTAGTTTCGACCAAGGTAATTACATCATCAGTATATTTTGGCACTCACTTTATTAAATATATACTTATAATATTCCAGTATAGCAGGACAAAGTAAACGATAGATCTAAAAGAGAACTAAATGATAATATTATTGCCAAATATTTCGCAAAGACCTTATAACAAGAGGTCTATCGTATCCTATTCAGACGTTTACTAATAGATATGCTTGAATGGTGTAAAAGGCACCGATGGCATTAGTGAACGTTGAGGCAACCTTACAAATATTTTAGTGCATTGCATAAACTTAGATTTCACTTTGATATATAGCCTTTCACGGCTGAACATATAAATAATATTTGTAATAATAAATGTAATAATAGTAATGGCAATGAATTGCTATTGTTATGAAATATTGGAACAATGAAAACGATGCACCTTAAAATCCTTAGATCGTCAACAACACGTCTATTAATTTTATGTAATTCATTTCTACATGAATACATATTGAATAATTTATTCAACAGTTTCAGTTCAATCTGTGAGCATCATCGTATCGTGTCTTCGTATGGCGGGTACAGCTACTATGTATCGAAGATTTGAAAGAGAAAAATTATGCGGAAGGAATTACCCTTGGAACAAAAAACCTATAACCAAAAACGAAGATAGTGATGAAGATACTGCAAAAAATGAAAAACCACACCAAGAACAGGAACAGTTGTACGAATCCATCACGCAGAAAGGATCCATGCGATCTTCGACTCCATATAACAGTGATTTTCGGAACACGAACAGTGATTTGATTCAATTTTCTCCTCGGACCACTGTAGAGATGTCTCCATCCTTTTTCGATTATGATAGCGATTGTTCCGATTGCAGTTCTCATTATCTCCCACCTATTTCGCCTGTTACACCAAGACGCGCCCCAACGTATGACAGTGATGAAGAATATGTAAGACCAATTAGTATTATTGACAGAGTAGCACCAAAAAGACGAGACACAGGCTACACCATTGAAAAGGTAGAAATAGTACCTCCACCGGTAATGGCGGCTCCTCGACCTGGGTCGTTAGCTCTTTGGGCTGAAAAGATGGTGGAAAATGCTGAGTCAATTCCGGATTGGCTGTCAGCCCCTCCTCGACGGAAATATTGTGATGAAGTAATTGAAGATGAACCTGATGTTCCATATAGAGTACCAAGAACCTATATGCGTGGCCTGGAACCCCAGGATCTGACAGCAGCAATTGTTAACTTTTTAGGCTGGTACACATTCTTCATAGCTCGTTTGCTCTCTATAGCCTGTTTTATAAGCATTTTCCCAGTTTTAGCGATTATTCTCCTTTTTTCACATTACCAAGTAATGTTGCTCTTTTTGATAATACCACAAGCTAAAACAGTGAAGAGGGCGTTCTACATATTTCTTGCCTTTATTTACCTATTTTGTTTGATGGAGTTTAAAATTCGATTCCGCCATGTGCGTGTTTGGCACGTGTTCTGGGGTATAGTGTGTTCTATGGAGATCATTGTGTTCTCTGGTTTGTGGGCGTCTATTGACACCAGCGTGCAAAATTGGTGGAGAGGATTTCTAGTGCATGTAATATTGATTAGTATGTGTTTAAGTTTGATGTGCTTCCTTTGTTATTTTATTTTATTGAAGCCTCGAGAAACGATTGTATATATAAAGAAAAATAAAAATAATACGAAATAGAGACCAGTGTCATTCACCACCACCCATTATCTCCATTTGCGAAAAAAATAATTGTTTATTTTCCTATCCTTCTGTACATTTTAGGATAGTCTGTAAATAATAAGTTAGAAATAAACATAGATTGAAAAGTTTGGTGACTTGTAGAGGATGGATGATAGAAGAAATACGAAAGGAATTTCACGACGAATATTTACCAACCAAATTGGTGATGTTATGAAAACAGCCAAAGTTAAAAAACCAGGAAATGACGAGGATGCATGTAACGATTGTTGAACGTGGATGAAGCTAAAGAGGTAAGTCAGAACCGTAGTAAGCAGAGCGCAATTGTCTCTGCCTACCCCTCTGGGAAATAAGCGTGACTCTAAATATGGAGATTAGTTAGATTAACGGAAATCAAAATGTAATAAAAAAAGGTTGCAAATGAAAAAATACCGCTGATGCATTTAAACACTTTTATCATCTTTTATACCACTAGACAATGACTTTTTTGTAGTCTTTAAAAATATATTTAACGCATCTCTAGGTATCTTGTAAATCTCAAGATAAGCTAAATATTTTGTAAGGACTTTGCTCTAGGTGTCAATCTCCTAGATGGGATTGAAACCCCGTATGTTGTTGTGTGTTGTATTGTGCTGAGTCTGGGTGTTACTTGTTTCTATTTCATGTATGTTTGTAAATTACCCCGAAATTCAGGAATATCTCTTAAGGAAGATATTTTTTTAAAGTTGGCAAAGTTGGTATGAAATACAAAATCTCTAATCTATACTAATATTATAAATGTGAAAGTAACTCGATCTATCTGTTACGTTTTCACGGCTAAACCGCGGAAACGATTTGAAGACATGTCGTTATAAAGATAGATTGAACCTTGAAGAAGGGTATGCCCTGCTTTTTTTTGCAATAACCTACAACATGATAAGCGGAGTTGCGTGCAAAAGTTAGTACTTAAATAACTTGTTTAAAGTACCCTAAACCGTGCGTTTCTCTGCCTGATGGAAACCATGAGCATAATCCAAGATCAGCATACTCATTGCGAATACAGAAATAATGCAGCATGGCGAGATGCTATTGAAATACTTCTGCATTGTTGGCTCGCCGGTCTCGCTCTCACCAATGAAATATGATTTATAATTCAACAGGAAATAAAAGAGATTTCTGAATCACTTGCAGTGTGTGTTACATCCGTGTTCAATTTTAAGGCGTAAATATTTTCAAGAATTGATTATTTACTTGCGATTGTTGTGACTGTTTTACAATCACGTTACTTATAATATTAGATAAGATCATATTTGACGAACTTTGTTTTTATGTAAATATTCATTAACTAGTTTTTAGTTTTAGCAGTCCTCTTAAATGTCAGAAATCGTGGTTGTCGTTTTTCGAGCTAAAATGTACCTCACTCAAACTCACCCTACCGCCTACGCCTACTCAAAAATATTTTTTTAACGTTTCAAAGTCGACTCTGTAAATCCAAAGTTTAAACCCTACAACCTCAAATAGTTTACCTCTTTATAATATTAGTGTAATCTACAATATCGTAAATTACGTATATATTTATATGTAATCGATGGGATTGATGCAATCGAAGTATCATTTGAGATTTCAATTACATCAATTGTAAGCACTTTTGTAATTCTCTTAATAAACAATTAAATAAATAAAAAAGTAACTTATTCGGTAAACTATAAATTTTTAGGAAAGTATGAAATAAAGGAAAATATAAATATATATCTGTGCGGGAGAGCTACGCTTCGGCACGAATGGGCCAGCTCGACCAGAATGATACCACGGCCTCACATAAGACTGATGGAAAAAATCGCGTGCCCTGTGTTTCACCGAGTGAGTAAGTATACTGGAGGCCCATACTCCAATACCTCCCCCATCCCCCAAAGGCTGGCAATTCACTTGTGATGTCCTTGACGTGTCTGATGACTCTGGATTTGCGGTAATTGCTTACAATCAGGCGATATATCTGCTCCGTTGCCACCCTGAATATGGCAAATAATAAATATGTATCACCGAAATGTATGTACGCGCATTGTAGTAATTCGCGTACATACATTTCGGTGATACATACACAATTTCATAATTCTTTTTTCATGTGTTCGTTGTTGATAGGACAAGGTTTGTATAGAAAAAAACGGCAAAGTTGTGGGGAAACGAAGGACGACTAATAAGTACTAAAACAAGATCTGCGGAAATACAAAAAAATTGTGAATGTGTGTAATTTAGTAGTTTAGTTCAGTTTTGTAGCGATTAATTTAAAAGTTTTTAGAAAAAACAAGCTTTTATTACAAATTTGATACTTATATGGGTGGGTGGTTCAGAAATATGTACGTCATTTTGTTACGGCGGCCATTTTGCGTTAATAATAACAGTGATTATAAACAATTGCATAGTCATTAGAACTAAAGGCATGTTTAAAGATTTCACCTTAATAGGAAATCGGGAAGTGGTTCAAATTTAACTTACAAGATTTGATTATAGACAAACATCGGGACAGCTGAAATTAAATAAAATCTTGTAAAAAAACACGAAATAAATACGGCGGTGCTAAGTTGACCGGGTCAGCTAGTTCCTGTATATTTCTAAATACATACATGTTATAGATAAATTACATCCAGACACAGACCAAAATAAATGATCGTGTTCATCACACAATTACTTGTTCTAGGTGGGAATCGAACCCACAACCTCAGGCTTAGTAGTCAAGGTTACTAACTACTAGACTAAGGATCAGTTTCTCCAATTGCTTACATATTCCTTGATAGACTATGTTAAATTTATCTACTAGATAACAACAGATTTAACATTCAAAAGTCTCGAATAGAGACAAATTTGTCAGATAAACCTATATAGCTATATCAGAAACTTTATCAAGATCTTGTGAGAGTGCCCCTAATAATATGCTTCTTCATAGTCAAAACATTAAATCTATATCTATAGGTCTAACGACACCGCCAACACCACGCCGCCACAGCTCACCGCCTCTTCGGTCACGGCCCTCAGGCGCATAACGGCATCGACCGTCGAACGCCCCTCTCGGAACCCGAATTGGGCATCCGACAGGTCGAGGCCCACCTCGCTGAGGTGCCGGACGATGCGGGCAGAGAGCACCCTCTCGAACAACTTGCCCGAATTCGCCGCCCCCTTTTTTTTTTTTTTTTTTTTT
>PKRV01000652.1:1726900-1738482 GCA_003709505.1 Hyphantria cunea | reverse complement strand
TACACGACGGTACGCTCCTCCAAATAGTCTGCCACCAGCCGCCTCAGGTACTCTGGCATCCCGTGGTAGCGGAGTGCTTCCCTGATGCAGCTGAATGGTAGACTATTAAAGGCGTTGGCGATGTCCAGAGACACCGCCAACACCACGCCGCCACAGCTCACCGCCTCTTCGGTCACGGCCCTCAGGCGCACCACGGCATCGACCGTCGAACGCCCCTCTCGGAACCCGAATTGGGCGTCCGACAGGTCTGGGCCCACCTCGCTGAGGTGCCGGACGATGCGGGCAGAGAGCACCCTCTCGAATAACTTGCCCGCCTCGTCCAGCAACACGAGAATTCGCCGCCACCTGGATCAACGTGCGGTGCGTGCGGCGCATTATAGGAGCTTATATCGCCCTCAGGGGTAATTAAGGAGATTATTAGTAAAATTACTAATTTAAATTGTAATATTAAACTGCTACTGAAATGTTTTAAAAACCCATATTTATAAAGATATATTTTACTAAGCGTTTAGTAATTTTTCAAATAGTAGTAAAGTTGATATTATTTGGTAAACTGCATAATACATTGTTTCTTTTCTGTTAAACTGTCAAGACTTTTTTTCTTTGTTTACATTATAACTGCCTGATCCCCGCAACCTCGACTGCGTCTCCTATTGCATGTTGCGTGAAACTTTAACAGCTGTTTTCCCCTTTTTTGAAATATTTCATTTCATTTATACTACGTTCCTTTTGGTCGTGACGTGATGATATATAGTATAGCAGGATTTCATTTTTAAATCGAATCTGTTCCACCTGAGATTGAGCTGAAACAAACAAACTCTTTAGCTTTGTATTATATTATGAAAAAAAAGGCGTAATAACAGGAAATAGGATAAGTAGGTAATGTAAGATATAAATATAAAGTTAATAAAAGGTCCTTTAAATATAACTGTCCAAAAAATAACACATTATCGTTAGATTTCTTTGCCATGGATACTGTCCAACTGTTTGCAAACGAAAATAAACCATCGAAGAAAAACATACGTGTTCCAGAATTGAAAAGTAGATTTTCAAGGAAACGTCATCAACATGCGGTAGGTTTTAACCTATTCTTCTTCGGCATTGATATACCATAGAGGTTCTTTACACGCAAAGCACCAATATCAATAAACAAAACATTGGTTTGTAATACTTCAAAGAGCATTGTTATGCTTTAAGTTGTTATTGAAGCATTCCTTCTGGCCGTAGCAGCTGCATTTTTTTCTTTTGACAGTTAACTTATTTATGTTTATTAAAAAAAATATTTTAGTATTTGATTATTTATTTTATAGTTGAACAAGGAATCAATAATTATATCGAGAATTATCGTCGGATTCCTACTAGTAGTAATTAAGGTCTGCTAATGCCAATGATATGATCTTGGATGAGAAATAATCAACCCACTGTTTTGCTAAATCATAAGTAACTTTATCAGTATCCTCTTTGGAATAAATAATCGCTTTGACTTGAATAAAATATAATATATGTGATGCACATCGGTACTTAACTATTTGATTAACTAATTAAAAACTCTTTTATTCACATATTGCACTAGAAATGACTGACTGGCCTTCGTCTTAAGCAACCTTGACTGATAAAATGTGTTCGATATATCCCAGGGCAAATTATTAAATAATGAGCGCTATTAGGTATAGCAGCAATCTGGTTAATATACATGAATAGAATCGGGCGGACGTATTTCTGCATAAAAATATTGACGGAACCTGCAAAATAAAGCTTGAGTATTACTAAATTCATAGATCAAAAATTTAGAGAATTTAATATTACATTTTTATATATCCGTTTTTATTGCATAACATAAAGTTACGGAGTTTTGTATATTATGCGTTATAAATTATTTAAATCATGGAGTCTTCATTGCACTATACAAGGGGCATATATAATTTTTAATAGCGTGGTTTTGTATGGTCACATAAGGTCAGTAGCCTTGCCACATGATGCGATCTGTATCATAACGCTTATGATATTTAAACAAGGACCCATTGATATTCGACAAGATGGCTTACAAACTTTTTTTTGGGAAGGCACAGTACCTCGACACCTGATGACATGATAATACCACTGATAAAATTACCGTCATTATCTGCACACAAAGAGTGTCCCTCAAAAGAAAATAAATATAATAAGTGATGAGGATAAATTAATGATTTTCTCTTAATGTTGATTAAATTAGCACTAGGAAAAACACTAAATATAATGACATCCTATTCTTCAATGATAGCATCGAATAGTTAAGTAGACTTTGGTCTTTTCTAAAATGAACCCAAAACAAAACATATTTTATGACGTTCCTATAAGAACTAACAATTTTTGGTATTCGTTCCTATCGATAAATTGTTAGAATTTAGGTAAAAATATAAAAAGGTTAGTAAAAAGGAAAAAATATTATACAATCAAATAATAAATGTTATTATTATTCTCAGAAAAACGTTCACAAAATGGTTGTTCACATGTTTAAACAGACTAGACGATATACATACATACGATATACAG
Source organism: Hyphantria cunea (assembly GCA_003709505.1). Lineage (NCBI taxonomy): Eukaryota > Metazoa > Arthropoda > Insecta > Lepidoptera > Erebidae > Hyphantria > Hyphantria cunea. The sequence goes on along the minus strand of PKRV01000652.1, from coordinate 1,735,950 downwards.
TATTTTAATATTAGTTGTACAACTCATGAAATAATAATTTCTGATAGCACCTTATTAAATAAAAACTAGGAAGTAGGTTGTGATATCGGCAGTAGTAAGCCCTTATAGCTTTCTCATTAAAGACCTCTGTTTGTAGTATATATCTATATACGAACATACTTAGTTACATATATCAGTATAGTATATTAATATGTAGATCTAAGAAGCCGACTTACAGAGAATGCAGCGATGCGATGTTGAAAAACAGCCGCGGCGATCGCACGCTCAGTCTTGCGATTATTTTTTGCTAATTTACCATACATTACATGTCGATGGCCGGAGATGAGAGTACCGGAGAGCTGTAATTACGATCCGGGAACAACACCATGTATTATAGAAAATGAACACATTCAACTTACACGTTCATTGTTCGTCTTCAATGCATAGTGTGGTGGTTGAACTAAAATACATTCCAGGTTTGGACACGCCTTTTTGATATCATTTAATTTTGAATGGGTACTGAATAAGTAGAACGTTATGATTTTTGTCATTAATTTAAATATACAGGTGATTGTTTAACCTATGTTGCTGCATCTGTAGAATGCAATTCAACATTAATTAAATATAACAATTAAACAATTATTAAGTTTTTAATTTATTTGGGATCTGGAATGAAGTGAAAGAACCTAGGTCTTCAAGACAAAAGAGCTTTTTTATAACACAATCTAGGAAAACTTGATTGATTAATAAAATGAAAAGAACAAGATTAAATAAATCTTCTATACAAATAAATTAAATTGGAGTGTCTGTTTGTAATATTAAAATAATAGCTTTTTACTAAATACATATGTATGTATACACGGTACAACACCTAAATAACTTTTTTTACAATTTTTGTCCGTTTGTCCTGGTTAATCTCTGAATAGATTTTGACGGATCTTTCACTGATAGATAATTGATAATATAAGTAGTAACTAAAGCTACTTTTTTAGACCCACGGCGCTACCTGCGGTTGATGTTATACCGCGGCCAACACCGCGGGGCTCAGCTAGTCTTCTATTCAAATAAATTAAATTGGAGTGTCTGTTTATAATATTTAAATAACCGCTTTCTATGTATACACGGTACATACCAAAATATATTTTTTATAATTTTTGTCTGGGTGTCTGTTTGTTTGGGATAATCTCTGGAACGGCTCGACTGATTTAGACGGACTTTCACTAGGAGATAGCTGATGATACAAGGAGTAATTAAAGATACTTTTATTTGAGACTAGCTTCGCCAAGCGTTGTTACTCGCGGTTGATGTTAAGCCGCGGGGCTCAGCTGGTCGCTCTTAAATCTTTGATAAAATGGAAATCACACCACAATATGTGGATGATTAATAATATACAAGAAAATAATTCATTCATGTTAGAGCCAAGTTGATCGACCAAACCGTGCTCTCAAGTCCCTTATCAAATGATAGAGATCATTTAAATGATACATTCATCGCTCTGGCTTTGTTTCGCTTCCTTGCGTCAGAGGCAGTGTTTGCAAGTAATCGTTTCTGAAAACTATTCTGAACGCATTCAACTTAAGTTCTGTTTGCTGGTGTAGCCAAGTAGTTCTGACTGTTTCGAGACAGTGTATACTGGAGTTCTTGTTTTCAAGCGGAGAAAAAAAAGCACTTTTTTAAGCTCATGTATAAATGAGTAGGCGATTCACCCAAGGTCAAATGCCTTTATCGGATACAAGTGCTTTTTCGGCTTATTATAATTTAAATTTAGATAAATGTATCTGAATTTAGAAAAAAATATTTAACGAACTTGAAATATTTTAAAACAATTTTGAGTACAATTTTTTTTAGTTATACTTTTGAAACAATCGTATCTAAATTCAAAATCAATCTTTGCAAAAATATCAGTTTTCTTTCAAAGAATATATCAAGTATAATGACAGAACATGACTATTTTACAACACAAGGTAAGTGCTAGACGAGGCATATCTTATGTTGAAGTTTTGTAGTAAATGAAACCGTTCAGGGCGGGATCATTAAATCATACTTGGTTCATTGAGTGTGAAACGTTCGCGCAATTTCGATTTGCATACAATTAAAGAGAGACTAAATTTTGTAATAACAAGTAATGTACAGATAGTTTATCGTTGGTATATTTTATAGCTTAAGGACTAACAATGGACATTTCATTACATTAAAATACTATCTAGGCCTTGCTTGCTTGCTAATTAAAATTTACATTGAGGTGGTCTAGCCGTGTGATTAAACGTGGTTATCCTAGAAGCAGACTAAAAGAGCAAGCTGTGCCGAACAAAAGCACTGCATCGAGAAGAAGAATTTTAAACAACCCACAAAAACTCATTTGTCAGCATGGTAAGGTCAAAACCTCCTTAAATATAAATAAATGCGAAAGTTTGAGAGAATGTTTGGATGTTTATTATTCTTTCACGCTAAACTACTGAAAGAATTTCTATAAAACTTTACACTTAACTTGTTTACTAACAATATCCTGTCATTGTTTGTAAACAAGCACTATTATCCTAAAAATGTATGATCCTAATTTGTAAGTATAATTTATTATGTTACAAACATCACTTGCTAGCGATTATATTACATTTACATTTATAAACGTTTTGACTAGAGATTTATTTATTATTATTGACTAACGTTAAATCCAAATAGTTGTACTATTTGGATTTAACGTACTGGAACTGAAATGGGTAATTCATAGGAGTTTATGAGTTCATACATACACATTTACATAAACTCACCCTAGTTCTTCGAAGGGATATCGACATTTTCGACTGACAACACACATATTGCCGATTGTAATAAATTGTCTAAAATATTCAAGCGATGAAAAGATCACAGTCGTCATTATGTTATTTATCATTTTTTTTCGAATGAAACTTTCTTCAGTATAAGTAATTAACTGGATAATTTTTGGTTATTTTGGTATGTGATGCATACGATCATGCCATGCATTTAACACAAGATATTATTAAAAAAAAATTCTTCATTCAAATCTTCTTTTAGCAATGTCGTTTATCATCTTCCTAGCCTTTATTACTCTTAAGATTATACTAGTTTAACCGGTTTTACCTCAATTTTAGTTTAATCTACTATTAGTGATATAGTTAACTATTTTTAATTCCTAAATTTTGAAAGGAAATGTGAATCCTCCTTTTCACTTTCAATAAACTCTGCGTAGTTTATTTTGAATGTTGCTTCAAATAATCTAGAGGTACTTAAGAAGTTTAAACGAGGCGTTCATGTTCGGTAAAGCAGTTTCTTGGTCAGTTTAATTTTTAACAAGTTTTACGGGGTATCAGATGTCTGGTCAAGGCTATTTTATAGAAAACACTTCACTTAGTTATAGACCTCAATCAATCTCCCAATCTAAAGAACTTAAAGTTTTAAGAAAAACTTCTAATGAAGCAAAAGTGGAGCTTAAAGTTATCATATTATGATTGTTGTAAATGTTTTTATGTGTAACGTTTCGGCATGCATGGGCTGGTTCGTCCGGAGTGATACCACGGCCTCACAAAAAACCGGTGTGAAACAGCGTTTGCATTGCACCGGAGGACCAAACCCTAACCCCTGCCCTCAGTTCCCTCCAGATTCACCAAAGGCCAGCAACGGCACTGCCTCTGGTATTGCGGGTATCCATAGGCGGCGGTAATCGCTTACCATCAGGGGATAGGTCTGATCGTTTGACCCTATACTACAAAAAACACCTTTTGGAAAAAACGGGATGGACGGATTACAAAAGTCTCGGAGACAGTGATTGATGAACTTCAAACATTTTATCATAAATAAAGGTCTTACAAGATCAATTGATAAGTCAAGGCTTTTTGACAACGTGCTTATCTATTTATGAAACTTTGAAATAATTAATTATTTCAAAGTTTCATAGTAAATGGTATACTTTTAAAAGTATACCATTGTAGTTCTCACACGTTAAGTCTCTCTTCTTTAGATATTTTTCTGTCTTTTTGATTTGTTTTGGTTAATTGTCAGTGCCACAAATTTTTTGGACTGATGTTACAAAAATGGTTGTGAAATAGGGACTTTGAACTTTAGGAAACCATTTTTTGAGCAGTTTTGATTTTTAGATTTCCAGAGTAGTTAACAAAAAAAAAATCAAGGGTCTTCTAGCTATTCAAATATTTTTACCTAATGTTTTCCCAATGTTTTTCTAATTCGATGTAAAATGTTTTACTAAAATTTATCAGAAAATTAAAGTACAGATTCTAAAATAGTATTGCGAAAGACAAATTTTATTAGTTCTAATTACAGAAATAGATCAGTTGTAAGCCAATAAAATTTGATTATCTGGTTATACATAATAAAGTTCAGGTGACTCAATTCTTATAACGTAAGATACCCCACAGCACTCTGTAAATTCAAACTAATCTTAAACGCCAAATTTAATCACATCGATAGAAGTGGTCCGTGGTCATAAACAATTAACCTAAATACACGATTATTTATAGATACATACATATTAAAACATTATCCTCCTTTCAGCGTATCGGGTGATAAATTAAGAGGCTTTGTATTTCTATTGAGACTGTGCAATAAATCAATAAATAACTGTGCTGAGATATTTAATAATAGCTTACATTGTTACAGAGATAGTATAAAGCTCCGAAGTGTACTTGGAGGCTGGGCCAAGGCCCTCGTCGGACGATGAAACCCAACACCTCGTGTATGCGATCTTCTCTACTAATTTGCGAATCTTATACTAGGGTTGTCTCTAATGGCTGTCATTAAATCTCTAAAATTATATAAAATAAATAACATCTAAATATAATAGATTTTTGATACAAACTATCAAATGTTTCAACGAAGTTTTAATAATGATTTATTTAACCTTCTTACGAGATAGATCGCCACCAGATTAGTGTGGGGTTTAGTTGTTTAATAAAAACGTAAATCCATCCCGCTATTTATTTATATAGATTCCATTATCTTGAGGTTTTATATTAATCAATACCACAAAAAACTTGTCCGATTTATCTACAATTTTAGTTGCTACTTAAGACATTTTTAACTGACGAAAAAAAACGGAGGAGGTTCTCAAGTCGACGTGTATATTTTTTTATGTAAGACGCATAACTTTTTACAGATATATTCGATTTTAATTACTCTTTTATTGGATACGGTGTACTTCGAAATTGGTCCCATGTGAATTTGCCAGAAAAAGTAACCTAAGGGTGGGAAAAGGGGGCGATTTATTGTTTACTCAAATTTTAATGCTGAGTTGTGTATTGACAATAAATATAAATAAAATGTATGGAACATACTCGTAAATAAAACATTACATTATAATACATTTACAAGACCTGTCAGTCTCTGCATTTCTGCTAAAGCTTATTCATCGTGAGGTTTCTGTAATACTTTTTTGGCTCTAGATAAGATAAAGGAATCAAGTAATCTAAAGTTAAGCATGTAATAAAATGATTAAACCGCCGAAAAATCTGAAAAGCAAAATGTTATTTAACCTTAATAACTAAGTTATTGAACTAAAGTAAGTAAAACAACGTAATTTTGAGTCGGCGCCAAACAATCAATGAACAAATATCCCTAAATTACCTTGAATTTGAAGAAATAACCAAAATCTTCAACGGTAAACATTTACGTTCTATAAATGCGCTTTCTGCACGACCACAGCAACGGCGTGTGCCCTCACGTGTGCACCTGTTCGGGTTGCTGTCTGACTGATATTAACTTCGTAAATGCTCTATATTTTCCGGCGAAGGGGCGTGGTGGGCCGCCTAACACACTTTACCTTAATCCTTCTCATTCTTTTCCTAATCGACCTGGCAACATGATGCTAACCGCATTAAGCGCAGTGATTAGCTTGTCAAATGTGTCAAATGTGTCATATCAAGATTTTATATAATGACGAATATGTCCGCGAATCGAACTGTTTAGCGTGCGTAAAAAAAAGTTATTCTCTTCCTGCCTTATTTCGCTGGCCGGGTTCAACCTCATAGGGATCATGCCAATGAATTCCTTAGACTCAGTGCGAGTGAGGATTTTATTATGATAAACAAAGGAGAGTCGTCGCCCACTGGCAGCGTAACACCAAGTGTGTGCCGTCTTCTACCTACCCTGTCCCTTAAGATCCAGGTGAATGTTTGTTTTGTATTTTCCTTCCATTTACCCTGAGAAAATTTAGAGGTTGCCCTGATTGCAGCGTCCAGTCCAGGAAGTTCCCACATTTAATTAATTTGCTTATTTGGCGCCGACCAAAAACTACCTAGGTATACTTACGTTCGTTTGAGAACTTTTTTGTTAAGGTTAAATAAAAAATGTTTTTTTTTTCTTTTCAGTTTTTTGACGGTTAATTTTTTTTATTATATTGATAATATTAATTCTGCAATTAAACGTTTATACATGTTCTTGGTAACTAAGTATCAAAATATCAGAACAAACAGTTTTAAATGTGTTGTTTTATATAATTAAAAGAATTACTCGAACTACCATTTCATTGATTTTTTATCTGACTAAGGCGAGGCTAACAGGAAAGGTAATATTTTTGGCAGTAGGTACATATGTATGTTTGTATGCTTCGCCGTAGCGCCTAAGCTACTGAACAGCTTTTAATAAATGAAGTGTCAATAAATTCGTTGTAATGGACCCGGTGACACAGACTGCACCTATAAATTTTATCAAAAGATTTTACGTTATCGGGTTATATTTTTTTAAACTTTTTCCTGTGTACAATGGAATCAAATTTACTAACGGCGGATATTTTGTTTATGTCTTTAAACAAAATATCCGTCGTTCAACACTTTTTCTACAAATAAACATTAAGTTCACTAAAGTTGTAATGTGCTTTTATAACTACCGTGTCATACAGCAGTACCATTTATTTATTTACTTTTGATACCAACAAATGTTAATAACCGTTTTGAATGTTACACAATATCAACACAATCGAATGTCGAGGTACATTAATAGAGGTGTCAATAAGATTTTATAGTCAAGTGAACGAGTTCGTTAGCGGAACATTGATATCGCGTGTAGATAGCCCTGGCAGGGCAAGACGGCCAGTGAGCAGAGAGGCGGAACCACACAACAGCTAGCGTTGTGCCGACGCGACGATAAATCGAATACGCGACGACAGCGCCGCTGCCTATAGAGATCGACACACACGATTACTGGACTTACGATTATATTCAGTTAAGAATCTCGTCGAAGTAAGCCTAACCTTCTCGTATATTATGGTAATTTTCTACTGTAACGTTTCGCTTCCAGGCAAGTCGTCGCCTATAAATTCCGTCATATATAAATAGCATGTAATAATTTTAAACCTTATCAATGTAACTTCTATTGTGGTCACATCTGTATTGAAACCTCACATAACTTTAGGATAGTTTAATTTGTAGGTATACTTAATGCTAGTACACTGCTGGTTTAAAGACAGGAACAACAAATGGATCTTGGATAAACAAAGAAAATTATGATTGGTAGTTAAATAAATTTACTTGCGATGTGAATAAAATAGAAGATTACGTTAAATATGTTTTTTCATCGATGACCATGACAGATACCCGATGTCTGAGAAACCTTGAGGGCGAGTAGCCGAATATCCGGTAGAAGTATTTAAACGTAGAGGAGATATATATTGTCTCAATATTGACTAGCTTTTGAATTGTCAATAATACAGCAAAGTAGTTGTTATTATTGTACTGATTTTTTAAGAAGTAAAACCATAGTATGTACGTACAATAAATAAAGTATCAAACTTGCAAATTTCTGCAATGTTTTGAGTAAGTAGAGCTTGTACCCTGACCTTGAATAAATTACGACTGGATACAATTCTGTTTTAATGTTATAGAGCATCTCATCTCAGAGAAGACCTGTATTATAGTAGACTTAAGCTGACCCAAACACAGTTTGGAAAAATTCTTGGAGGAAGATAATTATTACAAATAATATTTAATGTCATAAATGAAATAGTATTAAATAAACAAGGTTACAAATACTTTATTATGACTATAATAAAGACAATCACGAATGAATTATATAATTTTATTATTTATTCTGTAAACCCCAAGACAATTATGACGATAAAATTTATAATAAAACGTTAAATACTTCAACAGCCGTTGTCTATTTTATATATGGCGAACTTAATATCACTGTTTTATGTGCACTAAAACTTTTAACTAGGACCTGTAATTATGTAATGAAATCAAATAGTTGCAACAGGCTCGACATTATTCTGGTATCGGTTTGTTACAAGAAATCGCAAATAAAAATACTTAAAAGTAATCGTTAAGTTGCCGTTTTTTTAGTTAAATTGCTAATATTTATGAAACTTTGGCGGGAGACCCCTAAATAATGTTTTCTGCATATTTTCTACGTTATTATATTATCATCTATGTTTTGTCCTAAAATGTCCTATACTTTCCCTCAATTTCTTACTTTGCGTACTCTAAATCTATTTTAGTTAGAAGATCGCTCACACGAACGTATCCACTAAAGTGTCTGTTTAAATTATTGTGCTGTTTTTCTTCCTTGCAGTTCACAAGGTAAATAAATAGATACATAGTTTATGAAAAAATAAGTAAAGAAACTGTTAAATCCTGTAGCCACTTTCAACAAAGTGGGTGAAAGTCGCGAACATTGCATGTTTGACACTTTCGCTAAATTAACTGATATTTTAGTTACCACAACACATGTTTCATTGTTTTTGGGCTGCGTTTATTTAAATAGCAATAAATTTGACATTTTGACTATACCTTCACGTGTAACTTAAATAGCAAGCATATAGATATATTGTAGTTTGGATAATTAATGTTACAGCTAACCGAAAATTCTAGATATGCTGTTACAACCAAATGAGTTTTTTTTAAAAAACGGCTCCCGCGTTAGGAATATACATTCCTGTGTCACGGGGATCTTTACAAACATACATGAAACGGACACAAAGTACACCCAGACTTAGAACAACAATTTATTGATCACACAAAGTATTGTCCCATGTAGGAATTGTACCCACAACACTTGGCGTACTAAGAAGCGGTGTGGCGACCACTGAAACCAATTTTTTTTTT
>PKRV01000652.1:1584613-1726887 GCA_003709505.1 Hyphantria cunea | reverse complement strand
TTTTTGACGTGGTGGAATGCCTTTACGCACTTCGCTCCCCCCCTGCGGGTACAGGGGCTTCGCTTCGTGTGGGACTCCTGACTGACACCAGCCAGACTACCCACTAAACCACCACGGTGTGCCACTCTGCGCCTGAGAAGGGAGGGATCCAGGAACCGCTTTCTTACGCCATCCGGACCACTGAAACCACTAGGCCAACCGTGTAGTCTTAAATGAATGTCTACTCCAAGTACATATCGTTCTTTAAATACTTCGTTTCCGAGGAAAGATAAATGCCCTTAACTCAGTAAGTTCTAAGTACAGGATGGTTTATTGATTACAACAACATACGGACAATAGTTGTCAATTTATTGATAAGGTCGAGCGTATCCCCGATGTACCCAACTGCATACATTTCTCCACAACATGCATCTTCCAATATGATAAGGTAATGACTTTCCAGATTGACTCACACTCCTATTGTGTGAAGTAAATAAACACATAGGTACACTTAGGATAAGGTCCGAGCGAGTGCGTTAGCGGAGTAGACTAGGGGGATACTAATGTGCAGCAAATTAATTAAAAATGTTAATTATTAGGGTGTATGGTATGACTATGTCCTATATACCTGAGGATAAACATTGAAATGTTGCAATTGTATATTCGAAGCCTGAAACTGTAATAGCTGGTGGGACTTTACTAAGATTTTTTTCGACAGTAGGTAAACGAGCATACAGGCCACTTGATGGAAAGTAGCTGTATCCGCCTAAGAACGCCTATAACACTTGATTCACAAGTGCCTTGTCTAGTTCCTTCCACAGAATGATTATGATAGGGAAAGAGTGTCTTAGAAAGTGTACAACGGTAGAGTGCCAGTTTTCAAAGAGATGGGGATTAAATTTTTACCTTGTGGAACGATGACAGAAACTTGCAACTGACATTAGTCCGAACCCTTCTTCGGAGTATTTTCCACGATATAGATGATGCAGAATACAGTGCGTCGCTACATCTCTACACAAAGACAAGGAATCAAGCCGATCATAGATCGATGGCCTAAAGCCATCAACGATGCGAGTCGCTATTCGTTGGATATTGGCCAGATGGAGAAGCTGGAACTAGTTTGGCCCCGCATAGAGATGATAGTAGTATTCCATATGCAGAGGTGTACCTTATAGAGTTGAAGGTGGAGCACCAATGTAAAATGTTACCTGGATTTGTTCAGCACACCGAACTTTTTCGAAGGTAATTTTACTTTAAATTGGTTTTAATTTTAAAGTGATCGTGAAACTGCACTTCGTTCGATATATCTGGGCCCAAGATATTGATACTGGCTAGAGCAATTAGGGAGGTGGTCTGAATACGGAGTTGTACGACAAACCGTTTTTTTTTTGTGATGAATACGCAAACCTGTTGTATAGTCTATAATTGATCGAAGATTATTACAATGATTGAGAAAAAGCTATATGTTATAAAAAAAAAAAGATTACGGAATATAATTTTGAATGGAACTGTGGTCTATAACTCATTATGTAAACAAAGTACAGACATGACAAGGACAAAATAAAGAAATAAGTTTATCTCCGCTCAAATTACAAAATGCTCACATTTCAAAACTTGTGGATTTATGGATATATATAAGTAACATGGGACATAAATTCGTTTGTTATCTTAGTAGTATAAGAAAAATGATCAAACTCATTTTATAATCCCAGTTTAAAATATTGCCCAACGTAGTGCGAGTGTAAAGAAAAACATTGTGATCATGATTGATGAGACATCTTGTCTTAATATATGTAATCTATCCGCGTTGTACCGTACGTATATCTATAAATAGGGTAGGTAAATTATCATCATGTTTGTGACATCCTGACACCGCATCCGCGCCAATTGTCGCTTCCGCAGCTCGCGGCCCTCGTGACCATGGCCTTAGACAAGTAACGTAAGTTCTATGAACTGCGGCGATACTAAATTTATGTCATGAGTTATCATTCGAAATGAATTTTGTAATGGCACACGTTTTCCGGAGTTGTTTGCAAGACACTGGTCCTTATCAATACGTTTATTAGACGCGGGATGGTTTTAATACAAATTTTAATTAACTCTAGGTCGATTATGGATGTCAATATTTATCGGTATACGAAATCGGTATTGAATTAATTGATAATTTTGTCTGTGAGAAGTTATTATATACTGCTGTACACCAATGATCATTTGTTAGTAGTACGTTGTTATAAATAAAGTAAGTCATACGGCCATGTAATGCAACTAACTGCATGCGTGTCAACGGGGCAGAGTATTCTTTTGTGGTACAGTTCCGAAGAACAGCCTAAGCTAAGCAAGTTGAAAGTAAATATTAATAGAAAACTAACAAATGTATGGGAATGACGTCATCTCTAAGCTAGGTCACGATGTCAAAAAAAAATATTAGCCCGTAACAAGAAAATTGTAGAAAGAGAATCGCTGTAAAACACATGCGTCTTGGCTAAGTAAACCAAGTTTGTCATCTGTGTAGATGAACTTACCCCTGCTTATTGCTCTACAGCCGAAAGCCACATATAGTGTGAGGGAAACAAGTGAATTTAATTTTCAGTATACGCCAAAAATATACATCGACAGAGACAAAGTGTCGATTTTCTCCGTACATTTTTTCAAATTCTGGTACTCGAAAACAATAAGAGAACCATTAGAAGGATACTTTGTTACCTCTCTCTCTGTTAAGATTCTTTTCCTGAGAAAAGGGTAAAGATATTAGGCTGAAATAAAAATCAAAATCGTCAAAAATTAAATATGTCCGCAATTCTTCGAAGCCCCGATAAAAAGACAATTTTCAAAGTCAACTTTAACGAAATACTGATTGAAGGCTATTCATGTAACCTTTAGATTTTAAACATAACAGAAAATCGACACAGAACTTAGAATCGGGCAATTTAGCAAAATGGAAACGGAAACATGAATAACGTATTATTATTTTTTATTTTATAATTAATGTATTACAATTTATAACTTTTATCATGGATGAGAGTGATATTAAACCTCAGTCCAATCTTCCATAACTTATCGATCAGATCTAAAATATATTTATAATTACTTTAGATTTTCATACGTTTCAAAAACTCAAATAGTTCGGTACCAATTAATCACCGATTTGGACACGATGTTTTTCGCGTCAGTTTTGTTCTTCATTACACACCAATGGAACCATTATGTTTCACAGCGAAGCGTTACAGGTTACAGATAGTTTAAAGAGGTATTCATCACATCATACTATTAAAATTATTAACAAACCATTCTCCCGTACTAAGACGTATATAGCTAAAGGCCATGTACATTATCGTGTTATCACATTAACGATCCAGTAAAGAGTGCCCCATTCAAAGTAGTCATTAGTTGAGTATTTACAGTAATTAGCCTTTAATGGAGACCTTAACATTATTCTTCGTCTAATAAGTCTTCTCCATATTTAGAATCTGTATGATAGTATCACTCTCTGTTGATCAAATGAAATATAAGTTGGTGATCGGAATCAACTGCTCAACACTTATTAGGACTTATTGGCCTTTATTAATGAGCAAGTGTTATATATGTCATGTTGCAACATAAAGTTTTATCACAATGTCGGTTTTAGCTGCATAAACTTATTAATGTTCGTCAGTATTTTGGCTTAGACGACAACACAGTAGAAAAATTGAAATTAGGACAATGGAATACCTAATATCTTTAACAGTTTTGATGTGGAACATTAGACAAAACCTTCAAAAATCTCAGCCTGCATTTTCTTAGCTTTACAATCTTCTGAAATCTGTTCGCATATTGTTTCGTAATCATTTAAATGAAGTTATATAGGTAATGAATACCCTCATATATACTAAAAACTAATTTAACCTTCGAATTCAGTTCACCCTAGGTTTGCAGAGGTCCGATGCCAGCCGCTCCGTGGAAAAATTGATATTCAGGTAAGACCGGTTGAACTAGTTATCGACCTAAAATAATATTGGGAATAACAAAGACTACGAGTCAGAAGTTTTATAAAAGAGGAAAAAGAATAGGGCTGGATTTTACATATGTCTTCGTCGTTACAACCTAATCGGTAGATACTTCTCAATTACCATATAGACCTGAGATAACTGTTTCTTGACAATTTATTGTAGGTAATATAATCACACTTTTATGAATTAAAATACAAATCCTCTTAACACCATTTAACTACAGGGATGGCACAGTTATTTAAGCGGCCTACACACCGCTACCTACTGTGCGTACCACCCACCATACCTACCTGGTTGTGGGTTCGGTTCCAAAATGAGACAGTGCTTAATGTTATCCACAAATTGTTGCTCCGAGTCTGGGTGTTCTTTATATCTGTTGTTTCTGAAGTCGCGTCAAAGGATATACAAAACTGTTCTTTCTAAGTTTCAAAATACGTGATGAAGTTGGCCTGCATGTCTAATTAATTACAAAGATTATAAAATGTCAGTTGAGTACATGCATGACTTTCAATATTATAATTCGAAGATGTTGTTTTCTGAAAACTACTAGACACAATATTTTATTGTGACCTGTATGACTTTAAACCTACTATTATAACTAGTGAAGGCTTCGTGTGTGGTCTATCATCGGTTATATCGACCATTACTATCACAATGTTAACTAAAAATGGGTACTCATTTAATTTTGTCATCATTTGCGTCATAGTGCCAAAAGAGATAACGCTTATGGCTAATAATATTATTTAAATGATTGTTTGATCTAAGTTCCGGAATTTGATACTAGAATAGTTTAGTTAAGGATGGTATGTTAACGGAGCGCTTACAAAGAACTACTTACCGAGAAATTAACACATGTTGTTTTAGCCTAGGAAGGCTATGTATAAATACATTTTATATCCATACTTCCAATTTGTGGACTATGTCAAAGTTAATTGAATAGAAAAAAATTATGTTGCTCCTCGTGTTAATAGGAACATTGAAATACTTTCGCATTGCCATCGTTTTCCATATTTAAAATTTAATGTCAAAAAAATATATTTAGGGCCCCTATCATTTAGATTAAGATGAAATATAAATATTGGCCGATCCTCAGATCTACTCGATATGCACACAAAATTTCAAAAAAATCGGTCAAGCCGTTTCGGAGGAGTTTTGTAACAAACATCGCCACACAAGAATATTTATATTATTTATTAGAAGACAAAAGATATCAACGCTGAGTGTGATCAAGTGTTCAAAACAAAAAAATAGCCCATCATACCAAAGAAAAGAGGCGTTAGCATTTGCAGAAAGAGAATCGACGGAAAACGCGTGCATCTTAACTAAGGGGGCAGGTATCCTTAAGCCGCAATAGTTGGGATCCGTTGAAATGCACTAAAAAAAAAGTACGTTGTACTAAACGACACACGTGATTTTAATTGTTGAAATAACCATTAATTTACGTCACTGTTAAACAGAGATTTCTGATAATATTCGTTTAGAAGAATACGTCCTTGTAAAGGTAGCTTGTTGTCGATATATATGTACAAAATAAATCTATACAAGTGCCTTTAGTGAACAAGATTATTACATAAGGGAAACTGGTGGTACTGACCTCGTATGTGAGATGCTTATAGGGCTTCCTTTCTCCTCGACAATGAAAGAATGAGATATAAATAGCTCTTAGATTGCTACTTCTTATTTTATAATTGTATGTCTGTATCCTTGACGTTTAAAGCTTTTATAGACTTCGCTATCAGTTTCTATGTAGTTCACAGGTTTGTTCAATTAAAACCATTTCTTTGTGGTTGAATGTCTGTTTTACTTCGTATCTATATTTAAATGACTTGTTTTGAAACAGTGGCTTAATTATTTCTTAGATAATACAAGCCAGTTTGATGTCACAAAATCCTCAGAATCGGAATCCTATTAAAATTTTAACTTTTAATGTAAGTAGGTTATAATATGTAACAGCAAGTGTGTAGATACCATAATCTATACTGTAAAGTTGAAGAGTTTGTTTGCTTGAATGCTTAAATCTCAGAAAGAAATTAGTTCAAATTGTTAAATTCTTTTAGTCTTGTATAGTCCACTTACCAAGGAAGGTTATAGGCTATATAATAGCAGCGGATAAGAGCTGAGTATAAAAATTGGAAAAATAATCTAATAAGACACATACGAAGTTGCGCGGTTCAGACAGTCTGAAGATAACTCCAGGATTCAAGGATGAATGCCAGCGAGTGCATCGGCTATAATAGAACAGTGATTATATTTGCTCATTCTTTTGCTTGACTGCACATGTGTTTATCCAGTATTTAAAAGGTAAAAGCTAGTTCGTTGGAAAATATTCAACCATTAAGGTACTTTTATTTATTAGTATGAACATTATACAATACATAACAAAAATAAAAATAATACGTGTAGTAAGTCCATACAGAATATATTTAATTTGCCATTCTTAACAAACGATTAAAAAAGAAAATAGTCCAAATAAAAAATTAAATAAAAGATTTACCTAAGGCAGTGCAAAACGAGTCTGGTTTTTTCTGTATTCACAATGAGTATGGTGACCATCATCACTCTTGGATACTGCGCATGCTTTCCATCGGGCAGACTAGAGTCAATTTGGCAGGCTCATACATAAAAAAAAGACAAATTTAGCTAAATAAAATCTTTTATACCGTTAAAATCATTCACACCTATAATTAACTATGCCATAAATAAAGTAATAATATGAGACTGAGTATTCTTGCGCAGGTAAATCAGCTTTTTTCGATGTAGTAATCATGAGACCGGTAATTATTGATTGTCAACATTAATTCGCCGTCAACTGACAAAAGAATTACAAATTAATTCTTTGGACAGTGAACAGAGAATTAATGGCATGCCATAAATAACTAGGAATTGATACTTTCAAGATGAAAGCACCAATGTACTTTACCATTGCCTTATTTTTATTATTTCTTAATACAATGAATAATTGCTAATTGGCTTCATCGGAGTTATGCCATTCGTTCACAGAAAACCGTTGATATGTGATTCTTTCATTTTTTTTCATCAAACGAATGAGGTTGCAAGTTATTCAACACATTTGTTTGTCTTTTCAGTTGTAGGATTATTCTGGGCTAATAAGTGGCAATAATTACTTACCATTAGGTGATCCATCTCCTCATTTGCTTCTGTTCTACTACCAATAAGTAAGTAGTACAACATACTTCTTTCCTGCTGACAGGAAGCCCCTTGGCTAGAAGTATTTACCAATAGTTTGGATTTAGATCCATCTCGATATTTACTTAATCGACTAGTCATATGTTGAAATTAAGAAAATATAAGATTGTGTGTGTGAAATGAACACGAAATGAAGAATAGTTGTCGGCCGGCGCCGAAGTGGGCGTTGAATGTTGGATCCAGTGAGCTGTGAGCGTGGTGTCTGTCCGAACACTAAATTGCTTTTGTGACGTCATCGTCGGCACAGAAAATGTGATACGTATGGTTTTCATACTTCATCCGTTTATATTCTCTATTTTAAATAAAGTTTATTGCAATGGAGTGACGTAACTCTCTACGTAGGCAGTATTTAACGTCTAACTTTCGTGTAAAAATTCTGCATTCAAGCGTTTATGGTTTGCTTTACGTTATTTTATGAACAATATTGTTTAATATCTAATTACTTACAGTTCGGTATTAAGGAATATTTAACGACAAGAAAAGGCTTAAAGAATTATAACCTGACTACGTAATAACTTTTGATGTAACTATATAGCCTATTTTAAGCGGGCCAATAGATTTATAATAGTATTATTATAAAGCTATTGACACCTTATTCGTTAAAATCGGTTCAATAGTTTAGGCGCTACGGTTGTATTGAACATACATACATAGACTGCCAACGGAATTGAACTAAACTTAATCCTTCCTTTTGGCTGCGCCGAAGTCGGGTATAAATCTTAGATAAACAGTTAAAAAAGAACCGAGAAAACGTTGTTAAAGTCATATTTTGAGTTTTATGACGCTGCACTAGTATGAGTATATATATATATATATCATATTTTCGGCTAGTAGTTTGCGTACTAATAACATAGATCGTTCGTCGAAAATATAGCATTGGGTGGGTGTCCCCAGAACAGTAACAACAACATCACCCGTTTTAAATGAACCTGAATGCATCAACAGTGTATTCGGGGTCATTTGAAACTATTAAATGCAATTACACTAAGTACTATTTTGACTACACGGTTGGTCTAGTGGTTTCAGTGGTCGCCACGCCACTTCCTACTGCGTCAAGTGTTGTGGGTTCAAATCCTACATGGGACAACACTTTGTGTGATCCATAAATTATTGTTCTAAGTCTGGGTGTACTTTGTGTCCGTTTCATGTATGTTTGTAAAGATCCCCGCGACACAGGAATGTATATTCCTAATGCGGGAGTTGTCTTTTTAAAAAGAAAAGAAAAAGAAAGAAACTATTAAGTTTACAATATTGTCTGTAAACATAAGATAAATAATTATGATCTCGTTTGCAATGATCGTCTTTAACCGCCTGTTTATGCGCACTTTTGAATTTTGTTTTTCAGATAGTATTTTAGAATAAACTAGTAAAAGAACTAAAATGTAGGCAGTGATAACTGATGTGCAACTACTTCCAATCGAGCATATGTTTATTAACAGTTGTGTTGTCTTTCCGTAAAATTCAGGTTATGTTGGTAGCAGTTAAAATCACTCGGGCGTAAGTAATCTATTGCCGAATAATATGTGTGGCCTACTTTTAACAATGAGGGTGCTGTCTGCATCTCTAACAGTCTGTTTTGATTATGCGTAATCTGTTCCATCTCCCAAATGTTAGCTTGCGCTATTTCACTGTTACAGAAGACTGTATTATTTCAAATTAATTTCTTTTTAGTTTAATTTCATATTTTGAAAGTTGACGATAACAAACAGTGATCGATGTTTTTTGACCTTTCGTGACTCGTTTGCATATTATCGTTACGTTGAGTTCGAGATATATGTATTTCTTTGAGAGGACTATGCCCAGCCGTGGTCTGCGATATGCTGTTTGCCTACTAGACGTTTCTATGAATCTCCGATGGTACTCACAGTTAGATTCGCAACTATCGATGATTTTTAGGTTATTAATATGCCGCTACTTTACATACAATTATTTCTACAAATTATACTAGTGTTGCAACTTGTACGTATTGTTGTTGTTGTGGTTTAAGAATAGGACATGGTATCTCTCGTTCCGGAGAAGGAGGCTGTATATACAAATTGACAAGAAGAATTTCCAGATTCGATTATTAAATCGGGGTTAAACAGTGGGTGACCTACAAATTGTTATTAAACAATTTTTAGGTCACCCATGTCCCATGTAGGCATCGAACCCAGAATGTGTGTACACTACTGATGATCACTCTTCTATGTTACCCTATAAAGAGTACTATACTATATATATTGTGTATGTTAATATAAAGAGAAGAAAAACATGAAATAATCTATACTTTTTTCTAATCAGAGGCCAGTATCCAACTGTGAGCTACTTAAAGCTGCTGAAGATCTTTGTATGGTGACCGATTAAGGATCCAGAGAGCCACCACCCCATGATTGTCGAAAAAGACTACTAGGGGATCAAATAACGCACTCACAAATTACACCGCAAATAGAAGGAAAACTGTTAAAAGCCGTTGATGTGATGTGTCGATGTATTAATGATGCTGTTCACTTAAAACCTGTTCAGAATTAATAGAGCAATCAAAACATATTCATTCTTAATAAAAAATCTTTCTGGAACACTCGCTTATTTTCGCAAACGTTTAATTAAGTAACATTTCGTAAGTAATTACAATCTGTTGATAAGACATGCTAACAGTTGTTTATTTATTAGAATTATTAGGTGCAAACGTTGTGATTAATGAGAGTAAATATGAAATATAATTAGAAAGGAAGTTAGAGACTGTTGCTCAGGTAAAAGTAGGATTTTCCGCAAAATATGGGTGTTCATGGTAATTCTTATGTCTACGGATAATATTATTTGTCCCTCTCACGTTCATCAATTATCAACAACCCATTATGTCCCGCTGTTGGGCTCGGGTCTCCTCTCAGGGGAGAGGGTTAAGGCCATACGTCCCCACGCTGGCCAAGTGCGGATTGGGGACTGGCAAGACAACATTGTGGCTACGTAAATCTTGCCGTCGGATGTTTTTAAGCCGCCTAAAGGCTTCCAACTAAGCTTCACGTCTGTTATCCTATGATAACAACTGGGACCGACTGCTTAACGTGACCTCCAAATCACGGAGACGCTCATGGTAACATGCCACCAGCGGTCACCCTTCCAGGTACTGACCGCGCCGTCGTTGCTTACCCTCGGTGATTGTTTCAAATCACCGAGTGCAACTGAGCTACAAGCGCCCTGTCACGTTGTTTAACTAAATATAAAATAATAACTATCCACGGTACCAGGAAACAATGTTTGCAGTTTAGACACGTAATTCTAATGTAACTTCTTTTTATGACGTCTTTTTGAACTTAAAGTTTAACTGTTTAGTTAAGGAATTGCTAGACTCGAGTGGAATAAAAAAAATTAACTTTTAATATTTCATTGCTTGAAAAAAACTTCGCCTTTGAAAAGAGATTATAGCTCACTGTACTATGTTGACCAGAGAGTTTGGTGTAAAGTTGGTGAATTCTTTATTATTAATCCGTCAGTACACGAACAACGATTGATACGATTAACATTTATTTATTCACTGCTTTAACATACTGATAGCTTGATGCTACTCTGTGTACTTATTACCGTAGTATAAGGCTGGTATAAAAATTGTTTGCATAGCTCGCCAGACACATTTTTTTTTTAAATATTATTTAATAGGGAATGAGGCTATAACATTCCTCAAACAAGTTGGTACCTAATAAAAATAATAATAATAAAATTATTTAAGTAAAAAATTATAGAATGAAAAAAGATTTAAGGTAGCGAGAAAATCTAAACTTGACCTAAGTTATGCGCGTATTAACATTTACCACTAACCAGTAAGTTACAATGATTTTGTAAGGACTAGTGATGTCTGTATTGTAAAACAATAATAAGTTAATAGCAGACCGAACTGGCGCGAGTAAGAAGCGAAGATATGGAAGCATTTAGTGGCGTGCGTGCGTGACGGACTCGACCTACATCAGACGAGCCAAACACCCGGCCGCCACTTGACTATTCAAGTCACAGACAGTTTGGAATATATTTACCATTATTTACCTACTTGATGCTGTGCATCGGGATTCCTCTGACTCTTTTTTAGTTACTATATGCACTTACGCCTTATAAAACACAAACTTCATGATTTGGACAATTACTTACATATTTGGATTAGCAGATAAAAAAGTGGTTACCTCAATTATGTCATTTATGGAAGACGAAGAGTTTCATAACTGTCGATGGTTACGCGGCGACGGTGACTGACAAGCACGGGGATGTACCTGTCTACATATATATGGACGCTGTGCATGGACGATGCTGTCTGCCCTTCTAGGTTTTGAAATGTAATGTTTTCATTAGGTCTGGAATATTCCTGTATGTATAAGAGAGTAGTGTGTACTCAAAAACCTAGACTCGCTTTATTAGAATATCAAGGCAAGACAGAAATCGCAGAAAATTTGAAAGTTACCAAATTTTTTTTTTTGGCTTTTTTTACTACGCTATCTGGTCCCAAACTAAGCATGGCTTGTACTATGGGTACTAGACAACTGATATAAATACATATATACTTTTTTTTGTAAATACATAAATATAATACATAGAAAACACCCAAAGTCCGAAACAAATATTTACAGATCATACAAACATTTGATCCGACCCGGGATTCGAACCAGAGACCTCAAGAACAGCAGTCGCATACGCTACCGCTGCGCCACCGAGGCAGCTAAAACTTTACTATATGACTACAATTGTTTAGTCTTTTTAAAGTTTCCTGCTAAAATCCGACTCTTAAAATGTCAGCATGTATAACATACACAAATGGAATTGCTTTTTTAAAAATCTAATATCCCATTATATTGGATTCTGGTAGCTTTGGATTATACTCCAATTTTTTAACCATTTTCCGATAATTTAAAAGCCACTGTGTTTTTCTCAACAATATTCAGTGCTATCCATGATGAGAATTTTATTAATATGAAAACTAAATCGGCATTTTAACCCAAATATTTACAAAAAAAGTACATAAGAAGGCGTTGCTTTACCTAATAAAAATTTATTTACTTTAGAGAGTATCAAGGTGAAAAGAATTCTTTTTTTTTTATGTTTGGTCCTGCCAAAGTGACTATGCCTGATGGAAAGCATAAGCAGAATCCAAGAGTGGTAGTCACCATACTCATTGCGAATGCAGACAATGCAACAATGCAGCATGGTGACCCACACCATGGCATTTACGCATCATTGGGCTTTCGGTCTCGCACTCACCAACGAAACACTATAGCACGAATGCTGTCATTTTTCGTTGATCTTCAGTGTGAGGGTACTGCCGCCTTGGTCGAGCCGGCCCTTTCGTGCTGAAATCAACGTTACTCTATTACCTTGCCGGAGCTATAAGGGGATCAGTTTGATGTCTATTCCTATGAATAGGTTTAGAAAATTTATGATAGGTATAGGTCCATTAAATCCATCATCTAACCGATTTAATTCAAAACTATTTCTTTATGATCTCATTCTTGGGATCTACTGTATTACTTATAGTTTGTCATTTCTTATAGCTATAACAGTTTATAAAAAATGCAGTTAACCCGTAGTCTGGTACAGCTTGCTTAAGGAGGTTCATGCCAGTACCTTGACTCTCTTAATCATCTCTCCTAGATATATGCGGCTGGCACGTAGCCCTCTCCTTAGAAAAAAACGTTTTGGTCGATTTTAAGAACCGATTGGTCAAGTAATCTATTTTGGCAACTGGGAATTCCAAACAAATCTTTCTATAAAATGTAGATAATTTCTTCAGTGACAATAGATTTACGAATGTTTTTGTCTGTTTTCCGATTTGCGAATTTAATTCGTTCTGGTTTTGACTTACAATTAAGGAAAACAAAAGCTATACCTCCATCTATTGTAATATGAACGTTTTTGTATGTTCTCCGATTAGCAAATTTCATTATGTCGTTCTAAACGGAGACCCAAACCCAACCTCTCCCTCCATCCCCCCTCCCTTCCCCCAAAGGCCGGCAACGCACTTGTGACGCTTCTGGTGTTGCGGGTGTCCATGGACGACAGTAATCGCTTACCATCGGACGTTACGTCAGCTCGTTTGCCTCCTATTCCACAAAAAAAACTTAAAACTATATCACAATTTTACTAAACATAAGTTTGGAAAACAGGTAGATTATTAAAAGGAAATTGAAGTAATTCAATAACGATTCCAAAAAATGAAGAAATGAAACACGTTTTAATTAATAATTGTTTTATTGTTTCAGTATTAATAATTTCTTTCTCTATTTCTTTTTGTCGTGTAGTAATTTTAAATTAAGAATATTCTTATCTTCATAATTTGCACAACTAGATAGGAAAGTATGAGCACATAAATTCTTTAGTTCATTCGATACTTACAAATATTTGATTCCGTTTATTTCTTTAGAATTCAAATTTTGTTTTAATTTCAGCTTCAGTCCTTTATTGAATAATTCAATTTTGTTTTAAATTGGTACTCAATTGGTTTACCTACGAAATATGCTATTTCGTTTATAAATCATTCTAGTAATTTCTTAACTCTTGTTTTTATGGTTTGTTTTGTTTATTTGGAATATCTTTTTTTTAAAGCACACATAATTTGTATCTGTTGAGTTCCTTTAGATTATTATGGATATATAAGTAAAATAATACATTTTATAAGCAGTACTAAGAAAAAAGTAACTTTAGGTCTAAAGTGATTAATTTGATGTTTAAGATTCTTTGGTTGACTATATAACACAGGTAAAATTAGATGAAATATTTAAGTAGTTGACGTAATGCTTCACAGCTCGATTCGTTTTACAGAACAGTTATCATAAATATCTCAAGTTAGTTAGTCCAGTTAGTTTTGGTAGTTATTAGGCTACCAGAAGTTACTGGACTTCCTTTGGTGCGAGTTTTGAAGATAAACATTAACAAACTCCGTATTTGCACGCAGTGATTATGAACTAACTTAGTACTTGCCTATGAAGGGAAGTGATCGCGATGGCATCTTTAGGTATCCCCACAAAAAACTGGTGGTAAGCCATTTTGACCTTGTTTTTTGGAGTTTCACTCCCCGTTGATTCTTCGCAAGCGTCCATGGACGGTAGTTAGCATAAGGAGACCTATCAGAACGTTTACCTTCCTGTACCAAACCTCAATGTGTATATATGAAATTAATTCGTCATTCAATTAATTCACATATACATGGATAATTTTAATATTAGTAAATTTATAATAATAGATACTAGTAATAAATATATTTCCAAAACTACAGTCATTTTATAACATAATATTGTCAATTTAACTCCTTTTATACATATGAAGTACGAGTGATATTGTACTACAGGTAGGTGATTACTACTATGTTCTTGAACATACATAAATGTACTTTAGTACCCATAAAGTGGAATGAACTGATTATTTCCATGTCGGAGAGTAAATGGGATAACGGCTCCCAGGTAACAGGTGACTCGTAATGGCTAATAGAGCACACTACAGTAACAATAAAGCTTGCCACGAAATTTGTCACGAGTGGGCCTTAAATGTTTAGTTACTCGGAACTATCCGTTACTTTAGTTGCCGTTTTGACTTACAATAAAGGGAAACTAAAAATATACCTCAATCGATTAGGTTACTAGTTTTTTCGCCTAGTGATTAGCAGTTCTTTGCGTTTGATTTTTATTCAGAAAAATTAATTGTTTAATTGGAAAAATCGTTTGCATAAACTTATGAAACCATTTGACCTTGTAAAATTAACCCCTGTGTATATAGAATCGATTTATTTTGATAAATAGCTTTAAGAGTAAGAATAGTAAACTTAGTATCATTTTGCACTTTAATAGTATATTATAGTTTAGTTTATATAGTAGTATTATTGTTTAGGTCAGAAGCTTATTTTTATTAATATTTCACATTCAAATCAACGATTCAACTCAAAGTCCTATTTTTTTAATTAAATATTATGTCAAGTTTTAATCTTTATTTAGTCATTCTTACATTCAGAAGTAATACACGCGTACCTAAAATAAGATTTATTACCGATCCACTCGACGGTAAACTCTATGTAAACTACATACTATCAATAGTACGTTTTTTTTTTTATATATTTAAGCTGCCAAAATGACTCTGCCCTGCCTGATGGAAAGCATGAGCAGAATCCAAGAGTGGTGGTCACCATCCTCAATGCGAAAAAGAACAATGCAGCATGGTGACCCACTCTATGGCGGCCTGGGGGGGAGGGGGATGGTGAGGGGGATAGGGGGCATTGGATTGGGGTATGGGCCTCCGGTTTCCTCACTCACTCGATGAAACACAGCGTAAGCGCTGTTTCACACCGGTTTTCTGTGAGGCCGTGGTATCATTCCGGTCGAGCCGGCCCATTCATGCCAAAGCGTGGCTCTCCCACGGATAGTACTGTATTCCAATTCCAATAAATCTGAACGATCAACATGTAGAAAGTCTAAACGATCATAATAAAACTTTGTAACTTGTATTTGTGCTTTACACTCTTGTAAATTTGTTTGTTACGTACCAGTTTAAACATGAGAGTATAAATCAGTATGAATAATTGCCGAAAGCTAATCGCGAATTAAGATCTGACTGTTCGTGGCTTGGTTGTCGTTGTAACTGTCACTTCAGCCCATCCGCTTTACTGCTTGTTATATATTATACATTCGAACACTGATATTAATGAAATTAATACTTTGTTCAAATGTTTCTGTTTATCTATAGAGGTAGTAGTCAAAGTAGTTTATAGGTTTAACTCTTAACATAACTGAAAACTCGAAAAATATATGTAAAATTCATACATTTTTAGAAGTGATATTAATGTTTTTCTAATATCAAACCCGCTTTCGACCAAACTCGAAGAGAGATAGCGGCATCAGTGTCCGAAGGTAACACACTTGTGACTCTTCAATTGTGTGACTTACAGCCAGATTATACTTCTCTTTTGCCCAGATATGCCATAAAAATAACTAATGTAATATGATCGATCAATTAAGCTCTTAATTTTCTATGTAGCGAATGTGTGAACGTTAAAAGTAACCTTTACTATGCACTGCATACTTAACAGATGCACCGTAATATTTTAATTTGTTACACGAATAAACTCGCCGAGGATTGTGGGAAAGCAGCTAAACGTTCTGTCACGATTTGAGTTGCCACGGCTCGTCCTCAGTTTGTAATACTGGACGCAACTAATTAATTGGACATTAATTCATCACTTACAGTTTCTATGAAATGCAAGTGCTTGTCAATGACAGTTCTTTACTAATTACTTCACGAGTTATGTATGTTATAAAGTAAATAATGCTCTTAAAGCAATAAATCTAGTAAGCTTAAGTGTTAAAGTGTAAGTGTAGTGTACATACACTACTACCACATACATACATACATACTACATACCACTATATTAGAGTAAAATATAGTGTAGTTATATACCTAGTTTCATCACCATCATCATCATCAGCCTATCGCAGTCCACTGCTGGACATAGGCCTCTTCAATTGCACGCCACTTAGTTCGATCCTCGGCTTCTCGCATCCAGCTCCTGCCATCCGTCTTGCGCAAATCATCTCTCCACCTGGTCTGTGGACGTCCTACATTACGTTTGTCAAGACGCGGTCTCCACTCAAGAACTCGTTTACCCCAACGGTTATCGGTTCTACGGAAAATGTGGCCAGCCCACATACCTAGTTTATGTAACGATATTGTATTTTGTACTTATTGATATGGGACTGGTTGATTTTAGCCGTTCCAGAAGTACAGCCATTTCGACTTAATTTGTTGCCAGGAGAAGGTGTCATATACTCCTTCTTAGGCACCACCTGTCCAGCCTTCAAGAATATATCGCATAATGTACTCCCAATAAATATAAAAAGTATTGGGTGAGATGACGTAACCTCGTCGTACACCCTTCTGGAAGTTGGAAGTAATAAACTAACGTGTAATAGAGAAACGAAAATATCTCAAATGTACCCATCGCTATTCCTGTTATTTTTTTACAATATCTCGATGCTGCTAGCTGATGGATGAGGATACCCAAAACGGAGATGGTTGATAATTGGCTCTCTTTGGTGGAAACCTTCTTTGAGGAGTAGATGGCAGTAGTCTTAAGTGAGAAGGCCAGTACGGTTCATGCTGATGCAGTTTGACAGGCTACTTCCGCTGCCAAAAGAATTTACCAGGCCCCACTTAGGTACACGAAAATTTTATTTATTTATTTATTCAATTTCTACATAAACAAGTTACAGATTTGAAGTTATCGATGGTTCCGCACTAAGATCGAGGCTTGTGTCACGGCAACCAAGACCAGCTTGCATCAGAAGTATAGATAAAAAGTAACATCATTAAACCATATCATAATTAGTCTTAGACCTTCTGCTAGTATTTTTTAATAAATTGTTATATTTATGTAGGTATTGCATGTACCTATTACTAACTTTTGAACCAAACGATTGGATCTGACACTTGGGACAAAACAATAACAGGGCTCCCTGATACAAATAGTAATCATGAGTTGTCATTATGATGATAAATACTATATATCCATTTCGTCGCGGTTATTAGCAAATATCAACCACTGGTAAGTACTGACAAAGTAGCCAGTGTGTCCACTATTCTATCTAATTTATGGTCGAAACGCATTGTACACTGTCGTTCCCAGCAATTTATTCTAACGAATGAGACGTAACTACCCATAGAATAATAATTGATGAAAATAGCTCCACAGGAAAGTTACCTTAGCAAAACAATTAGGTATTCTTACTGATCACAACCAACATTTGAACCCCTAAAGTAGTAAATCCTTTACCGCGTTAGTTCCGGACAGTAATCCTTTCATATTCTTATGGCTTCTAAAACTGAAATATGTTGCCGTTATTGAAATGGTTATTGAAATTCTGCCATGCTACTGCCATGTTCAATTAGCCATAAATAATAAGTTACAAGACACATGACTCGACATATGCTATGCCAATTTCATTAGGATTTCAATTCAATGCATCCTTTTAATTAGCTTATTTTGCAGTCCTATTCGGGATGCAGGGATGCGTGCAGCCTGCACAAAATAAACTGTGCTACCCTAACGATTTGTAGAATAATTAAGAGCGCCACTAAGGATGCTACGATTATACCAAAGAAGCGCACGCGTTGTTGTAATCTAATAGACGTCTCTAGATTAGGAAAAAGTTCAATATAATAGATAAAACTGCACGGTTGGCCTAGTGGTTTAAGTGGTTGTCCGGATGGCGTAAGAAAGCGTTTCCCGGATCTCTCCCGTCTCAGGCGCAGAGTGGCACACCGTGGTGGTGTAGTGGTTAGTCTGGCTGGAGTCAGTCAGGAGTCCCACACGAAGCGAACCCCCTGTCCCCGCGGGGGGGAGGGGGAGCGAAGTGCGTAAAGGCATTGCACCACGTAAAAAAAAAGAAAAAAAAAGTGGTTTAAGTGGTCGCCACGCCGCTTTCTACTGTGTCAAACGTTTGTTGTGGGTTCAAATTTCACATGAGACAACACTTTGTATGATCCACAAATTGTTTGTTTGTTTTGTTTGTTTCAAATTGTTGTTCAGAATCTGGATTTTCTTTGTGTTCGTTTCGTGACACAGGATGTGTATTCCTAAAACGGGACCTGTTTTTTTAAAAGTCAAAAAAAATCTTATGCCATACTTACGACTACTACTACTGGAGGCGCTCATAGCCCAGTTGCACTCTGTGATTAGAAACAATCATCGAGGGCAAGCAACGATGGCGCGGTCAGTACCTGGATGGGTGACCGCTGGTGGCATGTTACCATGAGCGTCTCCGTGATTTGGAGGTCACGTTAAGTAGTCGGTCCCGGTTGTTATCATACGAAAACAGTCGTGAAACTTAGTTGGAGGCCTTCGGGCGGCTTAAAAATATCCAACGGCAAGATTTACGTAGCCACAACGTATTCTTGCCAGTCCCCAACCCGCACTTGGCCAGCGTGGGGACGTATGGCCTTAACCCTCTCCTGAGAGGAGACCCGAGCCCAGCAGTGGGACATTATGGGTTGTTGTTCTACTAACGACTATCCCAATATATTTGTTTTCTAAATCACAACTGAATTTAGTACATTGGTATACTTATTTTACAGATAATTGTAGCAAAAATAATAATCCCAAAAAATCGTAAGCATTTAAAGTTTAGTAGTAATCACATTGTTTAAAAATTTTGACGCCAGGAAATGACCCTAGGACCCCGCAATGATCAATCTTTACACAAAATTATAATTTTATTTTTAAACAAACATTATTAACATTATCAAATTATGTACTTAACGCTAGTCATGACAGTGAGTGTCTTGATAAGATACATGACTGACAGTCATACTTAAGATGGTTAATGTATCGGAAATAAGCAGCTTCTTCGAAATGGTTTTTTGACGGATAAATTATTTTACATTTGAACTTAATTCTTCATATAGTAGATTATCGTTGTTACACTGTGAAAAATTTACGTATTTTTTGCTCACTCTAAAATTGATTTTATAAACAAAGAGAATTGAGGTATTAATGAGAACTAACTTGCCCCGTTAAGTAAAAAATTCACTTAAATATGTTTACTTTTTGCAAAGGAACCCTTGGAACGTCACTTAAACATCCTTTTATAAATTCATCACAATCTGATCAATGACTTCTGAATGTATAGAGGACAAATATACAAACAAAAATCTCCATTTCAAAACCTTATGATAAGACGAAATAATTAATGCATGTAAAAGTGATACCAGCTAACCAGGCTATGTCTTTATCAGTAATATCAAAAACAAAAGCCTCTCTACTCTTCTACTTTCATTGCAATTAGATTTATGAGAATATCAGGTTTTCCGAGAACCCAATGGTACGAAGTAAATTAAATTATGAACTGAGGATAAATTTCTTTCATCACAAGTATTAGGGACGGGATAAAATTGGAGTCTAAATACTATTTTCTACTTATATGACATTATTGTAACTGATTAAGAATATATAGCTACTTACTTATATGTATGGTGATAGATTAAGAATCCCTTTTGTTCTTTGTTGACAGGGTGGAAAATCCCTTCGGATCTCCGGCCTCTCGGGGACTGAGGATCTAGGTAGGTGGGGATTTCATAAAAAACCACCCCGGCCGCCGGTCTCAGGTGCCCTACTTTGCGAATGATTAAGAATACCTAGTATCATCATCATCATCAGCCTATCGCAGTCCACTGCTGGACGTAGGCCTCTCCAATTTCACGCCACTTAGTTCGATCTATGGCTTCTCGCATCCAGCTCCTGCCAGCCGTCTTGCGCAAATCATCGCTCCACCTGGCTTCCTAGTTCCTAGTATCACCATCTCTATTTATCCCATCAAAGGTATTATGTCTGCAAGGGGAAGAGAAACTTGAAATTTAGTCTACACTACTCCCTCTGGCCAGCGTGCTTTAGTAATTCAAACCCTCCTTTCGAAGGTGAAGCCTCTGTTCAGCAGAAGACCACTAAAGGCTATTGATGTATTCACATCATTATCATACTACATATCATACACATTTACGATGTAATGAACATTAATTTGTATCCTTGGTCACCCGTCAGCATCATTAACAGCCTTCAATAGACCATTGCTGGACATATTGGTCACCCATCTATTAATATGTAATACTTGTTTTCTTGGTCTTCGTGAGCTCGTACCCAACAACATTCTCGTAATTTCCTTGAGGCAGTTTCTGAGACTTTTATTTCCCACTCAAATCACATTACGAGATTTATCTGTGCAGGGTTAACCATAGTTTTACTAATAATTCAATTTAGTATATGACAAAAAATAAGCCAGACCGTTGACCGACTGGATAAGTTACGATAACAAATGCGCATCCATTTGACGCAAATACCTCACTTCACTTAGTGCTAGCGTCAGAGTAAATAACGAAAAAATTCCATAGGCTTTTAGAACTAAATTGATTAGAATCCCTCGACTTAAGCGTTCTGTATTTAATCAGGCTAAACGATATATTAACGAGGTTACTTCATCAAAATCTAATATTTTAAGCGTTTTGTTTCGGTTGACTTGTTTCTCTACAAACTTTATCTTAGGGATTAAGTCCGTCAATGCAGCAAATAATACATATCGCGTAAATTAATAAATGCATAATCATAAAAGATTGTATTATGTTGATACAATCAACATCATATGAAGACTGAATATGTTTAAGTCATTTCAATAACTGTTGGTCCGTTTTTCTAATACCTACATGTTTTTGGGAATAGTAAAAGGTTTGTTTTAAGTATACGTGGTTACCACTATTTCTAATTTTAGAATATAGTTATTGGTGTTTCATTGTTAGATAAAAAGTTCAACATAGGGTTCAGAAAATTTGTGTTGTACTGAGTCTCTAATAGCACCGTCAAAAGAAGAGATAACCTTAAAATTCAAAATCAAGACAAAGTCAAGTTTGAGTAGTCCGCAGTAAACACCGATAAGTAGAAGATTTAGGCGGGAAATAAAAGCCTCAGAAAGTGCCTCAAGTGAAATAGGAGAATCTGTTGGGCACGAGCTCACGAGTATTAGAGTGGATAAAGTGTGTTTAGGTCGGTACTGCAGGGGAAAAACTACAACCACATTCAAATAGAAGAGGGGGGCTTCAGCAGAAGAGGGGCATCGAAATAAGAAAGTAGGACATTTAGAAACTACTCTAAATGACTTACCGTCTGAAATTTTTTACAAATTTAAGAGTCAAAATAAATAGTTTTATTGTGCAGGTATTTATAAAAAAACTAGCCTCAGACTTTTCGGCAATGATAATCATCATCTGGGAATCATAGGCTAACAGGTAACTCCAGCTAGGATTTGTCTCGTCGATCGATGTGAGGAACGAAAACTTATCTTTAACTGTACTCAACAAAATATACCTTTCTGAAGTATTAAAAGCGTTGTGAATACATTATTATGTTTCGAGATGACGTAATTAGTTTTCTGGATTGCCAGTGCGGCATTCATGCATTTTTATTGTCTTTCTAATAATTCAAATAACTTTTTACTATTTTTGTCAAGTTATTATTCCAACAGAAAGAATTTCTTTGCACTTCGTCGTCGATAACCAGACACATATGTGAACACAGCAGTACACAATATTTAGTGTTAATCATTCTTTCTAAAATGTAGAACCATATATAAGTTTTTTTTTGTTTGCGTGCAATAAATATTATTATTATAACTATATGGTAGAACCACAGGTACGCCAATCAATTTAAATGAGAAAATTAATATCAAATTAATTCACACTCAATTTTCTAGCTTCGGTAATATTTAAACTGTAATATAATCTTAATAGTAAAATTATTTTTCCTAGTTGCATTATCCATTCGATTACATCACTCGTTTGACCTTTTTGATGTGTCTTGTGTTATTGTGTAGATACATGTTACGAGGTATCAAGTAGGCAATGCAATGAAATGTATTTTGAACTTTACACACTAAAAGCTTGGGTCATTTGTATGCAGTGTCAATGGGATTCGACGTTTATAGCAATCTCGTAGCAGAATCATTAGGAGTTGGCGAACGCTGCAAGCCACTCTTAAGTGGTTAATAACCAGCCTTACTTTCATTATTAACAATTAACATCTAAATTTTCTCATTCACTTGTAAATATTCCGGTCAATTATGCAAGAGTAGCAAATAAAATGATTGCTTTATTTACATAGTAGTACATAGTATGGGTGTAATCGTGATCGAAATTGCAGTGCACGAGATAAGTGAATGAGGCGGAATTCTTGTTTACAATTTAGATCCGTATTATGTCAATAGTAATGATGTCATAAGTAAAATAGTTTGGTCAGTAAATCAGTCACGACTGATTTCGACTTTTATATAAATAAATATTTAATACATATAACACACAACGCCATCTAGTCTTAAGCTAAGCAGAACTTGTGTTGTGGGTACTAGACAACTGACATAAATATATTATAAAAAAAATAATTCTGCAAATATTATTATAAGTTACAGTGATATATAATCTTTTATGCAGTCAGTATAACCTGGCTGCATTTACAATAAACTTAAGCCAATTACAGAATTCCACGGCAAGTTGCCGCAGGATGTTACAATAATTAAGTATATTAAATAATATAATACGAAAAAGGTAAAAATTATAAAAGAGATGAGATTGAGAAATTCATTTGAGTACGTTAGTCTTAAATGCTATACACAAGCATATTAATGGCAAGAGATAGAAATTTGAGAGATCATGCAAACATTTCGTCCAAACCGGGAATTGAACCCGAGACCTCAAGCACAGCAGTCGTATACGCTACCACTCCGCCACAGAGGCAGTTAAATAATACTTTTAAACTTGGCAAGTAGCCACTATACATCATCCTATCAAAAGTTTACTGCTGGATGCAGGTGGTTCCTTCGAAAGAAGGTTTTGACCTTCTGTACCTGGCCAGAAGGGTCAAGATTTCCATCTCTTTGCTGCATTTATTCTTTTGCTCTATTTATTTCGCGTAGTTTGCAACCTTAGTCGCCTCTTACGATACCCGTATCATAAATAGAGGTGGACACTGTATTATTAAACCGACTGCCTCGTTGATCTAGCGGTTGACGTTTGCGACTGCCGATCATGAGGTCTCAGGTTCGATTTCCGGGTCGGGCCAAATGTATTATTAAGTTTTTCTGATTATAGAAATACTTAATAATAGCCCGGAGTTTAGAGTTGGGGTCTGAACCCCCTTGCCTCGGAGAGCACGTAAAGCTGTCGGTCTTGCGCCTGATCTTACCCCGATCGTGTCGGTCAACCGTCCCATCGGGTTATGAGAGTGTGGGAACAGAAAGTGCACCAGTGTTTGTCTTGTGCACTACAATATCTCCTGCGTCGTTGGTTGGTCTCCGTTGAAACTGGCTGCCGTAGCCGTAATCGGCTAGGAGAACATCTATCCTACATTACACGGAGAACTTAATCTCGACCAATTCGCTCTTTTACGTAATGTGAATATATATGCCTATTAGGTAACCGTTCTATACAAAACAGTTGCAGATAAATTGCACAAAAGAAGAGAATGATATCAAATAGAACCCCAATACTTCAAATGTGTGTAAACAGTCTTAATAACTTGCAACTAGGGTAATAAAAGTGTTGCAATACTACCTAAGCAATAAAAAATTATGATGACTATTGCCTTATAAGTACTCACTCAATAAAATATCAATCGTTCTGCTAGGTAAACTCGGTATATTTTTTTGTTTAGGGTCATCAGTCACACCAGGGGTCTCACTAGAAATCAGTAGAGTATAAACTTTTTTATTTAATATGTGGCAAACAACCAAGCAAAACGCAAGCGCTGCTTAACACCGGTTTTCTGTGAGGCCGTGATATCGCTCCGGTCGAGTCGGCCTATTTATGCCGAAGCGTGGCTCTTTCACGTTTACGACCTTTTCGAAGTAAGAAGCATCATTAAAATTCACACAACATAATCTGCCAAAACAGAGATGTTATACGACTTCGGATTAAGCACAGTACTCTTCATCAACAATCTATGAGGAGAAATTCTGTTCGTCTTTGCAGCCGTTAGTCATTAGGCAATATCTCTGGTGACGTACTCGTAGCAGAACCAGTGACTGACTAAACTCAGAGTTTCTGGAAGCAACGGTATATAGTTTGATTTTCATACTCAGTAGCATTTATATCCCCCTATTGACACTTTAACGTAGGCAGTAGGGGATATAATGATGTTCAAGTAGCTAAAGTTTATAGAATATATATATCTATATAAGAATCTATTTTTAAAAATTGTGAATAAGCACCTTTTCACATCACAGCTTCTTATGTTATGTTCATATTCATCGCCACTTTCTATGACATGAGTTGAAAAATAAATGTCTACATAACAATTAATAGTATACAAGGTTTTTTGAGAGCAAACGAGTAAAATTTCTTACTTATTATTATATACTGGAGGAAGAAGAAGAAGACTCAAGGTTTTGAACAATGTATAGGCGTTTTACGTTTCCTATCACTTGGTTACACTGATTCCTTGCAGTCTTATGATCCACTCGCTTTCACACCGATCTCTCCTAAAACGTAAAAAGGGATTTTTGATGCTAACGTGGAAGGGGTAAATGACTTTATCCCCGTGGGAACACCGAATCTAGGGGACCGGAGGGATTTGGGGCCTTATATCGTCATATTTTACATACAGCCATTAAGCAGTCCACCACTCTCCTCAGCAAGGAGATTATGGCCTGTCCCGTTGTTCCAGCGCGGGCTAGATTGATTGGCATAGAGTTTATTTGAAGTATTCCTTCTCTTTGTAGAGATGTTGCTCAGCGTACTTAGCTCCAATAATCGCCTCTTACGACAGCCACGGTATGAAGAGGCGGGGTGACACACCGTATTCTTAATCCGGTACTCAGATACGTGACTGACACTTTGATAGCCTCAGTCACTCGGTAAGAAGTGTTTTATGTGTTTTGGCTTGACTTAGTAGTCAACCCGACTGCTAAGTCTGAGGTCTTGAGTTCGATTTCCACCTACAACAAATAATGATGTGACGAGCAAGATCATCAAAATATATATCTGTATATACCTAAATACAAATTATACTAATTACGGAGCGCAAAGTTGTATCTATCTATTCGGGATCTGTACATTTTTACATTTTTTGTTGTCAACTGTAACGTAAAACTATAATGCCTGTAATGTCTAATTAAAATTTAAAATGTTAATAGCGTAGACGAACTTCTAACCTCTTCAAAGAATTCCTAAATCATAAAGAATATAAAACAAATAATTAACTCAAAGCTCTATCTTCGTTTGGAAGTCGTTATCTAAATATCTACGACGATTTAATTAGGGGCGAGTTAAAAAGGGTTAAATTATTATCTTAGAAAGAATGTATTGTTTACTTATCTCGTGGACGTGTGTGCGGCCCGCCACGACCGGGGCGAGTAGGCGGCGGGACGTGTGGAGCCCGGAGGCGGGAGTTACTCGCCGAGGATGCCCACTCCACGTCAAGTTGGAAGCGTAGCGCGACGCCTCCCGCGATCGGCAACTACGTTCTACGTTGCGATTCTCAGCGCGGGAAACTAACGCACACTCATTTTCAGAACGTATTCTGAAATTCGACATACAAAGTGAAACAAAACTGGATTTTCTCTGGATATGTTTGGATGTTTAGTGCTATTTGTGCCACGCTAACGCGTTATTTAATTGTTTGATAAGGATGTGTGTCGGAGACATTGTAGTGTTATTGAGTGAAAGTAAATTGAATAGACGCAAATAATATTTTAATCGAACCATAATGGAACATAGAGCGAAGAAGAGGAATCACGGTCCATCGTCAGACAAGGCGAGAGGAAAAGGGGTAAGTGTTAAAATTTCCACTGAAACACTTGTTGCATTTATTTTTAGGAAAATAAACAAACTCTCTTCAATGAATCGCACGTTAGAAATAGTAATAAAAAGATAATAAAGAATATATTTTGCATAGTTTATGATATAATTTTCGCAAGCAAAAGTTTTATCTACGTCTGCGCGTTTTACCTCGTACAAATATTTAAAAACAGTATTTTGAACGGCTAGTCGAGTACAAAGAAAGCTTGGTATTTACTTTATAGCTCCAGTGATGTAAATTGAGGAAATAAGTAGCTACAACACAATTCCGAACACGATTGCGCTTGGCATCAGTGTAATAATAAAATGTAAACGCTATTTCGAGATACTTAATTAAAGTTTAATAGAGGTTTTAT
The DNA here is from genome assembly GCA_003709505.1 of Hyphantria cunea. Lineage (NCBI taxonomy): Eukaryota > Metazoa > Arthropoda > Insecta > Lepidoptera > Erebidae > Hyphantria > Hyphantria cunea. The sequence continues at coordinate 1,700,033 of PKRV01000652.1, read as the reverse complement.
GACGGGATTTAGTATGTCGCCGGTAGCTCACGTAACGTCCTGAGGTAGCGTGGTTATCTTTACAGTATTGTAAATAAATCTAACATTAGGGAAAGTGTCATTCGATGCTGTAAATCGGTGTTATTTACGCGTTTATGCGAAGAGTGACACTCTTTGGTCAACACTTAGCATTTGGTGAAACAATCTACCTATTTAATGATCTTAAGTTGCGGGTTCTCTCTGAAACAACTAGGCTATTCATGTTATAATAAATTGCTTGTGCTTAATTAGAATTATATAGACATGCTGTAATTTTATCGTTGTTACGATGTCGTTGCTTCTAAAATAATGAGTAAATTAAATTTCTTGTGTATATTTTCAAAAACTGGAATAAATTTTATATATGTTTCTTTTTAAAGTTGCTTTTAAAGTAAAAGCGCTAGAGAAATATAATAAAATGCAATAGCTTTTTTTGACTTCTCAATGTCTGAGAATTAATTATATTTGATTTATACATACTCCAAAGTGTGTACACAATAGAAATTTATAGTTAATCATCAATTAACTAAGTAAACTAAATTATGTTGTATGAAGTCTATACTTTGAGGGAGTTTCTATGTGACAATGGATAGAAAGAATTATCTAAGTTGTATATCTTACTGAAAATATCTAACAAAAATACGTGTTGCAAAAAAATTATAGATTATGGATATTGTGAGTCCAGTCTTAAATAACTTTATGTGCTTGTTTACCATCTTTATAGTATAAAGATTATTGTTATTACGTTTGTATTATGACCAGTAATAAGCTATCTATTTGATTCATTTACTTTCAACTTCGGTTTAGTGATATAAAAAGAAATTACGACATAAAGAATAGGCGAGTGGGAGCTAAATTATCTAGGTATGTACCTAATGAAATGTTTAAGGGAAATATCACCCTACGACACGATTACCAACAATTTGAAGAAAGTGACTAGAAGCAGATGGACGCAGACTACCCCAGCCCAAGATTATTGACGCTCCTTGGATGAGTAGTGGAGCTCGATACGTTGTTAGAAATAATTTAATTGATTCAATTTGACCTGCAAGTTTAATTGCATATACTGTTGTTTTGTCTATACTGGTTTTTATCCATTTACATGAGTATAAATCTATACAATGCCTGCATTAAGATTTACTGTCCATCATTTTACTTTTTTACATCACGTTCGTCTAGAAATTATGACATCGAAGTATATTGCAAGAATAGACGAGAAGTAACTTTAGGATGTTCACATTTGTGTTGCCTGAATAAATGTTCGGGACCGTTGGTTCGTTCGTAAGTGAGCTGAGTATGATCATTTGTTCTGTATCTGGGTGTAATTTAATAATCATATTTATATATTTAGTAATATTTAAGCACCTTGTTGGCAGTTTAATTACTTATCATAATACATTATCTGCCTAGTTTAGGACCAGGAGGCCTTGTGTAACATATGTGAGGTTATTGTTTTAAAGCTACAGTAAATAAAGTTAAATAGTATTCATTTATCTTTCTTTTTATTTTAGTACTGATATTATTTGCTTCATCCTCATCCTCATCATCATCTTGCGTTAGAGGATGAAGCTAGAGTGCAAAATTCTGCGCGATTATACAGCGTTTTGTAGACAAACATTCCGAAAACAATCTTACATTACATCATTAAATGGATTTAAGACGTTTCGTGGCGTACATGTTTTCGACCTTGTATTTTATTGGGGTCGTGTTATTCTTTTCATAAAGTAAATATCTAGTTATTACCAGCGACTTCACTGACGTGATTATTTCTTTATTTATCTTTATAGCTTAGACGGTGACGAACTTCCTAATAAGCATTTAGCCCCTACTTAACGTTTTGCTAAACTGCTGAAGCAGTTCGAGTCATTTCGACCAACTTTTACTTACCTTAGCAACCAAGCAGGCATTGTAATAGCACAGTATATTTAAAATTTCGTTCGATTTGAACCAGTAGGTAGTTTAAGAATAATAACTAGTCAAAGTTTCCTAATTTTGTCACTCACTGATTGACTTATTGATCGCGCATCAAAACTTTAAGGCACTTCTAGCAGACATAGAAACTTCAAATTTAGAATACAAGTTGTATTTATTAAATAAATTAAGTAAAAACTAAAATATTTTGCATTTTTGCATTTTCTGTCCAGTTTTGCATACTGCCTAAATAACTTTGTATTCTCATGTAAATATATAGTATTATTATTATATTTAGGAGACATATTTATATTTGCATTCAGGTATCAGTGCACCTATATATGTATAATATAATGTGGCAATAATAGGTGTATAATGGTAAATTTTTAAGATGGTCAACGGAATAAAAAAGCCAGAATGGGACATGTCTTATAAAGGTGAACAAAAATTCCGCAAAGTATTAAGTAGACTACATTGCCTGGAATTGCCATGAAAGAAAGAACACTAATTACACTTAGCTCAAAGTTGTTGTTAAAAAGGTAAAGGTTACAGTATTTAAAGTGAATGAGAAACAACAATTTTACATAAGGATTAACTTTATCTGTCGTTTGACGATTGAGCTCATAAGACAGAGAGTGGGCTTTAAGAAAATTCATTGTTGGTATTCAAGAAGTAGAAGGTACTGGAAAGGAAAAAAAGTAGGACTATCTACAAAAATAAATGAGGTGCCTTCAAAAATATATAAAAAACCGAGTCTCGCCACTCAGTTCTTCTACCGTATAAAGTTGTGAGATCCATGATCCATGTAATGGTATTACATTGATCATGGATCTCACAACTTTTAGTTAATAACTTAATAACTAGTTTAATAAAGAGATTGATGTGACCATCGCACTAAAAAAACTACATTAATATAATATGTATTACTTGAGAGATACATTCTGTTCTCATGCGATGGTCAAGTCAATCTCTCTATTGGACTTGGTATTACATGAATCTCACAAGTTTTTTACGGTAGAAGAACTAAGAGACTTGGTTTTTTTCTAGTTATGTTTTTGATGGCATTACTATTACGTTTCACCTCGTTTAACCACTTTGTTGTAATTGTAATTCCACACTTACATGTGACCTTAAAGCTAACTCAAAATCTCCTACTTAAAATAAATACATAATCAACTCAATCAATCAGAATCATTTTTTAAATTTATTAATTTTATACTATTTTTGTGATTTCTATCAGGTTTTATGAAGTTCTAGGAGTAGTATTTTCCAAAGAGCAAAGACAAGCTCCGAAAGATGCCGGTTTGTATAAACGTATAAAAAAGATGGAAACCTCATTTGATATGTAAGAATATGTGGTTATCCTGGATCAACTAAAACTTTGATTAAATCCACAACTTAATGCTAGGCAATAGTATTGCATTACATAATTATACGAGAATTCTGATTCAACTATTGGTCTTTAAATACTTGTGTGAGTATACCATGACGTAATAACCTAGTATCAACTAGTGTTCTTATTGATATGGGAGTGGGTAGTAAACACGAAAAAAGTTGTCAGAATTTGAAAGGTCAAGAAAAAGAACAAAAGAAAATAATAACTGTAACAGTTTAAGTTGTCGTTAGAGTTTCAATTTCGGGACAGATATCCAGTTTTTGATGTAAAGAAAAGTTACCAATTGTTAGTCAACTAAGCTAATGTTGAACTGCTGCCCTAACAAGGTTTACTAGAACGTTTGTTAAATAACAAAAACACCAATGTAATCTGATCTAGCTGGTTTATTGATCTCATTTTTACAAATTTCACTTACTACTAAATACAACTGCTTTGAATCAAACTATATCGCGATTTAAGTCGACGCGCACGCCATCTATCGAAGTACAATTATTTAATCGTCGTAAACACCAGTTGATGTTAATGTGCATCGTAATTAAAAGAGTTTCTAATATAATATTACAGACTGAAATCAATGAACGTTCGTTCTATTCAAAATTTGTAAGGTTACAATATCAAAATAGTTTAAAAACCCACGGCGCTACTAGAGTTTAATATTATCATTGGACAATTAAACCAAATAAGCAATCACATTTTACTGTAGTTATCCGGGTCATCGAATATTTAAAATTCATACAATTCGAATATCAAATACATACATACTGTATACATACATACAGTTTTATATGGGTAAGTATTCTTCGCAGATATAAGGTATATTGACTGCCTCTGTGGCTCAGTGGTAGCAAATGCGACTGATGTGCAAGAGGTCTCGGGTTCGATTCCTGAGTCGGAACAGATATTTGTATGATCTGGAAATATTTGTTTAGGAGTTTGGGTGTTTTCTATGTATAATATGTGTGTATTTACAAAAAAAGTATATAAGTATTAATATCAGCTATCTAGTACCTATAGTACAAGCTCTGCTTAGTTTGGGACTAGATGGCGTTGAGTGTTAAAATGTCTGAACATATCTGAACATATTAAAGTGCGAGTTGGAAACAGTAGATATCAACATAAAGTCTACCAAGTCAGACACATAAAATCTAAGTTACTATTACTTAAGGCTGAGACATTTCATCGTTGATCGACGACCTAGACGTTTTAGATTCGTTTAAAAGTGCCATGGTGAATGGTGCTAACTTAAATGAACTTTTTTGTAACCACACTCGAAGTCAACATTGATTTTTCGGTAATTACTTAATGTGTGTAAACACTTATATATCGTATACTATATTTTAAATGTGCTGGTAGTACAAATTTAGTAAACTGGTAGTAAAATTAGAATAAATAATTCCTCTAGAATCAAAGTATCTTCATGCCAAGTTTTATTCAAATCGATCGAGTGGATAAGACCTATAAGTGTAGCAGACAGACAGATAAAGTTATTTTCGCATGTATTATTCTAATAGGAAAAATTTATTCCCTGCATAATTTTAAAATCTTTTACATGCACACACTTACTGAACAAGATTTTATTTATAGTTAGATCTGTATATAGTTCTTTGTTGTTGTCTTCGCTTCTAAATCGATACATTTTAATTCCTTAGTCACTCTATCTTCATTTCTTACAAGGTTACGGGGTAGAATTGGTAGCCCAATTTGCTTTGAGGTAAACTTCGAAAAAATTCATAATAAAAAAAACAAATAAGTAATAATCAATAATTAAATAAATTCTTTCTTTTTCATCATCATCATCAGCCAATCGTAGTTAACTGCTGGAAATAGGCCTATCATATTTCACGCCACTTGGTTCGATCTTCGGCTTATCGCATCCTTCTCCTGCCAGCCATCTTGCGCAGATTATCATTCCACCTGGCTTGTGGAGGTCCCACACTACGTTTGCCGACTCGCGGTCTCTACTCAAGAATTCGTTTACCCCAACGGTAAACAGTTCTGCGGCTAATATGGCCAGCCCATTGCCACTTCAGCTTACCAATCATTAGGGCTATGTCATTAACCTTGGTTCTCTGCCAGACCACCTCATTTATGATGCGATCCCTCGGAGAAACGCCGTGCCTAGCCCTCTCCATAGCACACTGAACGAAATATAAAAAGGGAAAAAGTGCAATCCGGATTTTCATTTAACTCAGAGCTTTCCAGCAAAGTAATTAACCTCGTTCACAATACATCTATACAAATAAATAAATAAAATTGGAGCGTCTGTTTGTAATATTAAAATAACCGCTTTTTTACTAAATGTATATGCATATACCAAAATAACATATACCAAAATAACATTTTTTACAATTTTTGTCTCTCTGTCTGTTTGTTCCGACTAATCTCTGGAATGGCAGAACCGATTTTCACGGAACTTTCACTGGTAGATAGCTGATGATATAAGGAATTACTTAGGATACTTAATTTTTTAGACTTGTTTCGCTTCGCGGCGTTACCCGGAGTTACTGTTGTGCCGCGGTAACACCGCGGGGCTCAGCTAGTCTCATATAAAGAAATTAACCGCTTTCAAATACTATACTTGTTATTTCTGATATATTAGAATGTACGTAGTGAAATTGTAAAGACGTCTTACACCGGTGTTAAATGAAACTATTGGTATACCTTTATGTCTGCATCACGTTAATATTATTTTGTATATACGCATATCGTAACGTATGTAGACACGGTAATGAAATACTTAAAGTTCAATTCTTTTAATAAAACATCGATCACAATGAATGCAGGGATGCCGTAGTGGTTTCGCGGTCGTAACGCCATTTGCAACTGAGCCGAGTGTGTGTGAATTGATAATCTAAGTCTGGGTGTTCTTTGTATGCGTTTTATTTATGTTTGTGAAATCCCACACAGCAGTCTTTTTTAAAAAAATAGAAATAAAATTCAGTACCGGTCATCTTTCGATCTCAAAACTGTCGTAAAATGTGGATTTTCGTTGTAAAATAGAAAAATATTACTAAGAATAGCAGATTACCGAGTTCAATTGTCGGTTACATCGTATTGTATAATAACATTACAGTCAACGTTGAATATTTAATACGTTTCCAATGAAAATACTTCTTAAGTCAGTTGTGAGATCGAAAGTTGATAGGAACTGAATTGTAAACTTTTATTACGAGAAATGGCCTTTTATTCAGGTAGTACAATATATGTGTTATTCCAGTAAGTTAGTTTCAATTTCCATTTAATAGTTCATAAAAATTACAATCACTTCGTGTTTAACTGCCGACCAGGTATTTAATTTGCCGTGTGTACCTTCTTACATTTGTTTGTGTGTAATTGAATGCACATTGCTATACTTGTAAGGTATTTTAAGATTCGAATTAAGATATTGATTTGAGATATACGGTGCAATGATTCATCGGTCATTTCGAATCGAAAAGTAGTTACGAGTTTCGAGAAAATTTATTATACATATTAATCAATGAATGAAATGTGTCAACTTCAAGCATAAATCTTACAAAACGAACGACTAAAATGGTTGTTGTGTTACAAAATATACGTACGTTTATTTTTTTTGCGATTGACTTTGTACTTAATCATTTCAGATTAGTTTTATTTGAAGTTTTGTTATTTTACTTCTGATATCAGGAATTTATACGACCGTAATTATTGTTTGTTTTTCTTGTTTTTCTTTATTGACAGCCTCGTTGGCGCAGTGGTAGCGTACGCTATTGTTGTGCATGAGGTCTCGGTTTCGATTCCCGCGTCGGACCAAATGTTTGTATGATCTGGAAATATTTGTTTCGGGGTATGGATGTTTTCACATGTATAATAGGTGTATTTACAAAAAAAAATGTATTTATATCTTAACTTGGAACTAGATGGCGTTGTGTGTTAGGTGTCCGAAAATATTTATTTATTTTTAAGCCAAAAGGAAAGGTAATATAAGTCTATGTATGTTTGTATATTCCACTCAAGTGCCTAAGCAACTGAACCGTTTTTAATGAATCAGTTGTCAATAGACTTGTAATGAGGGCCGGTAGAAAGGCTCACCCTGGCCTACATGTGCTGGGTGATAGATGGTCTTACCTGTCACCCCTGGGGTTGCGCTTATGGAGGACGGAGATCGTTTTGCAACCTCGGAAGAAAAATACGAACATTTAATTTAAAGGAAAATTTATTTTTATTGTTTTATCCTAGATAAATCTAAAATCTGTACATATTGGCCTCATCAAATATCATATATATACCAAATACAAAAATGTGTATTTATGCTAATAAATACATATTTTTGTATTTAAAAACTTTTGCAATTATCTTCTATCATTTAATAGGACCTATAATTATTGTATTGGGAATAGTTGAAAAGTTTAGGACAATGATTAATGTTTGTTTATAAGCTCTGTTTAAATTTGATGGTACAGATGTGAAGTTAGTGTGTTTTAAAATTTGGACCGTATATTAATATGAGAGGTTATAGCACGTAGGTATATATACGTATATAATTTGTACATAAAGATTAAATTTTTCAACTAAAATCGACCAAAGTTCCCATTTTTAATCGTACTTATCAGTACTAACTCGAAAGTGAACTAATTAATTTATTTGTTAGGCTTTTACACTTATATTACTCAAACAATTTCATGGAGTTTCCGCTACCTTTGTCAGTAGCCATGTACAAAAAAGTACGTTTGCTACCTTTATCCTGAAAAGAGAATTGCTCCCGAGGGATATAAAACTATTTTGTACATAAGTTTTACTGGGCAAAAACTGCTGTGATGGTTATTAGGTTTCGCTGAAAAAAAGAAACAAGTAGGTTGTAAATTATGTGGCAAGCGTAGGAGGACCGGAGGCCCAAAGATGCAGAAGCATTTTCCCTGGCCGTCATAGTATGTGTCACCATGCTGTATTGTTACATAGACTGCACTAGCAATGAGTATGGTGGTATCACTCTTGGATTCTACTCATGTCTTCCACCAGGCAGAGCAGAGTCACTTTGGCAAAGTCATATATAAATAAAGGTACTCCAACATAAAGAGGTACCTACTTATTCTTTGCAAAATTACGAAATACACAGGGTCTAAAACTAAAACAAATTGCTAAAGATAAACATCTAAAATATTGTTGAAACCACTTGTAAAATATTCTTACAGGTTATTGTAACAATGTTTACAAAGCTTTGATAACTATTCTTGGCCTCTCTGGACGAAATTTCTATAATACCAGCGCAACCGTCACTGCCTATTAGTGTCAGTGTAATTTTTATATACCTACTTAAATATTTATACAAGAAAGAATCAAACGTAAGTAAATCACAATACGTACATAATCAAATCATAACAAAATTACATTTATATTACAAAAAGTGTTTCTTAGTTCATAATAAGTATATGGGTCTCCATATACTTATTATGAACTGTGAAACATCTTAGAACTTTAGAATGCGTATAAAATCTGTATCTAATCTATTTTGAAACACACACACACAGATGCCAAAAGAACTTCAGGGTTTGCTGGCAGAAAACTCAATGTTGGGTTAAGCTCGCCTTTTGTACATGACATGACTTGTATTTCTTTCATGCTTGTAATTTTAATGCGTACAATAAAGAATAAATACAAATACAAACTTTTCACAGATGCAGCAGGAAAACTCTTCAATCTCTAAAACATGTAAAAGCTTATGTTAGCGGCATTATTTACTTCGCTGCGTTTATTAATTTCAGACAAAGTAAAGCAACAGATGGGAATGATATCTTAATGATCTCAGATTCGTAAAGATTAATGTTTTAATATTTGAAGTTTACAGTCTAATAAGTATTTTCTTAATCGTAGCGCTGAATAATGTCTATGCCTGTGCTCTCATTATTCTTATTTATTGTTAAGATATTTTCTTTTTTATTTGCAAATTGGAATTATAAATAAACACTTAAACAAAGTAATAAACACATGAAGACCCAATTCAAGGAAAAGAGATATTAATTAGTCTCAATCTAATACTTTAATTACAATTAACACTGTACTGCTCAATTATTACCACAAAAGACAAGTCTTTAATCTTATTTATTACTGCCTTTTGCCCGCGGCTTCGATCACGTGTATATGGGTTATTGCTGTTAACAGTAGCCTACTTCCTTCCTCAAGAATCAAAGTTTTTCGACGCCAAATTTAATTGAAATCGGTACAAAATTTCAGCCGTGAAAACGTAACAGACAGAGTTACTTTCGAATTTAAATTATTAGTATGGATATGGATTCCTTTCACCGTTTATCATACGTTACTGAGAAATGACATTTTCTAATTAATTTCTTTTTGAAATATTCCTAATTAGCGGAAGATAAGCGAAACAAACAATTTCGATACAGTTCTAGTACATATTTGGTTTAGGATGTACCAGTTAGTGATCGATTTCGTTTTATTCTCAATTAAAAACCTTATTAAGATCATGTCACCACACAGGACCCTTCTTAGAAAAAAGGTTTAATAACTAATAACTATATTGAAGCGAAACATTGGATGACTTATCGACGTGTCGTAATAACTCATACCTAAGCCTGGAGACAATTGACTATATTCTTGTAAATAACAACATACGTATCTGTCTATTTAACATAATTTATTAATGTGACAGCACTATGAACAACACCCAAACAGGTATTTGTAATGCCATATTGTATATTATATATATTATATATTAGATATATTGTACATTATTAAGAGACTAGGTGTTAAATGGCACGCATCACATCGACAATAACATTTGCATTGAAATATATTGCCTTATTTCTCAGTTTCAATACTCATGTTTCAAACTTGAGAAAACTTTTAGTTGATGGTATGTATTGAAAGATAATCCAAAAACTCAAAAGGATATATGTATGTATGTATAACCCGATTCAAATATTATTTATTCATTTTGGTCCTACTTTCACTTAATGTACCGCTGCGGAATCTTTTAGGGTATTATCAGCAATTATTCTTGTTAGTATAAAAACAATACAATAAGAGAGTGGTCCCGAACAGAAGCGACTAAGTTGAGGTTTATATATAGAAAAAGCTATGAAAACTTATGAATTTTAATGGAAGTACGAAATAGATTACTCCTGCCTGCAATCCTCCATACCAGACGGTCAAAATGATTGTGATGTCTATCTTTTCTTGACGTGACGAGCTCTGTCAAACATATGCATGCCGTCTCTCCGATAAATTGAGATATCGACTAAAAAAATTATATAATCGAGACCAAAACAATATTACTAAACACGAAATTTACTGTCCCCCTGTAACATACAAAGAAAAATAATTTTGAAAGATTTAAAAATGCAAATAAGTTTTTTTAATTTATTCATTTAATATCATGTAAAGTCTTACATAAAAGTCATTATAACAAAAACATGTTAATTTCTAATAAGTAATTCAACGAAATTCATTACGAACACAAACAAAATCCATTTTCGGCCGAGTACAAACACTGGCAATTAGAGAACAACGGTACATATCACAAAAATCCCACATTTAGTGAATGTACATACGTACTTATATTATATTTAATGAATGTACACAAACTACGATAATGATGCCATTCAAATTTGAATGAACTAATAACAATCGCCGTTCAAGTTTACTTGAAATTAGTAATAATATCATGGATCTATGACCTCTGGCTCAGTTATCGGGGAAACTTAACAAATTCTATAGTGGTTTGCCAATCGAAATGACGTAACACCCTGACTTCAAATAACACCGACATCGTTTTGAATAGTATAGACTATTGTATACCTATGTAAGTATTACCATTCACTCGGTTCATCCCAATTCTATTGTGTATATCTATAGACAATAAGTCGTCATATTTTATTCTATTGAATAGTGCCAAGTTAGGCTTTCTAACTTACGCAAAGGCAAAAGTTCCTAGGTCGATTCTGAAATTAATTTGAATATTTTCCTCCAGTACCTGGATGGGTGATCGCTATTGACATAATACCATACGCGTCTCCGGGATTCAAAGGTCACGTTAATCAGTCGTTATCACAGACTAAAAGTCGTGAAGTTTAGTTACAAGTCTTCGTAGCCCTAGTGTTGTCTTGCAAGTCCCCAACCCGCACTCGGCCAGAGTAGGGTCGTTTGGCCTAAACCCTCTTCTGAGAGGAGACCCAAGCTCAGCTGTGGGACATTATGGGTTGTTTAAAGAAAAACAGATAATTGGTGGCTACTTTTCGTCAGACATTCGTGTGAACAGAACCAATTGGGTTAATATAATATTTGTAGAAGATAAGCTTGTTATTCTGTCTGAGACCATTCAATCTTAGATACAAAACTTCTTTTGCGTTGTATCATAACATTATAACTACTAGAACTAGCTGAGCCCCGTAAAATATTACGGCAATAGCCCTCGGTTTTAATGTAAAGGTGAAACGACAACCACGAGTTACTCCTTATATTATCAGCTATCTACCAGTATAAGTCCCATCAAAATCCAGCCGTTCCAGAGATCAGCCGGAATAGACAGACAAACAAAAATAAAAGTTCTTTTATGTAATTACCGTATATTACTCTGCTATATTACTGCATCGGTGGCGCAGTGGTAGCATAAGCGGCTGCTGTGCTTGAGGTCTCGGGTTCGATTCCCGTGTCGGACCAAATGTTTGTATGATCTGCAAATATTTGAATCTCCGAATCTTTGGGTGTTTTCTGTGTATGATAAGTATTTATTTACAAAAAAAAATATAATATGTATTTATATCCGTTGTCTAGTACCCATAACACAAGCTCTGCTTAGCTTGGGACTAGATGGCGTTGTGTGTTAAATGTCAGAAATATATATAATTTTTATTATTATTATTATTTTCATATGCATTTAGTGAAAAACTGTTAATTTGCTATTACTAATATAAACTTCAATTTTATTTATTTCTATAGATAAGGTTCTTGAACATTTAATTGTCAGTGGAATTTCAATAATTCCAATATTTTATTAAAATTTTATTAAATTAAAATAAAATCGTTTTCACGTTATAGTTCACCATAGCAATAACACTGTGAATTATTTAAATTACAAACCAAAAGCAGGCCAAAAACTTCTTTCTAAAGAGAAGCATATTCTTTTTAAGGGGAACATAGGTTTAGTAGTGGTATGTTATGGGCTGATGATGTCCTAAGTTCAAATTAAATTGTAAAGTTATTGATCTATACAAATAAATAAAATTTGAGTGCCTGTTTATAATTAACAGCGTTTCACTAAATCTATTTGGAAGTGATATAATAAAAAATAAATACAATGCTTACATTTTTTTTTTATTTTTGTCTGTCTGTTCCGGCTTATGTCCGAAACGGAAATACCAATTTTGACAGAACTTTTTGTGGCAGATAGCTGATGTTGTAAGGAGTAACACAGGCTAATTTTATTTTAGTAAAAAGGGTAACACAAAAATAAAATTAAAAACCAATGTAATAGTGAACAATATACGATTTAAAAGCAACAAACCCGCGGGTGATACCGTGGGGCACAAATAGTACGGCATAAAATTGGACCGACTAAGTTTACACATATCCTATGATAAATTAAACGGCCCTTGTCAATAGTCAATCTCTAGTTAAAACTGGAGATTATCAATATATTTTTTAACCGAATTAAAAAAAGGAGGAGGTTATCAATTCGGCTGTATTTTTTTTTTATGATTGTTACCTCAGAAATGTCCACTAGGTGAACAGATTTTGATATTTTAATTTTATTTTAAAGCTGTTGCTTCCCGTGTGATCTCATTTTAATTTGGTCCAGTTCTAACAATCTCATTCATGAGAAAACGTATATAAGTCTTCAATTTGACTCGCTGTACGTGTTGGGCAAACTGTAAGTGCTGTGGGCAGATGAGTAAATAAATAAATAAATAAATGAATAAATTTGCATTAAGTATGTGCGCGACAAATAGACGAATAACTCAATATCAAGCCAACCGATTTCGATGGTTATTTTTTTATTTGAAAGCTGTTGCTTGCCGTATGGGTCACACATATTTCAATTTGGCCCAGTTCTTTAAGTCACTTTTTTTGTAAAAAAAAATTTATTATTTTCAATTTGTTTCAATACTCTATTACTGTTATTGATATGCAGGAACATTTTTTTATCCATTTTTTATAGCTTTTAGTTGTCGAAAAAGAGAAATACCATTTTTAAGGTACATTTAGCACGTTTTCAATAACCTATTTCTAAATAAAACTGGAAACGGCCTAATCAGATTGTATAAGAAGAGAAGCGTTCGTAACACAAATTGGCAATTCTGGGTGTACAACTGAGATACTAACCTGGACATTTTTATTACACACACGTAAACCATGTTTATAACAATTAACCTCTAAAAGATTCTTACTGACTGATTAATTTCTCAAGAAAATATATTGAAACAATAAATAATAAATAAAGAAACATTTCGGACATCTAACACACAACGCCAGTTAGTCTCAAGCTGACAACTGATATAAATAAATATATACTTTTTTTGTAAATACACACATATCACACATAGAAAACACCCAAACTCCGAAACAAATATTTGCAGATCATACAAACATTTCGATTCTCGGCTTGGAAGCCGAGAATCGAACTCGAGACCTCAAACACAGTAGTCGCATACGCGACCACAACGCCACCGAGGCAGTCGAATATATATAATATAAATAGATGCTATCAGTTGTATTTTATAAACAGAAATAAAAGAGTTGGAATAGTGATTGAAAACAATGAAAACAGTCAATATGCGTAACCCTAGTTGAGCACGCGACCCATCAGACCCCTTGTAATATCATGTCCGGTGTGAACACGTCACTTCGCTAACACTTGATTTAAATTTAGAACAAGTTCCTGTTGAAACACCGATTATCGAAATATTCGATACCGTACAATTTCAAGGTAAGAAAATCGAACCATGTAATCGATAATCGCACAGTCTTATCACACGATCAATTAATAACGCGGACAAGGTGGTCCGACTCGGAGATCGTAAACAATCGAAAGACAGATCGGCATTTCCAAATTAATGGGTTTCGTAAAATATTCTGTCGATATTTATTTGCGTTGGTTTCGAGAAGAGCTGTCCGGGTGAGATGGGCGGGCGGCGCGCATATGAGATAGCGGGGTCACGTTCCCCAGATAAAACTTGAGATAACGCGGACGTCTTCTGTACGCGATTGTCTCTGCACCGTGTATCCACACGTATTTGTGTTATTCAATATTGGGTATGCCGACTTACGCCTTTTTTTCAACGGGGAAATCCTAATGGATGTCCCCCGCCCTGGGGAGAGGGCGAATGGGTCTGTCAGACTTTTACTGCCTAAAACCCCCCGGTGTTCCGTCTCTCACCTAAGCCAGGGATCACGGTAACTTAAAAGGCATCCGCAATCCCCAACCGGTACCGGCCCGCTACTACGGGCCACATCTCGACAGCGAGAGGAGTGGGGTGTTTGACTTACTCAAGACTCAAACAGGGGAACACTACGCGCCGCCACCTCGGGTCCGGTTGGTTGGGGAGTGACGAACATCCCCAAGTCGCAGGGGCCGACGCAGAAGGTGGACCGGGTGTCGGAGGAGGGCATACGCTGACCACGACTACTGTGACGGCCGACCCTTTACGGCTTCCGCAGAACGGTGATTGAACCGGCCGTCAGATCGGCCGCCCAAATTGGGGCCCCATATAGGGCCATCGACCGCACGATTCCCTCGTACAACCGCCCATTTTATACTAAAGATACGTTTGTACATAGGATATCAACGAATCAATATCTTCTAATTAAAACATAGGACAACAATGCGGTTTAAATGTTATAAAACAAAGTGTTATAATAAAGCACATTTCAAATAACTTCAAACTGAGAATTAAAGAGAACTAAATTTCAAATGTCAATGTTTTTTTTTTAATATGATCCTGCCAAAGTGACTCTACTGTGTCTAGTGGAAACCATGAGCACAATCCATGAGTAGTGATCACCTTACTCATGAATGCAGACAATGCAACGATGCAACATGGTGACCCTCGCTTTGGCTCCCTATTGAGATGCTTCAGCATTATTAAACCACCGGTCTCACACTCACCAACGAAGCCCGACTGCACGAGTGTCGTCATTTTAGGTTTGTCTTCTGAGAGAGGGTAGCCCCGGTCGAGCCGGCCCGTTCCTACTGAAAACAGTGTGGCTCTAATACTTCCTTGAAAAGAATTTACCTTGATAATGATAATTTCCTTTAATAGCAAAACTATTAGATTGTGAAATATATGTTCTCAAGTTAGGTCTCTCTGTTAATTCGGGTGGAGGCGCGGATGCTGCGGAGCGTGCGTGCCTAGGGGGATAGTAACGGGAACATCGAGGTTCCCACACAGTAGGGGGCCATCTACGAACAGTAGGTGGCCCTAAGTACGTCGGGGTTCCAGGGTTTTCCTTTCTAGGGTGTACCTAGTTCCCCGGCTAATAATACCCTAGACGACGTGCGATTTTAGTCGGTTCTAGTCCGACATGCCACAGGAGGTGGTATTCGAGGGGATTTCCGAACGAGATAAAAAAGGTGTCTCTGGTAATAGAATATTTGTAATATTTCATTCGGATTTAACAGTCATTTATTACGATACAATAAATGTTAGAAATGAATAGGGATCTAATTCTCAAAGAGAAGATCATAATTATCCAACTGCGAAAGAAGGCACTAGGCACGCCCTAGAGCCTAAACGGCTTGTCGTATTTGTATGTAAGTGTCTGTCAATAGATTCGTCTTAGTCGTGAGAGTGACATTGGGTACATCAAATATAAAAAAAAAACAAAATTAAGGATTTTTGATGGCAAAAGTAATCTCAAAATAAAATGTTTTCAAAATGCATCGAATGTAGTTGTACGTACGTAGTACGTCGAATAAGTACCTTTCAGGTATTGCGAGCATCTTTAGGCTTTCAAAACCAAGCCCCGATTGAAGACATTTATTAAATAAAATCTTAGCAGAATCGCTATAAACTACGTTTTGACACAGTGTAGAGTTAAATTTCAGAGGTATTCTTTGTCCAGGAGACATACATCTTTAGGTAACGTTGTACGTCTGCTGTATTAAATAATATTGATCCTGAGGTCGAAACAATTCAACATATTTGAAAGTGTAAAACGTCAATAACAATTTCTTTGAATTTGTGTTTTTACTGGCGAATATTAAATTACTTGCATAAAGATAGATCATTCTAGAAATAATGGTCTTTGATATGACTAATGTACATGTATATATACATGT
Source organism: Hyphantria cunea (assembly GCA_003709505.1). Lineage (NCBI taxonomy): Eukaryota > Metazoa > Arthropoda > Insecta > Lepidoptera > Erebidae > Hyphantria > Hyphantria cunea. The sequence continues at coordinate 1,683,456 of PKRV01000652.1, read as the reverse complement.
AATGTAATGGTCTTTGATATGACTAATGTAAATTGCAATACTAGGTATTTGTGTAGTCAATATTTTGAAAAATTCACTACTTTCCTGCAGATAGGTTAAGAAAGTAATATTCTCTGTTACCACAAGCAATTTATGTAGGTAAATAGTCGCTAACAAGTGAAAAATTGAATTTGAACTCTAAACACTGTATAGGTACTTCCTGTTGCAAGACTTTTACGTATTTTTCCATCCCTTTCTTAATTATTTAACCCTGTAAATGCATCCGACAAGTTAAAATTCAACATTCAACAATACCAAACATCTACTGAAGACGCTATTTTTTCCACGCTTAAGGGATCATCCATAAATTAAGTCACACCTTAGAGGGAGGTATCAGCAGAATGTGCGATTGTGCGACAAGGGCAGGGGGAGGGGAGGTCAAAAGTTTTCTGACGTTGCATGTTAAAATTTGAAATACTTAAAAGCGAAATTTTTTATGTAAATGAAAAACATTAAATATTTACGAACTCGATTTATATTTAGGAGGGTTAAAAAGTTCGATCTATGGCTTCTCGCATCCAGCTCCTGCCAGCCGTCTTGCGCAAATCATCGCTCCACCTGGCTTGTGGACGTCCTACACTACGTTTGCCGAGACGCGGTCTCCACTCAAGAACTCGTGGCGAACTAAGTGGCGTGAAATTGGAGAGGCCTATGTCCAGCAGTGGACTGCGATAGGCTGATGATGATGATGATGATGAAAAAGTCCTGAAAGTCGTGTAACTTAATTGATGGATGGCCCTCCCCCAGTTAATATGCGTATAAGCGTGTATGAAGATAGGCTGTGTGAATAATGCAAATAATTACATAGATTATTTAGCCTGTGCGTTTAGACTTTACGTTTTTATGAATGTCTTGTAAAGAAATAGTGTTTTAACGTTCACAATTACGCTTAACTTTAGTAGAAAATACAAGAAATCCTATTTCTAGGACTAGTTCTCATTCATCAATATAGATAGGTAATTTCCTTGGAAATCCACTTATGCGTTAGTTAGAGAGTGGGGCTATAAATTATTGAAAAGTATTAATGAAAACTAAACGTTTACAATGTTGATATGTGCTTATTGGTGACATTTTGCTGTTTAAGACTTATGTGACATCGTTTTTTGACAAATTCAGTAGTAGACTATATAAGTGTTAGTATCTTGATGACCGACTTCGTTTTTTTTCGGTAAATCTTCTAAAAATTAACCCTAACTAGATCGATTTATCGACCCCGAAACCACCTGCATAGTAAATTGCATGAAAATCGTTATAGCCGTTTTCGAGATTCAGATTATATACTTATAAGTATTACTCGTTTAAAGGTATTAGATAGATTACTCCGTTGATGGAATTCCTAAGTACAGGTACAAACATATCAAAGAAGTTTTTACATCAACAAACTTAAATGTAAGTGAGCGATTATTAGTTGAAAGAGGTAACATTGCTTAATTTATAATTGTCATCAGTGTCTTGATAGAGACAAAGTAGATACCTACAAAGTTTTAAGTCTAATAATATATTTTTTTACTTGAAAACTCGACTGAATTGCTGTAAATAAATTTAAATTTAATGATCGAATAAACAAATGTCAATTACTATTTTAAAAGATTTAAATTTATTTACATTTCAAAAAGTACAAGTAGCTTTATGTAAAGCTTTTATGTAAATATCTTTTATCATACACATTTGTGTCTGCTATACTTTCGAGATTTTCAATTCATAAAGTTTACGTTTTAAAAATGTCTATAGGCACGTAATCACTTACACAATTACGATTCCAGTCAAGAATTGTATATTCACATATATCATTGTTCTGTTCATCGCAATTCTTTAATGTATTCTAGACCCCGAGCGAACGGGTGTTGATTACATAATCAGGAATCTAGCACTCGTTAATTTATAGCGACGGTCAACTTCACTAACAGTACCTTAATTGTATGTCAGTGATATGCAACTTGAACCCTGAGTTTCCTTTTAAACCACATGTTGTACAACGCGGTGGTTCTCTCCTCAACCGACTACTTATGCACGTATTATTGTTACGTTTTAAATTTTATTGCAAGAAGACCTAAAGAGGCAACAGATCCCGTTTTTGGACAAAATATGTATGCCAGTGTTAGAATGTTAATGGCAGTACCACCGACCGACAGGATTTATTTATTAGTGGCATCTTTTACGTCATCAATCCAATCCGACGAGTTGATTTATTGCGAATCAAGATTCAACATTATTGGTGTCGGCCATGTTATAAATCCTAAGGTGCCGCATGTGTGAAGTACCTACACTCTGTGCTTAAAATATTTGCAAGAGAATATATTACTATTCATGCTACAGCTCACATACGAGTACTTTTTATAGAAAGATTTTCATAGTTTTAGGATATACTGCCGTGTGTGATTTGTGTAGTTTCTTGCTGTGAAGTTGTAATGCTACATAAAAAGACCGGTGCACGGGATCGGAAGAAGGCCGGGACTAGGGCCACTGGAGAAGTGGACTTCTCGTGTCAGAAGGATTACATCAAGACGTTAACAGGCTGTCACACCGTGACTGAGAGGGGAAATAATTTCTGATAATTTACTGAAACACCACATACTCTCTACTCTAGAATCTACAAGGAGTTAATTCTCCACCCTGTCAACAAAAGAAAAGTTAATATGAAGACGTAGTTAATACGAATTTGTTACCGAAACTTATAATACGATTACATATAAACAAGTAAAACTGCTGGTTCTCAGTGCTCTGATATTTATCCGTCATAAGCCTTACACGTTCATCTTTAATGGATTAACTTTGTTACTCAAAAGGTTTAAAAGTTTAAAAAATGCACAAATTAGATCATCTAGTAAGTCCAGAAAGTCCAATTCCTTTCAAATTATTGAGTTTTATTAGACTTACTGGAACTAAATGTTTTTTACTACATGTCGTAAGAAAATCTTTACCTAAAGAAATAAATGAACATCGAAATAAGAGGCGTCTCTGTGTACATTTTCTTCAATAAATAAATTATTACACTGATTGTAATCCAACGCTTTCATTCCGTACGCTACCTATTTCGGATTTCATATAGAATACCTAGTTTAATAATCTATATTTTAAGATTTGAGTTATGGTTTTTTATGTAATGTATTTCACAATGGCGCAAGGACTATCCGTATCTTTTTATATACATATATTTACCTCTATATGTATAGCTGGCAGGAGCTGGATGCGAGAAGCCATAGATCGAACTAAGTGGCGTGAAATTGGAGAGGCCTATGTCCAGCAGTGGACTGCGATAGGCTGATGATGATGATGATGATGATGTATATTTGTGTGTGATTATTAATCACAAATTGCATCACGGGTCTTAACTATGTTCACAAGTCATAGTAATGTAACAATTATGAGAGATTAAAGGAAACAATACAAAGCCAAAGTAGAAGATTAATTTTCTACAGAATTAATACTTAATAACTAGTGATATTATTAAATGAAGAAAAGTAGCCGTAAGATATTGCTGAAGAATTTCTGTTAAATATATCTTACACTAGCTGACCCTGTGAACTTCGTACCGCCATACCAAAGTTTCTGAAAAAGTTATTTTTGTATTTATGTACGCGTTAGGTTTACACGGGTAGTCTTGGACTTAAAAAACTCCTCCTCCAGTTTCCATGTATTTTTTTTTATATACAAACCTTGTCCTGACAGTAACAAACACAAAAAATAAGCATGCAATTTGGTGCAGGCGATCGAAAGTTATGCCTTACATTTCGGTAATTCATTTTTATTTTTATATATATAGATTAGAATAGAGTACTCAATGACTAGGTAAAGACGTTTAAAAAGCTTCTCTGACTAGTATAAGTCGTGATATTTATTTACCAAAGAAATTATATAGGTTATCATTTCATTGGTAATAAATGTCACTTTTTCCTTTTCCTTCGACCCTCAACTGATTTATTTGACTTGTATCGTTTTATTAAATATGGTAATTCTTGCAAGAATGAAATCTCAAATTCAGCAAGACTCCTTTCTAGAATTTAGGAAATTAACTAGAATTGTTATGTATATTTACGAGAATTAATAGGACCAAGCCAACAGTAGGCACCACACCTAACAGGCCGTGAAACCTAACCAGAGCATCAGGCAATACAAACGTTTGACTTTGAACCCACGAAGGGCGTAGTAGTTTAAATGGTTACCACGCCGCCGGATCAAACCCCACATGGGGCAACATTTGATTCGGAGATTATTGTTCTGAGTCTGGGTATTTTTTGTATCCCGCAACACAGGATATATTCCTAATGTCCTTTATTGAGAAATAAACAGCTTGTTATATCTTATACCTAATAGTATTCTAATTGGTGGTTTCGTTGAAATTCCCATAAATATACATAAATAAATGTATGAATATCAAAACAAACGCGACATTCATATACCAAGTAAAGCGAAAGAATATATTTTATTAACTTAAATTATTCTTTCGCTTTTCGCTTCGTTAACGTCCATTGTTGGCAGGATTAAAACGATACCTTGGCGTTTTGAAGAAAAAGTAAAAGTAATAGCAATTTGTATTCAAAACTTTGCATGTCGAGTAAATAAGCACACTAAAAATCTCATGTAGGTATTAAAAATACGATAAGAGTACTATTATTTTTACATACTTATGTCGTGCCTTTAATAAAAAACATTCTCGGTATAGGTAAGCTGGGTAGCAGTAAGTTTTCCTTATTCATAACATACTTCCGTGTAAAGACAGCGCAACATTCACACGAAATACCTATCACCATAAAATAAATAGTAAGTAATTGCTATCTCAGTGTATAGCACTTGTTGTATTATTTTAGAATATTTCATTGAGAGCTAACATTCGGAGCTGTATTATTATTTTCGCATGAACAATAAGTTAAAGTAGTAGCAGTAATTCCATTACATAAATCTCTTGTAAAAAGGTTTTTAACAAAGCAGACATGCCATCACCGATACGATTATGATTATTTTAGCTCTAAATAGATTTATGGCTACTGTTTATTTAACTTTAAACTAATGGTCTCTCTTAATATTTGCTTTTACTTATTATTGATAATTAAACTAATTACCAACTAAATCTTAGAATACCTCCAAATTAAGAGTGGCTGCTGTCAAAACAAATTTTCTTTGAGTTTTGCAATATTGAATATTGGAAAGGTCGTCTATTACTACACTAAATGTTGGTGGTTTCTCCACAAATCGTTCAGTGAAGGTTACGCAGCAAACGTACTCGTCCTTCTAAGGTTAGATTAAAATCAATTCTTAATACACCCAGGGAAAAGTTTAGTAGCTGATATGAACATAGGCGACAGTGATGTAACTTAAGAATTACACGAACTTGATATGCAATCTATGTCCAATTGTATTTTAATAAAATATTAAGGCTTGGTCCAAATAATAAAATAGGAAAACCTATGTTAAGAAGTTTTAATATTACTCTTCACCCGGAAGTCCGATACCCTCGTGTTCCCGATTAAGGGGGGGGGGGGAGGGAAGGGGGTGTCTATACCCTTCAATCTTACCCAAAAAAAATCTACAACGTAATTTTTTTGAGAAATTATTTAGAAGAAAAATTACTAAAATAACTACTAACCCTGAAAACTAGTAGGAAATAAAACTAGTATTTTAATTAAATTTTGAGTATGCTAGTGTGTATTGTAATTTGTAATTATAACTCAAGATAAATTTATTTTGTGTATTGTAATTTGTAATTATAGCTCAAGATAAATTTATTTTTAGTATTGTATTAAAGAAAATAAATTATTAGCGCTTAATTATTTTAGCTTTTCAAAATAACTGTTTGTCTTTTATTGTATGTTTTAATGAATGCTCATTTGAGTAAGTGTGTTAAAGATTACTAGATTTCACACTTCTGTAAAAATACAATCTTTGTACAAGAGCATCCAAGTGTGTCTTTGTAAGTGGTATTTAGGTTGGACATATCGATAATATTCAGCAATATTATTATATTATTCTAAAATCCAGACACTATATTTGATTTATTAAAGAAAACCTTAGGCTGCGGATTACTTAAATCATAGTGATATTGCAATATAAAAAGAAACAAAATGCTCCTCGTCTCAACTTTTCTGTCAGTGAGACACTGCATTGATAACAAGAAAACGTTGAAACAACTATAACCTGACTACGTAAAAGCTTTCGATTAAACATATATAGCCGATGTCACCCGGGCCATTGTTACGAATCTAATGACATCTTATTCATTAAAATATAACTTTTAATTCGGACTTAAAAAAAACTATTTAAAAGAGATGCTTCGAAAACACATTACTTTTCGAAATAACATACAAAGGCTGCATCGCCATCATTCAAGTGTGCCTTGTCTTGAAAATACTAACTAAAATTTAAAATTTAATAAGCCCCAGCACTTAATCTAGTAATCATACGCCAAAAATGCCTTACATCATTTTGAAAAAGAGCTGATACTCTTACCCTGCTGGACCAATATTAACTAAATATGAAAGAAAACGGCATCGAATTCGGTCCATTCGTTTGAGAGCTACGATGCCTCAAACAAACACACAGCCAGACATCGACGTTAAACTTATACCATCCCTTTTTGCGTCGTCGGGGGTTAAATATTGATTCAGTGATTGGAACATACAACCAATCACAGACTGCCAAAACTATTACTTTTCCTTATAGCTTCGCCGTAGTCAGATAAAAAGGACTCTTAGACTAAGTCCCTTTTATCTAGATTACACCTAAGCCTTTGCCTACGCTGGTGTTTGTGTCGTAATTATGTAGCATTTTGTAAAACATATGAGTTTTTTTTTAATAAAATCTGTCACGTCTCAAAACTTCGCCCAGATCAGTGCAGCTAAACTGGCAGAAACAAAGATTCATTGAAAACTTTTAAATTTAAAAAAAATATGTTATATATTAGGTCAAAAAAAAATTCAAGGATATAATTATATTTTATGTTGAAGTGTATTTTCTCTTTTGGCACGTTTATTTTGTTCTTCCTTATTATATTCCTACTGTCACATTGTATATGATGTATCGTGTTCGTATTAAAAAACAAAAGCAAATAATTAGACTCGCATTTTCTCTGGTTCCATTTAACATTATCTAATGCTTAATCAAGGATCGAACTAAATGGTGTGCGATTGGAGAGGCCTATGTCCAGCAGTTGACTGTGATAGGCTGATGATGATGACTGCTTAATTAAAAATTTACATTCAAATTAAGAAATTAAAATCCTATATAATTTTACTTTGGTAACTTTAAATAATTCTATGAGTATGAACTTTTATATACTTATATATTTTTTGTTAGAAAGTTCTTGTCATAAATTCTTGCTATGATTTCTTTTTTTGGCCTAACAGATTTGAGCCTTGAGAATGTCCTTAAAGTCTCTTTTCTATGCAACAACCATTCAATTAATTGTGTTTATTACTGGTACCACGTAGTTTTATGTTTTAGCTAAGTTTCTGTTCAATCAATGTTATGAATAGACCGCAGAACCACTTTTATCAAATCTGATGTTAGAGGTAGAGAACTACCGAATAATCGTTGATAGAATACTCCGTGGATTACACATGCATTACACAATACTTGTTGAAGAGTGAATACACCTTAGGGAATTAGTCATACAGGCGGTTAGACTTATGCAATCAGTTTTGCAGACCAAACAGATTTCCCAATCATTGAAAACCATCCTGAATTGTTTCAACTTCCTTTGAGTTAGAACAAGGATAAAAAAGACTTGCGAGACAATTCAACATAATGTCTAATATCTGTGATACTATTTTATAATGATAAATATTATGAATAAGTTCGAGATTTCTCATGCTGATCTACATAATGAATTACTCTTAGACGTATCACTCCATATTATGAGACTATATATTATGGCACATGTTGCAATTAGATATGATTGATTACGATTTTTCGATTCTCAAGATGAGTTAAAGTAGAAAATGACAAAGTAGAGATTATCAGGAATTTATTGCGTTGTTATTTATTACGTTAATACCTTTGCACAATTAAAAATTAAACAAAAGAATCACTTTAAATTGAAAGCCGCTCTGATCACGATGACATCCAATCTTATAGCCATAATCATTTCGCTTAAGCTGATCAACTCTTCTTGAAACTTATGAGCTTGATGACGGTCTGTTAATTAAAACACCACCAAGTGCGTGTCGAGCCACGCCCAATTTACGGGTCCGTAGCACGCGCGTTTTGTTATTTCATCTTAATAATATATCACATTTTAATTACAACGGCTTAGGCGGTGGTATGGCATCGAATTAGTTGGTAGACATGGTTACTGATAAAGTAATTCCTTTAATACACTTATATAAACGATCGTTTATTTTTTCAGACCTCCAAATACTACCATTCTTCTAAATAGAGACGGACATGACGAAAGTATGAGGGTTCCGTTTTTGCCATTTTGACTCTGGAACCCTAAAAACCTGCATTCTGATGATATTTAAAGAATAGATTTTATGTAAATAATTTTTCAAACACGTACTAAGCCGGCTTTGTGGAGATTAGTTAATGGTCCGCATTTACATGTAACACTGATGGTTTCATTATGCGTGGCCAACGCTTTTCTCCCTACCTACACCTACTGGAGTGAGGTTAGAATATTTTTCCGTTTTTAGCTGCTGATGAAGTAGTAATAATTACATTACCAATTGTTTTTGTATGTTAATTAAATCTGAAAGAGTTAACAGGGTATAGTTTCTTTAAAACTGTACCATAATTTATGGAAATGTGTTGAAATTTTGTGAATCGTTATATACTTATAGTATATAACGATTCACAAAATATTTTTTTCATTATTATGTAGGTGTCAACGAGATTTCCTATTCAAAATTGTCATAAACATATTGCCGTTCACTGCTGAATGAGGACTTCTCCCAAGGAGCACCGATCATCGCGATCTTGGGCAGTTCGCATCTATCGGCTGCCAGTAACTTTCTTTAAGTCATCGGTGTATCGCCGTATACTTAGTATATTTACCTAATCGCGCAATTACAATCCACTCTTGCACATTTCGATTGCACTGTCTATCAGTCTGTCCGGAGACATAACCGGTCCACTTTAACTTACAAGAAATAGGAAATAACGAACATACATAACTAGTGTACTTGAGAAGAAGATGTCTTATCTTCTTCATTGATTTGACTCTTGTTGCCCCTTCATCTTTCTCCGGAAGGTAACAAAATATTAAAGGATTTTTCTAACAAATTGACGATCTGTAACTAAGTTAGCTAAAAGTCAATCTCTTAAAAATCACGGATTTCCGTACGGAACGCATATTTTTGTTTGGTCTACACAGATTTATTCTGAATCTGGATATTTGTGGGAGTGCATCTGGTCTTGGCGTGTATTTAACAAGAAATCTTAACAGATAAAACTTATGCTACAACCAAATTAATATGTTAACTAATAAATAAATGACTTACTCCAGAAACAAAAACTTCTTTATAAAATTACAATTTGCCTTTAACAATTTAAGTATAGAGTATACTAGACCCTATTGTATGACTCCATGTCATAGATGTTATATGCACTGTTATTAAATTAAAGAAGTTCCAAAAAAATCCACCAACGGTTTTTCTACAGAACTTCGGTATCGAAAAGTAGCGACGCTATGGAATGCACTCCCACTTGAAATCAGGATGTCCACTAACCGTCACACATTTAAAAAGAACGTGAATAAAATATTACCTTCTTGAGATGGCGGATTAACTTAATCAACATTACGCCTCCCTATTGTCTATCTTCTATTGTATAGGATTATAATTATATGTATTTTTGTGTGAGTATATACGCATANTGGATATATTTGTTTGCATATTTGTATTTGTTATTTAATGTCTAAGTGCAACTGTAACCTCGCTGATGCTAAATGTTGGCTGGTAGGGAATGCCCTGGGCAATAAGTCCGCCGTTGTACACAAGTGTATGAAGTTGTAAAATTAAAATAAAAAGTACTTGAGTTGTGGAGATCTGATGGCAGTAGTTCTACATAAACGTATTGTAAATCATCCGTAACTTAGTCGACTTAAAGCCGACCTCAATGTAATTTAGTAAAAGGTCAGAGGAAGAGGAGAACGGACGAAGTATAAAAATGAAAGTTACCAGCAATTAAGGTTCTCAAAAGAATAAAAAGCTGGAAAATCCGAGAAGAAAAATTTGAAAATTCGTAGAAATCTAAAAGTGCGTTTTCCCGAAAAAAAATAACAAGAAAACGTCTGTTTTGACAGCAAGTACAGAAATAACAACAAAATATCGCCGCCTCGGAGGACTTGATTTATAATAAAAATAATCTTTTTTTTACTTGTACTAAAAATTTAATCTTAGATAAAGAAAAATATTAATAACTTACATATTGAAGAATTCTCTGCATTGTATGTTTACATATATATCCGTAATTCGACTACATGGTTGGTCTAGTGGTTTGAGTGGTCGCCACACCGCTTCCTACTGCGCCAAGTGTTGTGGGTTCAAATCCTACATGGGACAACACTTTGTGTGATCCATAAATTGCTGTTCTAAGTCTGGGTGTACTTTGTGTCCGTTTTATGTTTGTTTGTAAAGATCCCCGCGACACAGGAATGTATATTCCTAATGCGGGAGTTGTCTTTAAAAAAAAATGCCATTTTTTTACGTGAAAGTCAAACGAGATACAACATAGTTTGGTCTTTTACAACCAAAACTTTATAAAAATATAACTTGAAAATTGAAATCGAGATGTGATAAAATTAATTGTCCTTCGTGAAGGATAGATTTTTAAGGGTTGTCTTATGTGTTTGAGAAGCTGAAGTTCACTAAATACAATCTTAAGAAGCTCTCACTACATCCAATATAGTTGTTTTGCTTTAAAATCGTGCAATGTTTGTACGTAGCATGTAAAATCTTTACAAAAATCTGTTCACTAGACGTAGAAATGGCCGATATTTTAGCAGAGTGGATTTTTCTTGTTGTATCGAGCAAAAATAGCAAATATCGACGTCGGCATTAAGTGCTAGACGACAGTCGGATAAACAGAGAACGGCCAGCTCAAGGGCGTACGCTTTTTTGTAGCTAGTGCAACATCCCACGCGAGTGTAATTCGTCCATGCCTGCCCGGCTGCCTGACCGCCCCGCGCGTGCCTCAACATCAATGTGTCTGCTTTCTGTGTACAACTATAATTCACCCAAACGCTATTGAACAACATACAAGATGCAACATTTATTTCAGCAGTTTTACAATGTGTACAGCAATAATGGTCTGTTATTTTTCTTAATAGACACGAGCTTTTTCCAACTTATCTCATAACATCAGATTTATTTACCTCAAATCAACGATCATCATATTTTGGCGTTAATAAGTTGAGAAATTTTGATAATAAAATGGAATTTGATAGCCCTTTTCTCAACTCGTAAGTTTAAAAGTAAAATATGAGTACAAACTATATTTTTTAAATAATTACATTTTTTATGTCTGTCAAAATGACTCTACGCTGCCTGATGGAAAGTATAAGCAGAATCCAAGAGTGGTGGTCACTATACTCATTGCGAATGCAAAGATTGCAACAATGCAGCATGGTGACCCACTTCTGCATCATTGGATCTCCGGTCTCGCACTCACCAACGAAACAAGACAGCATGAACGCTGTCATTCTACGTTGATCTTCTGTGCGAGGGTAGTACTACCCCGGTCGAGCGGACCTGTTCGTCCTGAAATCAGAGTGGCTCTATTACCTTGTATAAAGATATTGCTGATACAGGTATGAATTTTAATCACAAATGCTAATAAAGTTTTTCAGACTATGACATTTATTTAGGTCTATTATTTCGGCAGTCTATCAATGCCTTACATGGTGATTTGTAAAATGTGTAAATGTAAGCAACAAAATTTATAAACATCAACATTATGCAAATATAAATTGCCATGACATTATTTATGACACAAAAGATTTTCCAAATTGAAGTGAAATATGATTCCCAGCAAAACGAGTTTTAACTAACCAACTTTTGCCCGCGCATCCGCCCGCGTGTATATCGGTTATCACGGTAAAAAGTAGCAAGCAACTATTAAAATCGGTGTAACGGTTTAGCTGTGAAAGCGCGACAGACAGACAGAGTTACTTTCGAATTTATATCATTATTAAGGATATTGTTACTTCTTATATATCATATAATAAGCGTAATCCTACTAATATTATAAACGCGAAAGTGTGTATGGATGTTTGTTACTCTTTCACGTAGAAACTATTGAATGGATTTTGATGAAACTTTAAAATAATATAGGTTAAACATCAGAATAACACATATGCTACTATTTGCCGCGATAACCGACATATACGCGGGCGGAGCCGCGGCATGAACTAGTATAATATATAGTAAGTTTATTCAATCGATGTTTTACTCTTGCAAAGCCTTTGTTTCTTTCAAAATCTTTGTCAAGTAATAATTGTATTTCTGGTAATTAAATAGTCGTAGTAATAACCTTGACAGATATTGAACAAGCTTGAGTACTTAATTCCATAATATCTTTTTGTTCACGTAAAATATTACAATGTTTTAGTAATCAATCAAGCAAATTGATTTCGTAACGAGATATAATGTAAATATAATGGTTTCGTGGAACGGCTTATGAATTATTATTGCTAGACTAAATCCTGTAACATCGTGACAGATTTTCTTTAATGTGTGCTGTAAGATAAGTTTCAATCCTATTTGATCCAAGTAAGCTGACATGTACGGGTTCACAAAAAAATAATAAATTAGCTGTCATCGGTTATTAAAATTAAATAAATGTGAAGCGCTTCGATGGTGTGCAAAATAAATATAAGCAGCCATAAGAAAAAGTTTAAAACACTTTAACCCTATTACACAAAAACTTTTAATAAAAATGATATAGCCTTTGTCACTCTGGTCATTATTAGGAATCTATTGACATCTCATTCATGAAAATCGATTCAGTAGGCTAGACGCTACGGTGCAATAAATATAAAAATATACATAGATCGCCAAAAATATTACCCTTCTTTTGGATTCGCCGAAATTGCCGCCGTGATTCGTGAATCTCCATATTAACGCATTAAGATGCCTGGAGCAGATCCGACAGAACGCCTTGCTCATTGACAAAGGACCTCTGTTTGCATCAAAAGAACTTCCAAGAAATGTAGGTATAAGAGTACAAACTTATAAAAATATCTACATTACACTTCTTATTTCAGTTTCGTTTCACACTAAATACTCAATTAATTAAATACTTTAAATGTAGAAGATTTCATAGTAATCATTTTATCATAAATCGAATTTTTACTACCAAAAATTGGCTAGTTCAAACAAACAAAATTTTAAATATTTAGTATAAGTTACTATTACATTGCACAAGTACTTAAAGCGATACAAACTTGCATATCTCACAAGGCTAGTTGCACAGCATTTTGCAGATTACAGTCCCATGTAAATGTCAATTATAGTATTAATCAAAGTCTCAAAACAATTGTTTCGATATTTCACTTTAGAACTGCGAATAGAACCGCCCCTTAACCAAGTTGCAAGTGCTTCGCGTCGATTCTCTTCCAACAATCACTAACGCCTCTATTCTCTTATATGCTGGCTATTTTTTTTCTTTAAAAAATTGTTTTGATCATGTGACTTAGCGTTGGAAACGTCAATAATCATTTCCATACATTTGTTTGTTTTCTATTAACATTCACATTCGTAGAATTCAACTTGGCTAGGGGGGGCAGAGCTACTTTGTACATTGTGAAAAGTACGAATGCGATTATATGTCAAACCTAACGTTACTCAGATGACCCTCATAACATTAAAAATTTAAAACATATTGCATTGTCGATAGTACAGTCCTTAAAATATAGCTTAACCTCTGCGACAGATGACATCCAGTATCATTTTAGAATTTGAGAGGAACATTTTAGGTGTTAATTTTTATATTTGTAATACTCTTTATCCTACAAAAGATTCTAAACTAATGCTGAATATCGCCAGATAGATGGTATTACATTAATAAAAAAAAAATTCTCTCGATTTGTGATAAAACTGACACTAAAAGAATGAAAAAATAGTTGACATGAGACCACTGGTTAAATGTTCTTCGTCATAGCCATCTGTCACAGAGACAAATCTACATGTTAAGGACTGTAATTAAAGGATCGTTGGTAATACCTATGTGGGACGAGCAGGGGCTTGCAACTGGGACGTAGTTCCGAACGCACTCCACTAAACAATTCGTGTGCCCCAAATGCACGTTTCCGCATTACGGCCCCGTGACACTGTCTGTGCTAACTGATAGGTGACAACTGTTTTGTTTGACCGAAAAAGGCTCGATGGTATTGGGTATTTAAAATCTGACTAATATAATAAAGATGAAAGTTAATAGGGATATTTATTACTCTTTCATGCAAAAACGGCTTAAAGGGTCTAGATGTTATTTGGCACAGAGAGTTTATAATATGGAATAACACACAAAAAATATTATTTCAGTGGGTAAACGAGGAATAAAAACATCAGGAGTAGCAGCTCTGGGCGCAGTCAGTTGATTCTATGGTACCTGACTGATATGTACTTACCTTCCTATACAAGCTTGATTTCACAACGTACACCTTTTTCGTGTAGCATCAATATTTAAGAGTTTCCTTATTAATACCAAACAATGGAGTATTGTATTAATGAATTTTCTTGACACGTGGCTTTCTCTCCGTTAAAGCTGTTCCATATAAGTAGGTATACAGCATTTGCGAATTCCTTTTCAAACGAACATTTATTCTCTTGACTTATCTCATGTCTGTTAGGTATAATTTGTACCAATTTATTGTTGAATAATTTGCATAGGTTTACCTTTATTTTCAGTAGAAAAATAATAATAATACTTTTTTATTCTTTTTAAGAGTTTACGTGCAAGATATGTGGTGAAATTGTTATTTGTTGTATGACGGTTAAAAAAAGTGTACACATTATTACACGTCATCAAATTCACCAATGCCACGTAACATAATTTGCTTTCTTGATTGACTTTGACATATAAGATGTTACAAGCCTTAAAAAATAAAAAAAATAGCTATTTGTTAACTAAATTTTTTTAATGTTTGTAAACTTTTTGGTTGCGTGCTGTGTTTTGCAAATAAAATATTATTATTATTATTTATTACTACCCAAAATTACACATTTCTAATCACATTTACAATTATAACTCCAGTATCACATAATTGCTCCCGTCGAACTCCGAAACGACTACTCAATTATCACGTTTTTTTAAATGTGTTTAGCCAGCTTTTGCTGGCGTGCCTAAAATTGTATACCATAACGCTTAGACTAACAGGAGCCAAGCATGATTGAAAAGAGAGGCAGACTAAGTTGCGTGGGGCAAATAGAATAACATAAACACTTGGCAATTTCATTGTGTTTATGAAGGTACTTTTATTGATTCCAAAACTATGCATAGATTGTGCTTTGGGAGAAAATGTACAGTCGCATATTTTGTTTCAATCTATTGTTTCATTATTAGTTATTATTTATCTTCTCAGTTTAAGCCTATGACAATTGGATGAGGAAATTACAATATCCTAAATTCAGTCATATCCTATGCACATATATTGATTTTATCGATATATAGGTTTCTTCTGAACGTTAACGCTAAAAAATCGACTGCACCAAAGCCTTGTACGTCTTATTCATTGATGTAATAATTTAAGCTGACATGTGTTAAAGCTAGTTACTAGAATTTTAAAAGACGTGTAAAAGCGAAAATATTTCGTCAGCATTAAGGACCCACGCTTACAGTAGGTACAACATTAAACAAAACTCATTAACATTAATTGTTAATGCCTATTTGCAATTGTGAATGAAGTTATTGTGATGAAACATGATAAATAAACCACTAATTGTGTAAATATATATAAACTTTAACCACTCGCAGTATTACTAATTATAAGCACAATTGTGCTTATCTATGTATATTTCAACACAAATGTGTTATTATAAAGTATGATCGGTACATCAATGGCATTTCAATGAACGAGCCGACCTTCACGGAAGATTTATTTAAAACAAACACAGTGTTGAGGGCTTAGGGACCGATCGTGTCATAAAAAGTGTTCTTTTTGACACCAATCTGGTGTTTATTATTATTCAGGACAAATGTGACCCACCATCGGTAACCCAACACCGCACCGTCTGTCGACCGAGCATCACTCGTCTTGTTTGATCTACTGAGAGCTTTTTAAACTTTTTATGTCATAGTTTAGTGCGTTTTAGGCGCCTTTATTGCTGAGTAAACATTTCAGGATTATGAGTCCCAGCCGCATCCCAAGCCTAATGAACTTTTCTATTTCATTTCGTTGTGAGACGTGGTCACTACGGACTTAGCTTGTGAAAACATAGAGACACAATAATCACATCTCGAAATAAACAAACGAAGCAGTAGTTGTATGTTGAGATTTCTCCTCGAAGACCCTCATAGTTTACAATATTCGAGAAGCAACCGATTTTATTACGTAATCCCTAATCATTCTAAATAAAAATTACCCTTGGAATTTTTCCTATGCTAGCAAGTCAGAAACCGTTGAAAGATATAATAATGTAAATAAATAGAATAAAAGCTTTGTTTTGCTTTATATTTGGTTATGTGTTCATAGATATATTGTTGATGTTTCAGGAAGACTCTTGTTATGTTAAAAAACATCGTCCAATGAGTGTTGAGGCCGGCCCGGTCCGACACTTTAGGAAAATAGACAGACTGCGTATACACATTGGTAATGATTATGCACCGTGTGTATATATCCACTCACGCGCTCATTTAATAACTGTGATTTATACGTTTTACAAAAAATTTACGTAGGTTTTGTTGGACATAATAATACATGTTGGTTTATCTTTAGCAATATCTCATGACGCAATAATTTTGGAAGTGTGCTTTAGTGTACAGGAAAGTGCTGGTACATAGATAGATAACATAAAATATTTTGTATCTGATATTGTTATTGTAAGTAATCGCCTATATATAAATTGAAACGCAGTAAAGTATTAAGAACATAGGTTCGTAACAATATTTTATTTTATTTTAACGTATTTATTATATTTCGTAACATTTCAATTTTACATAATATGAATAAAAATATAATGCAACGCAAACTTGATTAAATAACACTTGAAATTCAAAGGGCTTTAATGGTTGTTACCGAAATGGTTCACTTTTGTGGATCGTCGGCCGGCGTTAAGCGGTCGGATTTTTAAATAAACATTTTTAATGATCGGCCCGCGCCTGCGCTGCCAGGTGTACGCAGACGGTGCGCTCGCGCATTCCCCCTTCCACCCTTATCATTCTTCTTTTGTTCCAAAAACAGTAACCCATTTATTCAAAATTGATCTATTTCTATCCATTTGGAGTTAGTTTCTTAGATCAGAAGGTTAGGTCAGTGTGGGTTTATTGCTAGTTAGAATAGTTTAGTTTGTATAAGCTACCTAATGATTTACTAGATATGCGTTTAAATCTTGATATATAAAAGTGTCATGTTTTAGAATGACAACGATTTCTTTCAGAAAATATATTTCAGAGATTTGCATATTGATATAAAAGTAAACTCGATTATCTACTTTGTGGCACGTGTAGTCAAAAAGTTGGTCAGTTTGTATGTCCATGGATAGAATTCACTGAAATTTACATAAATAGAGTAATCATTGTCATATACAGTGTCAAGTTTTGTTTAATTTCTGATATGTTCTTGAAATCATTTAAAAAACCGATTCTTAGTAGTAATTCTTGAATCATGTTTGGCATACTAATGTAATACGTTCATTTTTATATCTAATATTTTATCATCAGTTCATGACAAGGTTATAACTAGTGCCTTTGAGCACTGACATCATCACTGGCTGGCATCATGCAATAAGTGGCATCTTCTCGCGCCAGCTAAACAAACAACACCTCCATTTTCCGTTACGTTATAATTCTAAAGGAGTTCTAGCACGGTTTTTAATTTCTATGTCATTCTGATCATAAAATATTGCGTTGTGTCTCCTACAGTTTAGTTAAAACAATGTTTAAATATTCTTGTACTTTATATCTTTGAAAAATTTATTGAACCTACTGGTAATCGACGCCAGGAAAAAAGTTAACGACTTTATTTCCCCCAAAAAGTTATCTTTATTAGAGGATCCTTCCTCCATCCGACAGCTGCAATAAAAAAATAAAAGACTATTTTGAGAATGATTGAACATCCTCATATTAGAGCTCCTTCGAACAGGACAAACGGAACGCTTATAAGTTAATTCCGCTGTCGGTCTGTCCGCCCATCTGTTTATTGTTGTTATGACGCAGCCAGATATTTAAATGATATAGTTATTGAAACACACATCTGGGGGTCACGACCCGTGGAGTATATTTTAAAGGGTCAAAAGTATAATCGTGGTTCGATTTTACATTCTAAAGGACCTTTGTTAAGGTACAAAAAATTTAAGGTCATTGTAAGCTGCAACTCTCAGCTTAGTATTATATATATGTTTCTTGGAAAGATAATTACATTATTCAAACTTATTGTTATCACGAAGGGTTACCGTCTGCTAATGGAAATTAATGTTAGATTGTTGGGTCTGCTTTGTAAAAAAAAATGCCTACTTTGTAGAAAGCAAACGACTAGTTTTGTATTTTATTCTTTTTACGCTGTGATATTTCTTAGTTGTGTGAAATAATAACAAAGGTCGGTATTTTTTCGAAACGTAATGTGGAGTTCTCACTATATTTGGTCCGAAATAAGGTCTGTTTTGCACAATCTTATGTATATTCAATCAACTGAAATTAGTCGATAAATTAGAATATACACTGAATCATGAACAGCAGTTAATATAATATTCGGATATTGTCTACAAGTTTTTGTCAACTTTATCAAACGAAACCAATGATTTTCTGATGTTTACGGGGACGTTGAACGTTGTTGCGATTGTAGTATTATAATGACTATATTACTCTTGTTTATCTGTTATACAAAATTGGTGCGACACTTAAGTTTAATATTGTCATGAATAGTTAGTTGCTCAGATCATGTAGTGATTTTACTACTTTGTTTTCTAACTACTACTTAGTCGAGTTTTGTGGGTTTGATCGCCGCAGAACAGGACATTATCTTTGTATTACAGTATTTTGTTACATTCCAGTACGGTCGGTGTAAGTGTAGGTAGTAATAATTTACTTTAATTTAGACCAGAGTCTTATTAAACTGAGATTTAGTATTCTTACTTTTAAATAGCCTGAGTAAAAATTTAATTATATACTATCACGAAGCTGGCCTCACAATGAACCGGCAGCTGTGAATTTCGATGATATAATACAAACTAGTAGGTATTTCTACAAATAACAGCTAAGTAAAAGTTTGCAAAGTCGTTAACATCCATACTATTCATACTTATATTAAGAATTCGAAAGAAAATCTGTATGCCTATCTCTTACGATTTCACAGCTAAATCACTGCAACGATTTCCATGAAATTTGCCATGGAGACACTGGTTCTTAAGGAACGAAATAAGTTACTCATTACCGTGAAAAACGACAGCGCGAGCAAAAGCCAGTGAAGTAAAAGTGCAAGGGTATAATGAAACGATTATGTAGAATTCGAAAATCTTCTTAAAACTTGAAATACTGCTTAATATTCGAAGGATATATATGTTTTCTGGCGACTCAATAGACTTGAAGATGAGTGAAACCACTTTCCTCATTAATTCTAATATATCTTTATAAACCTAACCTATATAACCCTAAAAAGCTAAACCCTAGTTACAAAAACGAAAGCAACATTCGTGTCTACTCACACGGACGCTGACAGAGTGCTGAGGTTAGTACCACAAGAGTTGTGAAGAAAACAATCTGAAATCCAGAGTAGTTAAAACAAATTCTCTAAAAAAATGTGTTAAACCCTTTCTTTCCTTGCAGTGACGAAATCAAAACAAACAATATATAATAACTAAAACTTTCAAACGCCGACTAAACATACATTTTTCTTTTATGATTTATTTTCCAACATAAATCATTGCCGCCGAAACAATAGTTCGAATTCGTTACATTATCTGCCTACGTACTTACGTAGGCGCGACTGATGTAAGAAGTTAACAATAGTGATGATAATTTGTTGTATTGTCTAACAATCGGTAAGAAGAGTTCGTGTATCGCATCGTCCGTGTATTGTCAATGGTTATTTATAACGTAATCTATCAACTAAAGTGTCACGTGGGTGCTTCGTCTACAAACAAACCGTAAATTGCCTATTCAAACACACTAGCGCCAGAAATACAACTGCGTATTCATTTTGTTTTACTTTAATCCTTTTATAAAAATGATACGTTTCCTAAACATTTTACTTTAATGTAATCTTAAAATAAGGATATTTCTTCGAAATTGTTTATTTTACCAGTATCAACGATCGCTATCTGGTTATTTTTCTGTCACTCTTAAAATTTTGTTGAGTAGTTAAGGTATCAAAGGATAACAAACAAACATAAGAAAACAAAACTGACTTTCGCTTTATACTGCTAATTAAAATATACCTAAATAATCCAATAAAAAATTGCTATGGGTACGTACCCATAGCAATTTTTTTAATTCTAAACATATATGCTCCACGTTCTGTGCTTAATTAAAATGTCATTAGACCTACCTACTTACATACTTTAGACGACACACCTAAAAGTCATTTTCCAATAACTCGAAGGTATGTTTTTAGTTATTCATTATAGGTATTAATATATTCACAGTAATAAATAATAAACTGTTATGCCCAAGCGTGAATATCGTTATTCAATAGCCCAATAAAAATAACTTCACCATTTGTATTTCTGAATTTCTCATTCGTATTTGTGAGTAACTGAGACCCAACACGATCGCAAGATAATGATACCCGCAAGGCACCGTTACTTGGCTGATGTAGAATATTATCTGTCTTTGCGGTTAAATGACCGCAACAGGCGGCTACTCAAATGATAAAGGAGTTTTCATACGCAAAAAGCTATTATTAACTTGCTGTACATATGTTCATATACATCATTTTCCTATACCTGCGTTCGTCACGTAACTCCTCCTAAGGGAATGGACGTTCAGTTCGGTCAGTATGTTCAATGGTTCAAAATACATCAAACCCGTTGGAGAGCCATGTTTCGGCATGAATGGGCCAACTTAACCGGAGTGATACCACGCCCTCACAGAAAACCGATGTGAAACAGCGCTTGCGTTGAATTTCACTTAGTGAGTGTGGATACCGGAGACCCACACCCAACTCTTCCTCCCATCCCTCTCCCCATCCTCCAAAAGCCGGCAACGCACTCGTGACTCCTCTGGTGTTGCGGGTGTCCATGCGCGGCGGTAATCGCTTACCATCAGGCGATACGTCTGCTCTTTTGCCCAGTATTCCATAAAAAAAATCTAGACCCAATAGGTGGAGCTGCTGTCAGTATGAAGTTCGAAGTAACTTTTCACCTTATTTGGTAGATATACGAGCAAAGCAGATGTCAACAATTAACTAAACATTCAAAATGGCCGAACTTGTCAGCATAAGTGAGAGACATATGTACCAACATAACGCCACAAAAAAATCGAAATTCAAATATAGGTACGTAACCCGCGAAAATTCAAAATTCGCGATACTTTTTGAACACACTACGTATATGTAAAGTATCATATCCCAAATCCATATTATATATGCCTATAGTGAGCACAGACATACACCGGGAGATTTTAGTCAGTTCGGCTCCGACACCGCAAACGTCACGCTGATAAAATGACGACCCAAGGGTATTTCCACGCTAACAAAAAAGTACCTTTTATACGAATACTCACGTAGTCAGAACAAGTTTATACTGAAAATGTAGAAATGTTATTATTACCTTCATTTTATATGAATAAATTTTACGTATCTTTTGGTAAGATGAATCTAAACTTTATATATTTATATAAAAATCTTCTGTGCGTATGTGACTAAACTATTATACTAAACGGCTGAATCAATTTTAATGATTATTTTTTGTGTTTATTCCTGAGGAAAGTTAGTTAAAGCAGTTACGCACTACGAGGTAACCGAACTAGATCCAAATACGTGAAATACAGCAATTCGGTTCGAATATTCGAAAGGTGTAGTGCGTAATTGCCTTAAAGTATTTTTACTGTATAATAAATATCCAAAAGCTCTCGGTTTTTGTGTTAAGCGACGTTTTGGGTTTAAGTTGTCCTCAAAATTCCGTTACCAAAGAAAGCATAATCCTGTTAACTTTATAGCTTTGTGTATGCAAGGAGGACAAGGGTTTCGTTAATACAAGCTTAACTTTTATACTACAACTTAACACAGTAACAAGTGAAACAGGAAGCAGCGTTATAGACCATGCTTCCTGTTTCAATTGCTGCATTCAGTTATAAAACAACCTATGTGTTAACTATTACCTACAAGAACTCCTCAGAAGCCTAGATTGCAAGCGCATACTTCAATCACGTAGAATAAAAGAGATAAGAGTGAATAGGTACTCATCTAGAGAGTATTTAGACTGTGTCTCCAGATTGTGTCATGGTCAATCAGAGACAAGCCGTAAATAAATTTTCTTTTGTTTTATAATTTCTAGAACGTGGAAAATCATTTTATAAAAACCACAACCATAATAGGGAGTATAATTGACAACTAAAGAATATAACGTATTAGAAAATAAAAGCCTTTATTTGCTACTATACGAAATAATAATAATCTCACACTATTCACATACGGTAGTCTGGTCCCAAACTAGGCTGTACTATGGTAGTCAAAAAGCTACTAAAAATTCTTTTTTATTTTTATTTAATAGGGCGTAAACGAGCAGACGTATCGCCTAATGGTAAGCGATTACCGCCGCCCATGGACACCCGTAACACCAGAGGCGCCACAAGTGCGTTGCCGGCTTTGGGGGGATGTGGAGGGGGATGAAACGAAGAGTTGAATTATGGGCCTCCGGTATCCTTACTCACTCGGTTAAGCACGGCGCAAGCGCTGTTTCACACCGGTTTTCTGTGAGGCCGGGGTATCACTCCTGTCGAGCCGGCCCATTTTGCCGAAGCGTGGCTCTCCCGCGGTAACACATACGGTACGGTATTCACATACGGTAGTCTGGTTCCAAACTTGGCTGTACTATGGTAGTCAAGCTGCTAATAAAAATGCTTATATATTTCTAAATACACACGTATCTTAAACTAGCTGAGCCAGCGAATTTCGTACCGTAATTTTTTTCATAATTATTTTTAAAATTTCCGAAAAACTTGTTTTAATTAATTATGCCGGCCGCAGCTTCTCACGTAGACTAAAAAATATTACACTTCCTTTTTTTTTTCTAATTTTCTTAAATACAAACCTTCTCCTGACAATTGCAAACACATAAAAAAATAATTATCCAATTGGGTGCAGTCGATCGGAAGTTATGCGTGTACATACATTTCAGTGATTCATTTTTGTTTATATAGATAAATTACACTCAGACACAGAACCAAGGAATTCCGTTTCATTCATTGCTAATATTGTTTTTCATCACATAAACATTTGTCCAGGCTGAGAAGTGAACCTCTGGCATATCAGTCAAGACCACTAACCATTAGGTCAATAGATCAGTAATGCAATTTTTTTTTCACACAACGCCATCTAGTCCCAATCTAAGCAGAGCTTATGTTATGGGTAGTGGTAGGATACTAGGCAACTGATATAAATACATATATGCTTTTTTCTGTATATACATACATATTATACATAGAAAACATACAAACTTCGATACAAATATTAGCAGATCATACAAACATTTGGTTCGACCCGGGTATCGAACCCGAGAACTCAAGCACAGCAGTCCCATACGCTACCACTATGACGCAAAGGCAGTTAAATATTTTTTTTCGGACATCTATCACACTACGCCATCTTGTCCTAAACTAAGCAGAGCTTGTATTATGGGCACTAAACAACTGACATAAATACATATATACTTCTTTTTTGTAAATACATGCATATCATACATAGAAAACACCCAAACTCCGAAACAAACATTTGTAGATCATACAAAAAATCAAACTCAAAAGGCTTTTATTTCAAGTGCTTTATGCCTTTTAAGGTACTTTCTTAAAGTTAAATTAGCGACTCTAGTTGCTCAGTTCGAAAATATCAGTGTTATGAAGAAAATCCGGCAAGAATTCCATAAACTACTCTTTTAAAAAAGCAGATTTACAATTTATTTGTACACTATTATTTATGTATGCTACAACAACGTAAAACTAAATAACATCCTAGAATCATAGACGAGAAATAAGATAAATAAAAGACACATACAACCACGATAAAGTATATTTATTAAGATTTACCTTGTTGAAACATAGACAAAACATAACTAATAAGTAAAAATATGAATATAAAAATATTAAAATAATAATAGTCAAAATTTCAGTAAGTATTAGGTAACGTAGCTACTTCAGTTCTAGGCATTTAGCTTTCCGATATTACAAGAAGTTGATCATACATTAAGCCTTATTTCGGAAAAAATCTGGAAGAATTTTCGAAAAGTACTAAGTGTAGTTAAAATTTATTTAAGCATATATTTATGTTTCTTCTTAAAATGCTAATGTTACTTTGCTTACATTCGCAACTTCGCAATCCCCTATGAAAATTAATTTAGTAATTTACTAAGAAAGAATAATATTACAATGAAAATTAATATTACTTCTAAGTTAATATTTGTCGATAACAATAAAGTTGAGCGTTTAAATTTTAATAATTTGGAATTTGGGTGCTCGATAATACCAGTTCTTTGACCCCAAGACTGCTGCATAACCATAAAATTGTAGAGGTCACCTAAATGTCAATATAGATAACTCGTATAACAAAAAAGCACAAACAGATTAAACCATTTTGCTGCCACTATCAAAGAATTGTTGTAAAATATGTTTGAAATTTTCTAGTTCACTTAATTTTTTTTACCTGTGTAGTATGCTGTTGATGTAATACATTCTGATCCATACTTGTATTATAAATTCGAATATAACTCTGTCTGTCTGTAATGCTATCAAGGCTAAACCGCTGCACCGATTTCAATAATTTGGCATGGATATACCTTGACTCTTGAGAATAAGCTGTTCTTAATCACGATAACCGGCATTCACCTGGGCGGAGCAACGGGCAAAGTAAAGTTTAATATAATCCTTCTTTTTGTTGTTTGATCAACATTTAAAAAACCCTAACCATGTTCGTGAATCTGTATGAGAAAAGGAAAGTACTTACAGAAATACCTAATGCTTGCAGATTGCAGAGCAGTGACAACAATTTTGTAGTGAGCAATATCGTTCTCGATCTTGTAGGCCTCGATCGAACTCACACGTTTCATTCATCGCTAATATTTATTTTATATTATTTTTTATTTTAAAACTTCATGCACACATGTACAACGGCGGGCTTTATGCCCAAGGCATTCTCTACCAGCCAACCAAAACAGCTAACAATTCAATTGAAATTGCGCTCGTGATTGTTAAAAATATTTATCTAATGTATCAAAATCTTCCAAACGATTCATATATGTTTTTTTACACAATGCTCAAAAGGGAGTTCAACGACTAGAAATGTACAAGATAAATTTCTGGTCACCACGTGAGCTGTTGTGTCAAAACATTCAAGACAGAAATAATAGAATCTCGAATATTCTCACGAACTCGAGCAACTTTGGGAGGCTATAATTTTAATTGTCGGGATTCAAAGCCGCAAGATATTTGGGTTAGAATGTTTCATTGTAAAGTTAGTTTAATGCTTTTTTTAGGTGTAATCCACTAAATTTATATTAATTATTTAGACACTAAGGCTTATGAGTTTAGTTAGGTAAACATCATTAATCGATTTTTATCAAAAAACAACGTTCATACAATTAGATAAAAAAATATTTTGTTATTGAGAGATTTAATTAAGAGTTAGTTTTCTAAATTATTTACAAGCTCTAAAACCAGGAGTATTTATTTTTTTAAAAAATTTAAAAAAATTGATACGTTTATATTATTGTTACATACTATTAACTATTAATCAGGAATATATACATAATATCTATTTTAGTAAATTTACCTGCTATTTATCATGTGCTTTTTAAATGTCTAAATTCCTATGACAAAATAAATGTATACTTAATTAAAAAATGAAATAAAACATTGATTATACAGATTTTGTATTCAAACATTGAACTTAGGTTTTTAATATCATATCGAATTATTTTTTATTATTATATCGATTCTAAAATTAATAAATATTAAATAACGTTAAGTTTAATAATATTTATACTTAACCCTGCATGATAATAATTAAATTACAAACCGTATTTACGAATTTTAATAAGTACGTTAAAATTTTGTCAAAAGTAAATACGTGTAGCATAACGCTTCAATGATACGGATTGTGAAGAATATCACTAAAAGACGAATTCGTCTTTTAGCGATATAGTGTTAAGTAATTACTTAGCGGACATTTTTCAATACAACAAAAATAATGTGCGCTTTTATTTTTTGCAGATATATATCTATAATTATTTATCTTTCCCCGCATAGAGACACTTAAACGATTACCAAAGCAGGTCACATACATCTTTGGTATTATTTTAACTATATTGTGCTCATAGTCATGTAAATGAGAACATGGTAACCATAACCTGCTGTAAATCTACAATTTTACGCTCACAATAAAAGAATTCATCATAACCGAATGGGGAAAACCATGGATTTTGATGGTCGTGGCATTCCTGACTAATGATTGCCAATTTTTACAATAGCTACTACAGACGAATTTCTCAAGCTGCGTAATAGATTACATACACTGTGCAACAAACATAATGATTTGTGTACAAAGAAGGCTTTAAAAGGCTTTAGGATACGGAATAAAATATAAGACGCAAAATTAATATGTATTCTTATTGTTTTCCCAAGGATATAACATGATGTATTGGTTGCTGTATTTTATGCACTAAAATAGTGATATTTAGGTTCAGATCTTTTTTATTAAAGTTGGGTATATGATTTTACATTCATTTGCAACTTTCCAAATAAAAACATATTTTTATGAAAATCTGTGTGAATCGAATTTCGTCTTTTTTGTTCAAAAGTATAAGCATTCAATTCTAAAAACAAACATTTTTGGCCGATTACGACGAGGTCAATAGGAAGGTTTGTAAAATATATTTTACCTTAGCGCCTGAACTATTGAAATGATTTAAATTAACGATGAGTCGAGTTTGTCGAGGAAGAGCCACGCTTCGGCACGAATGGGCCGGTTCGACCGAAGTGATACCATGGCCTCAGTGAAAACCGATGTGAAGCAGCGCTTGCACTGTGTTTCGCCTAGTGAGTGAGGATACCGGAGACCCATACCTCGACTCGTCCCCCCATCCCCCTTCCCATCCTCGAAAAGCCGGCAACGCATTTTTGCACTGTTGCGGGTGTCCATGGGCAGCGGTAATCGCTTACTATCAGGCAATACGTCTGCCCTTTATTCTATAAATAATAATAATAATGGCCCGGGTGACATAGGATTTATCAATTTTATCAATTCTAGTCGGATTATAGTTTTTTAAACTTTTTCCTGTTGATGTCAATAGATTGAAAGAAATATCTTTGTAAATATCAGTCAGCCATCCAGCAGCAGCAGAACGCTCGAATGCAGTAATAGATACGTACTCTTAAATACAAATTGTCTACTTGTTTCATGTAATTAATAAACTGAAATAATCATAAAAAAATATGTATAATCCGCGCGGGTTACAACGTGTAAACAAAATTTTCTGCACTCTGTACTAGGCACTCTGTTATAATGAGATTTTGAACAAACATGATTTAACTTTTAGTTTTCACCGTATACTATGTATGTCATATAACGCGCTCATTGGAGTATTTGCTACAGACACGTGTAGATAAGTACTTAACTATACATCTGATAATTATTTAGCTCGTAACTTAAATTGATAAAGTAATTTGATCTCTGTCTCTTTAAACTGAAGTATACTTATCAAATGATATAGTGCCCAGGTCTAAAACTTACGAATCTGAATTTATATTTGATAAAAAAAAATAGAAGCTCTTTCTCGATTTCATCAAATCTTTTACTTAATCAGAACTTTTATGTCTCATTTTAATAATTTTATTTTCTCTAGCTGTTATTGGATGCCGTAGCTTTTAGTATTGCTTCTAAATTTTATTACTTCTCCTTTGAGTTCTTTCTATGGCATATATTTCTATACTGACAAGTCACTTTATGTATTTTACTTTAGTAGAATGATATTGGTATCGTAGGTCTTTTGTTTGCTAGTGAAACGCAACGTCACCATCACAGTTAGTACCAGTGAATTTAAGAAAGACCATGAATAAATCTTGTCTTAACAAAAACGTTGCTTAAATTACGAATTTAAATTACGTCATTTTCGATCTTTGTATTTGACTGTTTGAGACAGATTGAGAACGTTCATTATTAGTGAAAATCATCACAAAATGAAATAATTTGTTGAATCGAAAACTATTAGGCTCATGCCTCAAAATAAGCCACTTCTCTAAGGAAATAGGCATGATGACAGTAACCAAGAACCACTATAGTTATGTATTTATCTGATGAAATGGGTTCATAGACTATAAAAATCGTATTTATTTTCATATTTGGAGCGAGATTAATAGTAAACCAACAAAAATAAAACTAAAAATGCAGCAATCCGCCATGTTAAACTTTGAACACCAATCGGAGCGAGTTACGTCACGTCATGTATAAAGGTGACTTTATTCAAATATAATCGACGATCACTTTACTGTTTAAAAGAGCTATAATTGACACTGGTTGACAAATTGTGACGTTGCGTCTGTCGTAGCGTGAATTTTAAATTTAAAATTTAAAATTAAAACATAAAATCGCAATTTTTACCCACTAAAACTTATTTTTGTAGAAATATATATGTTTTTGATATTAAGAGATAGTTCCAAATATCTTAAAACAGTTTCTTTAAAATGAGTAATCGTGCATATAGCCAAAAAAAAATATTATTTCACAAATTCATTAGCGGGTGACATATTATCACTTCTCTTTCCAATCCAATTAAGTGCAACAATTTGTGTGGTAAGAGTTGACGAAGGGAACAAACTACGCTCGACATCACCTCAAAAGAAGGAAAACTTGTAACAACCCTTTTTTTTACGCGTGGAATCCCCCACGGGCCGTCACCCCACCGGGCTTTGCGGCGGGGCGGTGTGTCGGAATCGAACCGACTAAAACCACACGGTGTGCCACTCTGCGCCTGAGACGGGAGGGATTCGGGAACCGCTTTATTACGACATTCAGAACCCTCACAGAAACTTGAAACAAGCCCTATACCAATCCGTCTGGCCAGCGCGATATAGTAGGCCAAAACCTCTTTTCGAAGGAGAGGCTTATATCCAGTAATGGGATATTAAAAGCTCTCGATATGAAGTCTAATAACTAACCCAATATAATCTCTGCATTACCACATAATAAATATAATAAAATAATGAGTAACAGATTTAGAGAGGCTCGATACCCACGTCAAACCGAGAAAGTGAGAAATTGTTTTATACATACTATACACAGTAGCGTCTCAACTCAACTGAAGTCTTTGAAATTTTCACCTTTTCTCGAATAAAATCTCTATTGCTAAAAATTGCAATAAAATCCTGTGACTAGTTTAAAAGATCTAAGCGAACAGACAGAGGAAGTGACTACATATATACTATCTACCACTAGTCACAAAGCAATCACTAGTCAACAACCCTTGTTTTATTTAAAAAAAAACATTACTGACTTTATCATAATAATCAAATAATCTAAATAGTATTTCATATTATGTGGTTTGATATAATATTACCACTGACATTCAAAAAATTCTGCGTGTGTCTGTATAATTCAAAATTTTACCTATAAACCGCTTTGTGAGCTTCACTTAAATAAATTTTACAAAAAATAAAGACAGACAATAAGTATGACATTGAAGAAATTTGAGAAAACATATTATGAGTCTGAGCTGTGTTATTCTAATAAAATTCCGATGCCTACAATTCCAATGAAATATAAAAACCTTTGTTCACTGTCAGCTCATCTCCTCAAATAGAAGGACAAAGATTTTTTAATACTTTATTTATTATATAAAAAAAAATACTTCTCTTGTTGTAATCTCATACTAGTATTCGAGTATTTAGTAAATTGCAATGTATATTTTATAAATGGAATTTTAAGCATGAATTGTAAGCGTAAATTAGACTACAAATCTCGTACACTATTTTTTAGTAATTTGGTACGATTAATAAACAACAGCAAGCTCAACTATATAATCGCCATGTAATTGGTTACTAGATTTCCATGTTCCAATAAAATATCAAATAACATCGGTTACGGTGTAATCACGATAGTAGACAGACAAACAACCTGTCACAGAGGTAATTGCGCAGTGCAATAGTTCATTAGTAACTATAACGAATAGGAATAACATGTAAAACAACGATAATTCACTTTGGTATACGATATTATTGATTTATCGTAACCCCGGGGCAAGGCAGAGTGCGGCCACACTCACCGATAACGTGGCCAAAATAACTCCACGTAGTGCATCTTAAACGATAAAGAAACACAGGCTTGTTACTCGTAATTTTATTTTATGACTAGCTTTCACGCTGTGTTTTATTTGATTGCGGTTTAGCTGGCGTAATTTGTTAATACCAGTAAATAGATAGTGCTTAGAAACAATGTTTAAATATTTACAGACTTGTTTAAATGCTCGTATTCTGTAAGGGCCTGTGTTTCCTTTTAAAAATTAAAAATAACTGTAACCCATGGTAAATTTTTCTTTAAAATTATATTGCAAATTTTAGTTTTCACTTCTCGAATTACCGATGGATATATATATATTATAAACGTCCCAAACCTTTGAAACTTAAGTGTCAATATTAAGATAATACGAACAAAAAATTTCAGATACTCCGTTGAGGAACCCAGGATCAACAAGTTACAACAAAAATTTATTAAATCATGAAGAACATGTCAGCAGATGTCTACTGTACACTTCAGTATAACAATGTACATTGGTAAGAATATTTAAGACTAGGCGAACCTACGATAGAACTTGATGAGCACACAAAATTAGCATTTCAAGAGCGAAGGTACTTTTAACTGGATTGTTCAGTTGATACAATAAGCTCACCAATCTTTAACTACAAGGCTAAAGGTTATTAAGCAGCTCCCGGTAAAAGGTAAAAGAACTTATCAACTGTCCCTACAGTTTTCGTCAACGCGACAGTCCTTAGTGGACATGTAATTACCTCTGTGACTGCACTCCTCTGTGACAGAAAATATGAAGCGTAAGCCCTGTATCGATACAGGTATTTCTATCTTTACAAAGAATAATGTTGTGAAAGCTTTGAAAGACGAAAGCTTAAAAATATGTTCTCAGTACTGCTGACTTCGGTTTCAGAAACTGGTAAAAATTATACTGTAATTTTATTGTTTGTAATTACGTAAAACCGAGTACGTTAAAACCAATATGAAATTAAATTAGATTTCTAATGTAATCGAGATTATTATCTGCAGTAAGAGCGAATGATCTATTACCAATTGAAATACGTGTAGACCAAAGACCAAAGCGCTATGGAAAGCCACATTTATGCCATATGGAATACTTAAAATTAAATGTGAAAGATGTGCAAAAAAAGGTACATGGTTAAGTTAATATAAAAAAAAATGCTTTATGCAAACCCCTCTCTACAAAAAGGTGGGTATCTTAAGCTTGTACATGTACTAAGCTATCATTGTACAGAATGTTTTAATAATTACAGTTGAGATGATAATGGAAATTTTATAAATTTTAACATTTGGCTTTCCATAATCGTTTACAAATGTTCTATCCCAATCACCGGGATAATTGGTGCTCTACCACTGCGTGCTTTTTAAGAAAGTTTTTGCATCGCACGAGTAATCTATAGAGCATATAGTCACCTACGTTATGATCGACCTTTAAGAAAAGTGACCCCAAATTGCAGACTTTCATGGGCTGCGGTAGTCAATTTCCCTCAAGCGACCCGTCTAGTCTCTCGCTCTATATCATGAAAAACAAATGTTCAAAGCTTAACTATTAGCACTATATTGGCTGGCTACTAAAACCCAACATTATAATTCGTCTAAATGCAGGTGAGGTAGTCTTTTAAATTCCGTACGTTAGTTAATTAGACGTGAAAATGTATTTTAATTTGCGCTAATGTTTAATTATGAGGTATTTGACATGTGTAACGAGTAACACACGAGAAATCTTGGAAACTGATGTTTATAACTGTTGTTCTGGTAGGTCCTACTCTGCAGCCACGTTATCATTACATTGTATGTGCTGGCATAGAACACTATGCACCTTTTGGGATTATACCATATCTGTAAGAAAATAATCATAGCGTTTTTTATTACAATAAACTTAATTATTATTACAAATCTATCTTCAAAAAACCTTTAGTAAGAAATAGGCGTAATGCACTAACCATTTTAAATTAATTATAATGCTTTAGTTATCAATCCTATTTTTTTATAGTAATTAGTATTGGTCTTTTAGGAAATAAAATTTATAATAATATTTTCGCTATAATTTATCGTTGATATCTATAACTGTTGATATATATACGCTTTGCTTGTGATGATGTACTTAGTTCTTGTGGACACAAGTACTAAACAATCGAATGCTAGGCCAAATAAATAAACTGTAATTGAACTGACTTAATGGAGACATTGTCTCTATCAGTAGATCTATTGGCTATGCAAAACGCAGACTCGCTATAATCCGATAGGCTCAAGTAGGAATTTTGTGTTTACCCCTAAGCAGGAAGATTTTTTAAGTTTGATTTTTCCTAAGATAAATTCAGCATAATTGATTTACATTTTAAAATTGAATGGCACCCTCTGAATGTAAATGAAATCGACTATGATAATAATTCAGCCTTTAATGAATCAATAAATGGTCAATAAGCGACATGTGAATGTATATTTTGGAATTTACAAAACTTGGCATGTCCTTATGTTAATGTGGTTTAAAGAAATTACTATATTTTTACTACGTTCTTAGTTACGTTAGAAATACGTTAATACAACCGCGTGCACTTTCTTTCGCCGCTTTATATAGATAAATGAACATGATAATATGAAATTATTGAACGTAGAAACTGCATAAGATTTATTTGCGTCGCTGGAGTACTCTTAGTTAGGTTAGATTAGAATGTAACTGCCGGCTAGTAGACTGGCATTACTCGGTTTAGATGTTTTTTACAGATGGGAAGTGACTACTACGTATTACTGTACAGTAGGTATGTCTACAAATCTTTATACAAGCTCACGTTTCGCACCTGGAGTAAATATTTACATTATCAATCTGCGCTTTGTATGGAAGAGGAGCCCATTGCCAGCTACCGGGTTCTCAGTCTAGACTGCGATAAATTGAAAACATATCTCAGATAGTATTTTAAATGAAGACTTACCTCAAGGTATATTCAAAAGGTCCACGATTAAATTAATATCTTCCAATAATCAAGTGGCTGCAATATATTTGTAAGAGTTGATTTTCACGTTGTCTACCGGTTTAGATTTATTTTTAGATTTATTGTTATTATGGTTAGAGATTTATTAGTTAGAAAAAGGTAGTCTCCAATTCTATTAAATCGACGGTTAAGCGCCCAGACCTTACTGACATGGGACAACAAATATTTCGGAGTCGATATATTGTTGTGTGTATATTATGGGATATCTTATTCTCATTATTTCAATTTTTGTTTCAAATGAATGAGATAATTCTACGTGGCCCATTTAAATTTTAAGTGTCATGTCTATGTAGTCTAGAATGCAGTTCATAAAAATCTTTGCTATTTATTAGTTCACATCTTTAGACTACATATGTAAGTAATATAATCACTTACATATGTAGTCATTCGATATGAATTGTATGTATTTCTTACATTACTTTTGACATTGCTTTGCTTTTCTAAAATTTCACTTTAATTATTTAATACCTTTTATTTCACCTACACATTACAGCAAAACACGGTTTATAGCACTAGGTTTAATTTTTTTTTGGCTAGCTGCAAAATATCTACCTTTCAATAAGATATCTTCATTTGTACGACCTGTTTATAACATTAATTTTCTTCTGTATGACGTTCGATGTACGACGAATAAAGAAAATTAATGAACTAATTTGACCAAGAACGTACCTTTTTTATGTGTAGGAACCTCTTCCAGTTGCCTGACACTCGGCCAAGTGATTATGTTGGATCGAACTGGCAAAAACATTGAAGTTTTCACTCACGGTCGGATGTACATGGCTGGGGGCTCAATTAAATACAACCTTAGAAGTTGAAGTAACTTCTTAGAGATAAAATAGTGTATCACTAAATTAGGCGCCAAAATTCCTCCAGTCTTTTGGCCAGCTCTCATATGTCATTAGATGTTCCTAAGTGCCGTCTCATTCGAATCCATTCCTTTTGGCATATAAAACTTTGTCGATTAATAATGCAGCGATTTGTAATGCCTTGGTGAATTTTACTTGCCACAAGTAGAACTTGTGTAACAATATTAATATGCATGTTTGTCATATTTCAATCGATTGACAAGTCTTACTAGTAGATAGCTAATTAATGTCAGTATCTGGACTATCTGGTATTTATATCTGACCCAATTAATATGAAAATTTGCAATGATTGATTCCAATTAGTACGTTGTATACGGTGCTTTGAAATGATATAGCAAACTGTCAATCAAATATTTATAAACCTAAGTTTATTTGGCAATGTCTAATTCATATTCTTTATCTATGTATGTATTCAAATCAAAATGAATCACCAAAAGTGTTGCTAAGCTCAAAACTTGAGAACCGCTCGACCTATTCAGTTATTTTTTTATCTAATATTATTGTTAAGGCACAAAGAAGGTTCTTATGGAGAGAAAAATGTAAATATTGCTAGAAAAACAGTAAAAATAACACCTATTAATTTTTTATTTTTTACTGCTACAGACCAGTAATTTATTTAATTTACAAGATGCTCCGACAGAACCGAGGTCTCGGGGTAGCCAATTATAAATAAAAGTACCTCAAGATATAATTTATACTGCTACCACAGCTATCTAGTACAGTAGATATAATTCACTACTAATATATATACTATACGTATAGTAGGTTTACCTGATTCTTTTATGCTGATATTTATAAGTCCATGTGTTTACGACGATCAAATAACTTTACTTCGATAGATGGCGTGCGCGTCAACTTACATCGCGATATTGTTTGATGCAAAGCAATTGTATTTAGTAGTAAGTAATATTTGTAAAAATGAGATCAATAAACCAGCTAGATCAGATTACAACAGTGTTACTAATCAAACCCTCTGGTAAATCTTATTAGGGCAGCAGTTCAACATTAGCTTAGTTAGCTAACACCATGTAGTAACGGACTAAAAATACGGATCGTCCCCACCCCTAATCATACCATGGGTGTCGTTAGAACCGACTAAGGGAGCATACTGGTTAAGATAATAAAACTTTAAGGACAAGGAAAACTTAACAGAAACCCTATACCAGCCTGTTTGCTTAGC
This sequence comes from Hyphantria cunea, assembly GCA_003709505.1. NCBI lineage: Eukaryota > Metazoa > Arthropoda > Insecta > Lepidoptera > Erebidae > Hyphantria > Hyphantria cunea. The sequence continues at coordinate 1,647,828 of PKRV01000652.1, read as the reverse complement.
GTGATATAATTAGTAGGCCTAAAGCTCCTTTCGAAACAGAGGACTACATCCAACAGTAATAATTATACATTTATTTCTCTCATCACAACGGAAGTTACAATATATACAGTGCATTACAAAACACATCTCTTTGGGAAAGACTGGAGTCTATACTAGGGTCACCAATGTGTAACAGACCTCCAGGCTCCAACCCGAACATAAAAGCAGTAAATAATGGCCGTAAATGCAATAGAAAAGATTGTAGTATGCATGTTTGTATCTGATGTCTATAAGTGTCTGTGTCATTGTGGCGTACGTGAGCTTAAATGTGTGTGTGAGTGAATGTGTGTATCTGTGTATAAGTGGGTATGAGGGTATGGTGTTGTGTGTATATGATATATTATGTAATTACGAAATTATAACCATTAGCTGCTCAGTTTTCTCATAATCTAAGGATTGTAGCCGCTTGGATAACGCTATCTTGCATCTAGTCTATTGACTAGTTAGGGGATATATGGATAAAAATCCATTAATTTGGTTCTACCTCTAGATAAGAGCCAAGAAATTCGTAGTGTGTGAAAAAGTAGTTCTAAATCGTCCACTTGGGCACACTGCATACTTTCGCCTTTTATTCGTAGTTTAGTACAAGGTTTTTTGCGAGCTAGCTACATTCAAAATAAAAAACTGGCGAACGGATAACAACCCGCAACATTCGTGTAGATTCTTAGTTGGGTAATAAAATGGTAGAAACAGTGTACTCTTAAAGGCTCTTGACTGGTGATCAGATGTGAAATGATACCTGATATTTGTACGTAAATTATTAACAATATTTAAAGCATCACAAAAGCTAAACTATACTACTTTGCGACACTTTTTCATATTATGTACTAATAAAAAACATTTAAATTTAAACAGGCTACCTTACGTAAAAAGAATTTGAGAGGACCTGCAAACAAATTATTCAGGTCCAAAATATGACCTCTACTTCCTTGATCATATGACTGGACATTGTTAAAATGTGAATGAAATTAGGTTAGGTAATATTCCGTAAGAATAATCCGGATTAGGAAGACCCTCTTTGAATATTTTTTTGTTTATTGTTTCAGCGGAATCGAGATCATGCGGCCAAACAGAAACTCAGGGTGGCCCGGGAGGAAGCTAAACCGGGACAAACAAAAGGAACTCCGCCTTGTAAGTGATTTATTTCATACAAATATGTACGATAAAAAGAAATAAGCAAGTTAATATCATTCCTTGTGACAGTAAAAACACTAATGGCGCCCACCTCTTATTGTAAATGGTCTTGTTGTTATATGAAGGTGTTTCCTTATTTTACCACTCATATATTTAAGTAAATGTTGTAAATGATGGTAAGATAAGCGCACCGCCAATGTATATGCAAAATGAGTATGGTATACTGTGTAAGTAGCAAGCGACAGTACCATGATTTTCAAAACATCTCGAGTATTAAATAGTAATGACGGCAATGAATCTAAATACGAATAAGTTAAAAGTACATACACAACAATCTTTATTATTATGTTATTTAGAGGTGATTGGTTTCGTAAATGGGTAAAAAACGATTAGAACTGCTATCACGCTCAACTAGTTAATCTAAATCGTCTTCATGTTTATGATATCTAAACATATAATGTCGAACTTACAAAATCATTTTCACTCAAAACCTTCGACAATGGTTAAGGAGTACTTTGTAAGACAGTTTAGCACAACGGCCAGATTTCTTAGTACTTCTTTAAAAGATTAACTAGATCAGAAATCCTGTATGTAAATAAAAAGGAAATTTATTAGAAAACAATATTCACTTAGGAGAATTTAGATTTTATTAACACTACTTGCCACTACGGCCAACTACTACAGAAAGAGAGACATCTGTCGAAGTTAATAGCGGTCACGAGTGTAAACCCGTTGCGGATCAAAGGGAAAGTGTCAATAAATTGCTAAAAATATGTGTACAAGTTGCTACGATACTGACCAACGACAATGGCGCTGCAGAAATAATGAATATGAATGTAACTTATACCATAAATCTGGACAACACATTGAATTCAGCTGCATGGTCCAAACATTTGGTAACATGGCATATTTTAAAATAAAAGTCAATATAATTTTGTTTAAATCTCACTTTGAATTTGAAGCATATAGACTTATAATAATAATAATAATTACTATTCTCTTAATTTACTATCCTCTATTCACTCTAAGGTTAGCTGGATGATAACCCAAATTTGGGTTAAGTTCGTCCATGTTATTTCTTTGTAACTTAAATGTTTTCCATTTGTGTACAATAAAGAATCAATAAATAAAGAAATAAAATAAATAATAAAATAATAAAAACCTTTGGACCATAACACACAATGCTATTTAGTCCCAAACTAAGCAGAGCTTGTATTATGGGTACCAGACAACTGATATAAATACATATATATTATTTTTTATAAATAAATGCATGTTATACATAGAAAACCACCAAACTCCGAAAAAAATATTTGCGGGTCATACAAACATTTGGTCCGATCCGGGAATCGAACCCGAGACCTCATGCACAGCAGTCGCGTACGCTACCACTGCGCCAACGAGGCAGTCATATGGTCACTTGGGGCAACGACTGATTTTATATGAAATTATATCCTTTTCAATTATAATAATAATGGAAAACTTGTTTGCTCGCTGGTATTCCCACAAGTATTCTACCTGACTCTAAATTTCCCAAAACTGTCTACAGAAACCGAGATATATATAAAATACGAGACCATAAGCCTCCACTGGGATTCGATATGGACAAGAATTAAAAATTAATATCATAGAGAATTGGGTTTTTTTTTTTAATTTATTATGTAAGTGAATATAGCTATTAGTTCAAAACATGGTGCTTGGTATGGAACTGTAGTATGAACCCGTACAATCGATTGAATTACAATCAAAATTAAGTGTGTTAAATTTACTACTTGCGGGTAACACAAAATTTTTACACCACCCAAAGGTTGGCTGGTAGAGAATGCCTTGGGCATTAAGCCCGCCGTTATACATGTTCTAAAATACAAAAAAACAGTCGAAATGATAACCTAATCCTTTTTTGTAGTCGGATAATAAACTGGCGCCTATCTGAGGCTATTAGCTATTTGCCAGAGGTATGCGGCTCACTCGTATACTTTGAAGTCAGAGAGATAACCTAAGTACCTGAGTAAGGTTGAGACTCACGCTACAGTCGTAGTATTGCAGATCTTTAAGAAATCTTCTTCCATAAATGTGCAACGTCACCTGCGACAGACCCCAGACAGACAGAATGTACTTATAGTGCAAAGGTTGTCTTTAAATTTGTACAAATCGTTTTAACTAAACTGGAACAAATTACTTTCTATAGAGGTACTAATTTGTTATAAAGAATATTTAAAAGCGATTTCAATTAAGAAGACAATTATTCGTAAGATTTTAATTACAAATTTACCTTTAGTAGTTGCAAACATATGATATAATGTTTGCCACAGTTAAAAATATCACAGAGACTAGGTATTAAAATCTTCAAAGATATGCACGAAATTATAAATATGACGTCACTCCTTATACTTTGAAGTCAGAGAGATTACTAAGTACAATTTTGAAAGAAGTGTTTATTTTATTAGATGAGTTTTATAAAATAATATCAATATGACCGTCAAGAACCTGGTTTTATAACCTTTGATAATCGCAATCCGTTAAGCAATACGGCACGTGTATCTTTATTTCCAATATTGCTAACAATGTATCTATTTTTGATGATACTAAGAGCTCTTATGTAAAAATAAACTAAATATTTCTAAAAATAATACTAATGAAAATTAAATATAATAAAAATTAGATAAAATATATTTTTTTGAGTTTTTTACTCTTTAGAAACTCAAAAAATTCTAATAATTTCTTCCAAGGTGCCACAGCGAATTGAAGTCAAAACATTTTCAAACAATTAATTATGTAAAAGCTTTTCATATCTTACTAGCTGACCGGCAAAACTTTGCTTTGCTATGAACATAAAAAAATAGGGGTGGACTACCCTTAACTTTTAGGGGGATGAAAAATAGATGTTGTCCGATTCTCAGACCTACATCACATAAAATTACGTGAGTGTCGGTCAAGCCATTTCACTATAAACACCGCGACACGAGAAATTTATATATTAGATTAACTTTTGCCCGTGGTTCCGTTCCGTACCTGGGATATCGCGATAATATAATAATTTAATATATAGCCTACGTACACATACTCTCAAATGATGTGGCTTTTTACTGGTGAAAGAATATTTAAATAGGTTCTGATATTACCCTTTACAAGCTCCCAAACTTTAACTCTTTAACAATAAATATAAATAAAAATAATAATAATAAATAAATAAATAAGTTTAGATATAGATTATGATGATTCGATGTAGACAAGAATTAAAAAATACTTTAGACGAATAATTCGTTACTTTTAAATTATTAGTTATATTTGCTTTATTGCTTTGAACTGAATTTGATCTATCTTATGTTTATTTCTTTTTTAGCAAAATTCTTTCCCGGCGCATGTCAGCCTGACTCATGCGGAGACGAGGCGGCGTGCGTTCCTCACAATGATACTATGCACTCGTGTTGGTGCACTTCGAACGGGATGCCTATTACGGAGAATTTCAAATGCCCCAGAAACACAGGTGATCATTGAACTTTTATTAATAACCCACGAATAAAGCTTGATTGATTATTAATAATTCTCTCACTAAGTTTATTGAACTTTAGATGCTTGTTTGTTTTGGTATGATATCGTATTTTGTTTTGTAATATATAATATGTTTGATAAGAGCCTAAGGTTAAGCTCGTAAATTTCTATGATAAACATTCCGTGGTGGAAATGAGAGCGCATTTGAAAGGTTAGGAGAACGCTAACGACACTTTTGGGGTTGCGAATGTCCACCAGTCTTGTTACATTATTAGTTTAGAGTACGTATACTTTTTTAGGGTGTCATTTCTAAAAAGTAAACAAGGAAAATAGGATATAATCACCAATTTTCTTGTTGGTCTGTCCTACACTCATACATCATTAGGTATATTTTGTTATAGTCATACGTGGTTTTGTGAGCAACACAATTATATTTCTCCGTACATTTTGGGAGTGTACCTATTCGTTGGCTTGGCATATTATTACAATCAACATCTAAGCAGATATGACAGTACCATCGTTTTTAATATTATGTAGAATATTTATTAAACTTAAAAAACATTGACAGGACAGTGCGTTTTATTTCAGTTCTCGTTTCTTAATTCATAACCCACTTATGACTAATTCTGAATAGTAGTTTGGTACTCACCCGACTATTTAAATCTTTGGAAACACAGTTGCTGTATATGAATGTGATTTTGACTCCGAACGTATTTGAAAATTGACAAATTCAAAAACAAGATCTTCTCTTCAATGCAATTACGATTATAATAATAATATGATATAATAATGATAATTATATATGTGTTGAAGTCATATTTTGTTTAGATTACGTTCAACTATGTGATATCGCATCAAAATGAACAATTAATGCTTAACTGTATTTGCGGTGTATGCCTAAAGACATTTCAAATTACTACAAGTAAATAATAATAATGTAAAATTTGAAAATCGGTTAACAGACAACACAAATATCACTTACAAGTTCTAACGAATAACACAGGTCAATCTTACCAGTTTGTAAACAGATTTCGCAACTGTGATACATTCAGTTTCTACACTTTCCGACAATTTGTTTATATTATTTATTTGTTTAATCCCGTTTTGTATATTATATTAATAGAAATGACAACTATTTGAATTATAAAACTGTTTTCAACTAACGTAATAATTGACACAATTAATAGGCGTAGTTACAGCTGGACTTTGTCCGAAGTAACTTGTAAGTGTAACTAAGTGCTTTTACTTGAATATTCAAGTTTAAACCCCACTTGGGACAACATTTCTATGATCTGCAAACTGTTTCCCGAGTGTGTTCTTGTGTCGGTATCATGAATATTTCGTAAGTCCCTGACAAGACAAGTCAGCGATATTATGAATATAATAAGTCATAATGTCGTTTGTTTCAAATACAGTTTGTTCAACTGTTCGGCACATTGCTGTTAGCAAATAATAAATTACCATATTTTTCACGAAACGCAAAGTTCATGATTAACACCCTTTATGTGATTTTTACAGAACGTCTTAATGTGTGTAAGTCTGTCACGGTGAGTGTGTTTGTATGAGTTTCAATGAGTGGTTGTTAAATTATGTCTACGCACATTGCTGGTCTAGGAACACTGCGGAAATAGATTATTTACCTCATCCATATTCCCAATAGGAGAAAATAAGAAACCAAACTGATTTAAATGCGAAGAAGTAATTAGGTGTATAAGGCTACGTAATTAGGTACTTCCGTCATATAAATGTACATTGTACATACACTTAAAAAACTGCAATAGATTAGACTAGTTTTTTGATAGTAGGCTAAACATTTAGTTATAAACAATATTATAAATCCTGTTTGACTGTCAAACAAAGCGATACACAAATTCATGATCCACTTTTCACGGGGCAGTTACAAAATATATATTTATGTATTTCAAAGTTAAGCTCATTTGGGGTCATAAATTTACTTAAACAGTTTTCTACAAAAAGAGAACATAATATATTATAGTTATACATTTTTAAAGACCCAATTCCGTCAAAAATTATTACCGTAAACCAAGTTATTACACTCACTTATTCTATTCACCAACTTTGTCAGTAACTTGAAAACTGTAATATTAACATATTACACCCAGTACAAGTATATCATTAAGTTGTCTAATCACAACTTAAACCCAACTTAAAAGCCGTTTACGTTTTCTGAAAATATTTATAGAAAATATAAAAATAAAATTCTAAAGTTATAATCGTTTCAATATTAAGAATGAAATATATAGTATGTAACATATACGTATCTCTGTGTGATTATTTTCATCGCTCGTAAAATATTTTCTAGGTGGTAATTCATGAAACAAACAATCTAACTAATGAATAACTGCCCTTAAATTGTGAAATTGTATTTTATTTCAGCCAAATATTTTCCCGGTGTATGCCAGCCTGAGTCGTGCGGCACTGAGGCGGCTTGCGTGCAGTACAACAATAGCATGCATACCTGTTGGTGCACTTCGAATGGGCTGCCAGTCACTGAAGACTTGAATTGTCCAAGAAGTACAGGTAATCCTTAAATGCTTACCTTTAAATTCATTACTATTTGAGAGGGAAAGTCATTTAACTATTATCTTTGAATTGGCTATTTTCGTAAAGTTTCGTTTATTTAACTTACATCGATACTTTAAGAAAAGTGGTATAATAAATTTGCAAATTTTATCAGAGTTACTCGCGATTAAGACCATTGTTTTTTGAGTTTGAAATACGTATATGTATATACATATTTATATTTATAAGTAAACAAATTTACGAATGATTTTCTAATATACAACTTATTGCTAATAAAAATAATCTTTTAACCGTCTTTACTTACTATTTAATAAATGCTATAACGTGCATTAGACACATACACACACAACACACACACACATACATCTTTTGCCCCCGAAGTGTAGCCAGTAGCTTATTAAACGATTTACCATATTATAATCAGGCTCAAATATTTTAATACATATATGTTTGAGATGAATTACACCCAGACACAGAACTCATACTTTTGAACGAAACGCATGACCCGTATTTAAACATTCAGGTCAGTTACTAAAGCAAAAAATAAATAGACCGGCAGGTCAGTTAATTCATATCATTATATGTTATTGAACAAGAATAAGAGTAAAAAGTTGGCGGTGTTTCATGCCCGGGCCTCGGAGAACACGTTAAGCCCTTGGTCCCGGTTGCTATGAATGGCAATCTTTATTGGAAAGTCAGTATTCCGTGGAAAAACTGATTTTCAGGTAAAACCGTTTGAACTCCAAGTAATCTTGGGAAAAATAAAGGCTAGGAAGATGAGATGATGATTAATAAAGAATAAGTAACAAAGCTTAAAAATATTTCAGTCATCTTAATTGATTAATTAAAGGTATAAGCCGGTTGCAACGATTAATTGAATTTCAGGATATTTATTGCAACGTACCTAATCTCCAGGGTAACTAGTAGGAAACTACATATACAGTGGTTTATTCTCGGGGGATTAAATAGATTCGTAGTGACAAGGATATACAGAGAGTGTTTAAGAACTACATCCTTTTTCCTACCAAAAGCAAAAGAAACATGCCGTGGCTGCAAACGTCACTGTTTTTTTTAATATTTCCTTCGTACTTGTATTGCTTTATACATTACACATGTACGTAGGTATAATCGTAGTTGGGTTTTTATAAATATTTCTTTATAGGTATTTCATATTTTATTTCAACGCCGTGTACAGCAAAAAAAATCCTATAATGATATTATGTTCTCTTTTATATACAAATGCTTTAATTAAAAACTATAGGTATAGCAGGACCAGAACGGAAGTATAGATACTGTTATTATATTCATAATGTATATACATTTTTTTAAGACTTAACAGGAATGTTTGTTAGTACTTACATACTTTTTTACAACTTTCTGTCGAGTCATAAGACGTCTTCCGGAATGAACTTAAGTTAAACTTGATGTTCACTTTGATACGACATTATAATATCATTTTAATAATAATACATATTCGATAAGATTCATGACCCCTTCCGAATATTTCGATCTTTATTCAGTCAATAGGTACACACGCATTCAGTCTTTTGAAGTGCAATCGTCAATAGGATGCGGCGGGCTTTTTAACTATCGGTGTTACATAAAACCACTAGTTGACCCACGCAACTTTGTCAGCGTCTCTTGTCAATCATGCTCTACTCCTATTGGTCTAAGCGTAATCTTAAATATCCTATCTCTGAAACGCCAAAAAACTCACATTTAAAAAAAAATACGTAATAGTTGATTATATAGTGTTGGAGTTCATTGTGTTGTTCATTACTACGTTTGGGATTACTATTAAATAAATAATAAATAGAATAGAAGCTTTTACTAATATTATAAACCTGAAGAATTTGTTTGTTTGTTTGTTTATTTGATTGTTTGTTTGGTTGGATGAACGAGCTTATCTCAGGAAGTACTATTACCGACAGGAGCGAAGTATTAATGAAATGTGTTGTAGAAATGGAGAAATTTTATTCCTTTTGAGAGCTTCCATTTTGTGCGCTGCATAAAAATGAAATGTATGATAAAATAATTCCATGTAAAAAAATCTAAAAAAAACTGGGACAGCATCTAATAATGCTGGCTCGCTATAACTTTTTTTATGGTAAAATTAGTTCATACTACGGGCAATAAAAGACGCAACCAGTTAAATTACAATAATATTTTGTATCCTTCCAGTTCCCGTGACGGTAAAGCCTATCTACAATGTGATCCCACCGGGCCCATCGAATGCTACTGCTGAGTCCAAATACGCTCCGTCACCACCCACCGCGCAGGTAAGAATATTCATCTTAATCATAAACCTTTCTAACGTCTTATCAATTTATTCATTCATCGTGCTACCGAGAGCCGTTTACGAAATAAAGAGAATATTAGCTTAAGCTTATCTTGATGCATCCTTAAGCGGCTGTTCCGAATTCGATCAACCGTCGAAATATATTACGTACATTAGCTTTATTTCTGGTTTAATAACGTAATAAAAAATAAATGTAGATGTTGATTTATACATGTTGTAATGTTTTCTGTTACTAGTCTACTCTAACCGCAAAAAACCATAATCTAAGGTCTCATAATTTATGCAGGCACAGCTATCGCCGAAAGTTTTTGTTGACTTGTTATATGTATTAACTGTATTTATTGATTTAATTTCTCCGTTGACGAAGTTATCTTTCAATCAGATCATACAAGTAATTGTTCGAAATAAAGGGCTTTTATTAAATCTTTATTCGGGGAGCGAAGCTAAGGGCTTTGCTTCTGTGTTCATTGTTTAAATCACAAACTTCCGAGCATGTATAAGATTTTGGCCCCTCTAAAAACATATTGGATATCAAACATTATGTACAAAATAAGTTCGGACCAAAGAATATTAATAACAAATATACAGTACATCGTGAACATGTAACATGAGACAATAAACAAGAAATTAAAGGCATACTTAGTGCACTATTTAATTACACGATGTTCCCGTGATTGTTGTTGTAAAGGTACAACGACAACCACGAGCAACACAGCGGGGTGCAGTTAGCACATTAAAAAAGGCATGCCAAGAATCTTGCGAAGTTATAAACAAACGATCCTCTTTATCAATGAAAGTATTGATTTTGAAAGCTTCCGAAACTGATGTGGTGGAAAATGAAATCAGTGTTTTTCCACGGCTGATAAATATTCATGATAGGTCAAACGAGATAACGTTAGCCGATGTCAACCGAAATTATTAGAGTATGTGATATAACATTTTAATATGTTTCTGAAACATTACGACGCCGATACTGGACTTTTATTTTGAAGATAACAATTTTACCTCTGAACTTAATTTATCATTATTCTTTTTCGTGTAGTAATATCTCTTTTTAAGAATGTTATATTAAAAAAAAGAGTCGTACTATCTGTTGATATGTGTTTAAAGGATAACCGATTTTTTTTACCATGAAACACGGACTTATTCTCATCATCAATATAAGAGTCATAGTCGTTCCTTAATATGAAGTATAACTGCAGTAAATTACAGTATATAGAATTTATTAAGACTAATAATAACGTTAGTGGAGTTCTGTTTGAGCCCTCCACCTTTACATACAAATATATTTTTACTTTGTTCTAGGTATCAAAATCTTTGATATCTTCAAGAGGAGACATTTATGCTGAATCTACCTCACCCAACGGATCCCTGATAGAGTCTGGGATGACTGCCGGCATGAGTACCTTGATTATAGGGACAGTCTTTGGTGCCGTTGTACTAATTCTTCTGGTATCCATAGCTGCCTTCTGCCTCAAAAAACGAATCTGTCGCCTTGATGGAAAACCTAAGCCTGTAAGTAATTATTAAGTATTATATTCTCAGGCCATATACAATATAAAATTATGACTGCCTCAGTGGTGCTGTGGTTGAGGTTTCGTGTTCGATGCCCGGGTCGGACCAAATGTTTGTATGATCTGCAATATTTTGTTGTCTTTGTATAATATGTATCTATTAATAAAAAAAACTACATATGTATTTATATCAATTGTCCAGTACCCATAATACAAGCTGTTGATTGTTTGAGACTATATATAGCGTTGTATATTGGATGCCCCAAAACATTTATTTATTTTTAAAGCCAAAATTATCACATACACAGTTCTAAAATGAAGATTAGATAGATGAATGAATACTTAACATAAAATATGTTTCCATCAGACATATAATCAGTCTTAAGTTCCTAAAATAATAAATGATTGTAAAATTACAGTTAGACATATAACGTAACGCATTAGAATTGACAATTTACAAAAAAATTAGATCTAACTTTAAAGACAAACATAGCTTACAACGTCCACGTTAATGATAAATATAATTAGTGTTCACATTTACTTATCAGCACCTTCATAGAGATGGTTACATTTGTTACCATGTAATTTCGAAAGAAAAAAGTCATCTGACATCATTTAAAAAGTCTAAGACTTTAATTTATCTGCTTTTTCTATTTTAACAGACATCAAAAATAAAGATTATTTATAATACAATATAATATAATTTATTTATCACAAAAGCCTTCAACGTTTAACAATTTTATTGTGTGCTGAACGTATCTTAACTACTAACACGGTGTAAATTAAAAAATAAATGACTATTGATTATTGATTGATCAAAAAGCCTCATACAAATAGAACAAAATGTCTTAACTAAGTAAAACTGATTAAAAAAGATAGGTTTACAGCAGAGAAATGACATTCTCAATATAAATAAGAAATACCTAAATATTGTTATAGCATGTGCGACCGGGAGAACCTCTACTAGCTGAACGGTATATAACAAACCCTCAGTATGGAGTCTACGGAGCGAGCAACGTGGTACCAGTATCAGGACCAGGGACACCTGGAGATGATGACACCAATAAATCACAGGTGCTACTCCTAGATCGGAACACCCTCACATTCCTGGAAGAAGTCGGGGAAGGATGCTTTGGCAAAGTTCATAAAGGTAATTATATTCAAAGTAAATAGTCCCTTGCTGTTTTTCGTATCAGAAGATTATTTGTCTTGAAATTACTTAACTTTATTAAGTTATATATTATTAGATTTATTAATCTATGAAATATTTTTGTATCTTGCATAAATATAAGCTGTATGTAGTTAGTGTTGAAATGAGAAATTTACTGAATATGGTGAATAGGTTCATCACATTGTCACTCTCCATTATGTATAACTCTGTCAACACTATGCTGAAAGTACACAATGTCTCTGCTAAGCTAATTACTATGTAATTTTATTATTTCAGGACTTCTTAGAACTACAACAGAAGAACAAGTTGTAGCCATCAAGGTATTAAAGGAAAGCGCAGGTCGCAGCGCCACAGAAGATTTTGTAAGAGAAGTCTCAATCATGTCTGCATTTCGGCATGCAAATATACTTGCGCTTGTAGGAGTTGTGTACAGAGGTAAGTTAAATTTGAATTTCTTTATAGGATTTTACCTTTTCAATTTCTATTACGTATTTAATTTGTCATACTTAATCGTTGTTTGCAGACGATATTAATGCAAGCCCTTGGATGGTATTTGAATACATGGAATGGGGAGACTTAGCTGGTGTCTTAAGAGGATCCCGAGGTGGAGGAAGACCTGGACCACCCTTAGACGAACCTGCACTATTACATGTAGCTCTACAAATAGCACGTGGAATGCAATACCTTGCTTCTCGAAGATTTGTTCATCGAGATCTCGCAGCTAGAAACTGTCTTGTCGGTGCCAATCTTACGGTAAAAATTGCAGACTTTGGGATGTCACGAGATGTGTATACTTGTGATTATTACAAAATGGCTGGTGAAAGACCGATGCCAGTTCGGTGGATGTCACCTGAAAGTATAGTATATGCGAGATTTACCCATGAGTCAGACGTTTGGTCCTATGGTGTCGTTCTTTGGGAAATATACAGCAGAGGAAAACAACCCTTCTATGGTCATAATAATGATAGCGCAACCAAGTTGATTTTAAGAGGTATATTATTAGTGCCACCTGAGGATTGCCCACGATTTGCATTTGATTTAATGCGTGCTTGTTGGAAAGCAGAACCTCTTGAAAGGATCGGTTTTGATGAAATCTGCAGAAAATTAGAGTTGGCAGCGACAGGAGATGGGAAAGCAATGCAAATTCGTTTGCCGCGACCACCTCCACCTCCTCAGGATTCAACAGGCTATTTGATACCAAAAGAACAAGCACCAGTTGATTACTTAAAGCTGTCACTACCTATGCCGGAAGAAGATACAGAAGCGGCTTCGGACTCTAGTGAGGAGGAGGACGACGACGAGGAATTTACTTGACAGCCACCGTTGGTGCCAGCTTCACAGTACGTGCCGCGCACCTCGCCCTCGGCTGTCGCAACGACAATGGCTCTAACCTGCACATTCCGCTCACAGAACAGCATCTTCTCCAACTATCAATGTTAATTTACCATGAAAGTGTGAGTGACATTTACCCAGGAATGTATCTTCACTGATGTCGAGTCAATACTCATTTACCGTAGTGTGATATGTTCTCATAATAATTAGTATGAATTGTTACACAATTACGAATGAAACATTTATGTAGCTGTATATAGTCTTTGATATTTAAAATGTGTGTTGTGTATTTATAAATTATATAGATAGTGATTACCTAATCTGTGTGCCATATGCCAAAAATTAAAGTACACTACTAAAATAGCTAATTATAAGACTATACAATTAAATATGATGAAATTATTATTTCAAAACCATTTATTATCAGGTATTCTATAGAGCTCTGAACAGAATATATTCCTAATGCAGGAGTTGTCTTTTAAAAACTCGAAATCTATATAGGACACGTTTAATTATGACTAGCAGGTTACAATTTTTAACAAGATCATAAAAAACTGTTATAGCGTGTAAGTTTTAAGTGTGACTGAATTTTATTTTTTGATAAACTGTAGTTTTATAATTATGTATAAATTTATACAAATATTCGTTTAGTTCTTTATAGTCGAATAGAAATATGTTTATCCTAGTCCTAGGCTATTTTTCTTAGAGTTGTGATGAGTAATTATGAAACATTTTTAGTGTTCATAAAAACGCTCAAAGTAGTTCAATGTCAAATTGCATCGAACTTTCTAGTTAAACCTTGTAATTCAAATATATGCTCGTTCCGGACTTGAATTCGTTTTGAACAACTCTTAAATGCCTATTTACAGAATATATTTAACTGTAAATAAATACCGGACCAACATAATTAATATACATCTTAACATTTAAACATAGTTTTACAATTGACGGATCCTTTACGGATACAATTTTACTCCCGCAAATTATTATACCTGCTATAACTAGTAGAAATTGACTTATAAAGTCATGTAGGTAGACAACTATAAAATTTTTTTTTTGTATAACTACTATAAATTAATATGTAAATATTTAAACATTGTCCATTTCATTAATATTATTGTTATGTACCTAAGTAAAATACATTAATGTTTGAGTACGTTAACCAAGGTAACTAAATACAATTTTTTATGGTTCTTAAATAATATTCTGTTAATATGATGCCTTGAAAAAATTTATCCCTATTCCGAGATTGTTTTGTGAAGTAATAAAAAGAAATACAATCTAGTCCTTATGATTCTCTAAGGCACGGATATCTAATCAATTGGAATAGGTACCTACCTTTTCACTTAACGGATTTTTAGGAAGTCTAAAGTAATCAATGTTGTAACGAATTTCTACAATATCTAATGCAGTCGCAATGAATGTTTTAAATAAAATAAATAATAAAAACAAACTTTGTTTTAATTAACTTAGGTACTGTTTCAAATATGGTGCTAGTTCTAAGTTCTGTGAACATTATGATAATCGCCTCAATTCGACAAATTTTTAGTAACCAAACAATATGGTACTAGCAAACGTACTTACTATCAGCCTGTACTGAGTCAAGGCCTCACTTGCACAGCAGTTGCAGTTCGACATGCACTCATCACAGCTAGTGGAGATAGGCGGAACTCAATTCCCTACTAATACTAGTGTAGTAGCTTAGTGCAGATACCTACTTCTCTTAGCAGCGATACCCGTAAAAGACATGAGTCGAACGGGAGGAAAGGGTTCAATGCTGCCACCCTGCATACTAGACAAAAATCGATGTAATTCGACAATCATTTCCGCCTTCAAATTGTTAAATGAACCGAATGGACCATGATTGAGGTTGTGGAGTAAAAGGGCCTCCGTTTTATGTCAAAGCTAATGTCGTTCACCTCCTAAAACCACGCTGCCCCTTGAAAGTTTAACCCCCACAGCTGTTGCCAAAGCATTTAGAAATTGATTTAGCGACTTAGCTCCACCTCGCACAAGTAAGTACTTATAGTCTTATCCCAAAACAACTCTGTGACAAATGTTTGCATTGTGCCTATACCTCTCAAAAATTTGTTATGCACTATGTTACTTCCTTTATAAAATAAATTGACAAATCGAGTGCTACCAAAACTTTATGTACTGTAACGCAATTTTTTGGTAATTAATTGGAAAACTTGGTGTCGACATATCGAATGAAGTTAAGTTTGGTGACTATTTGGAAGGTAAGACTATACTGGCCTCGGAGAAGCTTGGCGTTCTCAGCAGATCGAGACGGTGTTGCACTGTAGCCCACTGCATTCCGCTCTATAAGGCGCAGATTCGCCTCATATAGAATGCTGATCTTATTACTGCCCACTACCAGCTTCTCCCTCTGTACGGCGTCCAACGGAGCGCAACTCGAATCTTTGACTGCTAAGGTGTTTGAAATTTAGAATAGACTAGACTAGCGCTAGAGTCTAGCGCTGTGTAGCGATGTGGCATCGCTATGCATTCTATTGCTTTTACTATGAGAAGTGCCCCAAGGAATTTTTTGAACTAATCCCTGCCGTCTCTTTCCGCAATCATCCTAACCGACAGAAGTTTCATCCCCATCATTTAGAAAACTGGCAGTCCACAACTGTGCGCTTTTCTAGAAACTTTCTGCCTCGCACAACAAAACTGTGGAATAAACTGTCGCCTGCGGTATTCCCGGACCAATACGACCTTCAATCTTTCAGGCAAAGAGCGAACTCTTTTTTAAAAGGCTGGCAATGCACTGGTGAAGCCTCTGGTGCTGCGCATGTCCATGGGCGGCGGTAATCTCTTACCATCAGGCGATCCGTCTGCTCGTTGGCCGCTTATCCCATAAAAAAATATTGGAATAACAGAGTCAATACAAGTAGCAGAATAATTTTACCCGAAGGTGAAGACATCTCTACAAATTGTACTGGCAATGCCTTATTTCACTGCTTCAATTGAAAGATCATAATTCAGCACACCCAGACATAAAAACGTGGTTAAGAATACATATGATTAAAGGTAGAATAAATGGGCTCCGTACGCTTAGTGTAGGTACAATTTAAATAGTAGGTAAAATTTGTTAACGATATGGTCGATTCTTTCACGACAAACATTTGATTTGAAACCGTTTTTCTGAAGACCCTCCAATGTTACTTTTAAAATAGCTTTTCTGTATCTTAAGAATTTATATTTTATAAAAATATCTATACAAAAAAATAAAGATGGAGAGTCAGTTTGTAATATTAAACTAACCGCATTTTTTACAATTTTCCTTTGTCCGTTTGTTTCGGCTAATATCTGATATGGCTGGACCGATTTTGACGGGCCTTTTGCTGGCAGATAGTTAATGATGTAAAGAGTAGCTGAGTCTAAAGTACAGCATTAGCCCTACTTTTGTAGACTAGCTTCGCCCTACGGCTACAACTATAATAGCGGATTATGGAACACCGCGGGGCTTAGCTAGTCTATTATAAAAACCAGATTGAAGGCCCAGAACCCAGGCTTTGAACCCTGTGGTACCCACTCACGAGGTACACAGTGGGGTACCACAGGGTTCAAAGCTCGGACCGATATTGTTTGTGTTGTTTACAACGGATTTGAAATATGTGATTCAATCAAACTAAACAGTATTCGTAGGTGACACCAAGATCATGGGAAACTCACTAATTTTCCTCAACATAATTCCTGGACAGAATTGTGCAGTGGACAAAAGAAGTGCTGATTTCATTTAATTCGACTAAATGTATATAGGTAATAATAATGTTCGGCATATAGGTAATAATAATCCCAGATACAAGTACACATTTAATTCTGAGCCATTACAACTAGCAAACTCCCAAAGGGGCCTCGGAGGTACCATAACACATAACCTTAAGTGGGACGAGTATATCACAATGATAACAAAAAAGACAAAGTCATTGTTGTTAGAAAGGCATTCTATGTTATCACCAAGGAACTATTTCTCAACATCTACCTAACATACATTCGACCTCTGCTACAATTCGCATTTCAAATATGGAATCCATATTTCAAAAAAAGATGTCAAATGTTGCTAAGGGTTTAAAAAGGCGACTAAAATAATTATTTCCTTGAAAAACTTGTCGTAAGATGAACGCCTCTTGGAACTCAACTTGCTAACACTGGAGCAGAAAAGAATGAGAGGAAACCTAATAGAAACCTACAAGATCCTCAACCATCACCACTATTACGTGAGAAGCATTGAATCCATGTTCACAATGAACCCCAACACACTTAGTAAGCTTCGGTGCGCTAGCAATCCCCGAAGCCTTCTTGCCAAATCGAGTGGTGTGCATGTGGCAAATCTTTGCCGAAAATCGTGATTAGTGCTCCGAATATAAACATATTTAAAAACAGACTTGTTAACATGTAAAAACACAAGTGTAATTATATGCACGCATCAGCTTTAAGCTGCTAGTGTATGTAAAATATAATAATAATAATAAATATATTGTCCAAACGAGTAGATAAATTATTTGGTGCATACTACTTGCAAAAACTCCATTTTTGACGGCTTCACATAATTGCATCGTGTATAAACATACTAAGTTAAAAAGACTAATATTCCAACTTAGGTGTGGCATTCAATTGCCAGCATTTTTTTTTTATAATTCTTATACTGTCATCTGCTTCTACTGTCATTTATGTTCGTGTTTGCTTCGTTCGTTCTCATTGCGGTTTTCGGCATTTTAAGCGAATGTGAAATAATTGATTTTTTCAAAATGTAAACACGCATTTTTATGAGACAATACTTGTAAATCTTATAAGTTTAGTGAAAAATAGTTTTTTCTAACATGCCTCCGGTGAATTCCAAAGTGAAAAAGAATGGGGCAGAATATGAGGTAAATATTACAAGTTTTGCATATACAGAGCTTTCTCAAGCACAACTAACTATGTTTATTTTTATCTGTAATTTTTTTATCAATTTTGTTTTATTATTTGACGTTGTAACTTGAGTATTTCCCTATTAGGAAATACTTACATTAAATAATCTAATATAGACCAAAATGCTTATACATCAAAAAATGTGTTAAAGAATTGGAGAAACTACTGTATTGCTGAACAGACAGACTTGTTGGGTTATTAACATTACAATGATAATAATAATACATCAGAATGTCTCTCTGTCATGGCATATTTACATAACATTAGTAGACTGATATTATAAACAATTGACAGTATTGAGCTCAAAGAACAGCTTTGAAAATATTACTGAGCTGGAAGTGATGGAATAAAAAATTAAACATATTAGTCTGTACAAGTTTTGCATGTGCAAAGAAAATAATATTTATACCAACACCACATTGAATCCATTTGTTTTATTAAAAAAATGTCAGTTAACAATATGTTAAAAGTTACAATCATTATTCTATTTCCACTATCTTCGAATTACATTTTACTGTTGCTAAATAACATTTTCTTCAAAGAAAATGTACTTAATTTAATACCTAAGCCATTAGAAAGTACATGTAAAGTAGTTATAAATCAAATCTAAATGTAAGTGAAGAAATGAAAAAAAGTTAAATTGCTATCATATCATTACTTTCAAATACAGTATTAAAAGGTTAATCAGAATCAGACCATCAGAAACTCAATATCATTCAGCCAGAAACCAGTTAGACTGTGATGTTATAGCTTTTAATTGATATAGCCTATAAATATGCATGAAAATTTCATAATCTTTAAAAGGGGCATCTGAACCCCCTCTATAAGATAAATGGCGGGTACAAAAATCCGAGATGAACTTGGAAGGACAACTATAATGGCTTAGATAACTTTGTTAGGTCAGGAATTACAGAGGTCTAACTTGTAAAATGCACTCACTTTGAAAACTTTCTATAAAAATAAGAAAATAATAAGTAAATATAAATACCTACCGTTAAAAATTACTCATGGAGGGTATAAATAGATTGAACTAAGTGGTGTGAAATTGGAGAGGCCTATTTCCAGCAGTGGACTGCGATAGGCTGATGATGATGATGATGTTAAAAATTAAAATCATAACAAATTTTTAACTACGGAACACGAACCTATGCATAGCCCGACATGTACTTAGCTGGTTTTGTTATTATTGCTTTCTTGTATTTTCTAATAGACTGAGTGTTTCATGATACTAATTGGTTACAAAGACACTTATTAAAATAAATGAATCAATTTTCAATCAAAGACAGAATACGTAATAAACAGGCAGACAGACAGATATGTAATAAATTATACTAGTAAAGGTTCAAAATATTTCTGCCTGGCCTGTATTAAAAAGCGTTTTTTGTAGTTGAGACCTCATATTGAAGATTCAAATCTGCAAAGCCTATTAACAGACAATCTATATTGGATGAAATATGTACCAGAATTGTTTTTAACTATACATATTTTTCAGAATATCATTGCAATCAAATGCACAGCACTGGATTTTGAACAATACATCCAAGATAATAAGACCTTATTGATGAATGATCCTCTCAGGGACATATTATTGTACCCTACTGATGATGTTTCTGTAAGTTTATAACACTATTTTAGTAAAATATTATCACTAAACAAACCTGTAGATTTGTTGATAGTAGTCTTACAAAATCACTTTATCTTCTTATGACTAGACCTCCTCTCTCTAGTCAGAAAGCATCGATACAATCAGGTAATCCTCTACGACTTTCAAAAGTGAACTAACTAATGGTCCTGGTAATTCCCTGCTTGCGAACTCTCAACTTTTATATGCAAATGATGTAGAACTTTCAGGCTTGAAATAATATTTTTTTTAATAATGACTACTACATAATAGTCATGCATTCATGATCTATTCTAAATGGATGAACCTATATGGGTCATCCCATAAACCGTTTAATATTTTCAGCATCTCAATACCTATAAGATGTTTAAAGTTTTCTACAGTAACTTCTTTATTTTTGAAAAGATTTGAATGTATACTCATTACAATTTAAATCACCTATCAAGTGTCAATTCCCTTTTTTTAAATAAAACAATATGGCTTCTGTTTGGCGCCAAATTGTCATTTGATCGACAACTAATGATGTAAAAAATGTAGTTAAAAGTTTTCTACTAAATTTAATTAATTTTGAGTAGTGTATTTTTCTCCAAATTAAATAATTATCACGATATTATTACATTTCCAAACTCGTACATTAATGCGGTCAAGATGTGAAGGGCAATGGTCTAACTATATTCTGTGTTCAGAGTGTTGTGCTGCCTCGTCGTTGGAGAACTGTTACAACCGCCGTTCCGGATGTCAGAACCGCGGCGTCATGCCCTCTATTAACCAGGCAGGCTCTTTTAAGTTATGCATCCAGTTGGAACCTCATACATTACAAATTCAGTAACTACTCTGGCACTTATCTCAACTTGCCCAGGTAAGACATACTAGTGTGTTGCCAATATTATAATATTTTTATGTAACTTAACAGGAAATCAGCTATTTATATTTAAATGACATAACATGTAACATACTAGAATACTGCAATATATTATAGTGGCTAAGACACGTAACTTCGTCTGCGTCTTTCAAAAGGACTAATTTTTTTGCAATTTTTTCGTTCATGCTCCGGTCCTATTCATCGTGATTTTATACACCAACTAGCCTTCCTAAATAAATAATCTATCCAGCCCAAACCGGTAGTTACTGAGATATGCGGCATCTAATCAATCAAACAAACAAACAAATTCTTCAGCTTAATAATACTAGAATAGATAAATTAAAAAGTATGTCAATCAATACAGACTTTGATATTTACAACTATGTCATTGCGTTTATTAATTTAAATTAATTGCGCAAACTCTAAAACCAGATACCAAATTTGCCAATGACCACAAAATTATATAAAATAATCTTATGATAAATTTTTTGGAGCATCATTTTTAATAGCTGGTTGCATGATGTGTGTAAAACTCCAACAAACACTGGTTGCTCATTAGTAGTACAATTAACATACTTTACATGTCCATGAACAATGTATGGTCAACAAAAAATATGTGTAACATGCTCAAGGCCACCCCATATCTGATTCATGATTCATATGCCCATATGACCGCTTATCATGAATACTATACAGTATAATACATTATAGGATATATTAAAGTAAAATCATTCTTGGTCCTAGTCATAAAAAAATTCGGATTAAAGGTTGCATCTTAAGGTCATTTTTCAAGGTCATTGTTACTTTATGAAGACTGGATCTATTTAAAGCAAACAGTATTCCATCATTGGCTATAACTTTGTGTAATAAACACACAACAGGGATCCCCTGGCAGCTTTAAACTGGCGATTCTATTGTAACGTGCGGTTTTTCTATAGGTATTTCAACGTGCCCTGCAGTCGTTGACGTATTAAACACATATTCATTTGATGTGGATAGGAATAAAGAGACTTTGAGAGACGCCGTTGCTACATCTCTTAAGGTTATTATGCTAGCACAATGTTTAAAGCAAAACACAAAGAAATAATAATTCACAAAAACAAACGTTATGAATGTTTTCACGGAAGTTTCACTGGCTATTTGAATAATCTTTGCAAGTTAACGGTGTTTAAATATGCTACGAGTATAGTTTTTTAAACTCTGCTTTGCATAATTTACCTACTAAGGTTTATTATTAAACGAGATCATGCCAAAATAGGCCGATTTGTGCGACGTTGAACTCTAAGTAGGTTATAATGGTAAAAGATACTACAGTTGATTTCATTTTGATGTAGGTATTTCATTCATGTTTAAGTGAAATATCTGGAGTCAAGTATTGTTGTCTTTTTAACAATGAAATTCCTTCTATCGATTAATTCAATACTTTCTCTTACAAGATTGGTCTTAACAAAGAATATCCAGAAACTATTCGAAATAATACTTGATATGTGAGTTCAAACATATGCTACGTATGTACAAAATGTTATTTCATAACGTAAAAATCGGTTAGACAGTATCGGAATTCATCGTACACGACAGCATGTCAAGTAAATTTGATTATTTTTAGACTATTCCAGGTAATTCACTACTTTATAGTACTTTAGAAGCAAAACAAAATTGTATTGTTTACTCACAATACCTATATATTTAAGTCAGTTTTATGTTAATGTTATTCGCGTAATAGGCTGATAATTTTGCAAACCAAACATAAGTTTAATACCTGCTAAGACTGAGGTTCAAGTGCTATGTTGAGCGAATCTACCAAATGAAATATCCAAAAAAATGACGATTAATTATACTGTACTTCAGCTCCCATGCGTTTATTAAATCATTCAATAAATTTAATTCCAATCAATAATCTACCATTATCATTTTTTACTTTGTCATCGAAATTGGTGAATATCGCCCCTTTTACCTAGGCATCTATTCCAGAAACCTTGTTTCTGTCTAAATCAACGTTTAAATGCTCAATATTCTCAATATAGCTTCAATAATACACTTGCTACGCGAATCTCTGCACCATCCAAAGGTCGACAGGAAGATAATGCTAATGGCATTAAGTCCGCCTTTTGCAATGTAATTGCAGGAAGATTAAATAAAGAACAATAAAATAAACGTATTGCTAAGTAAACAATTTTATTTTTGTCTAACATCTTCTTTTTCTAAAAAGTATCTAAGCAACAAATCTAAAAACGATAAGTTATGCTCGTTTTTTTTAATATTAAAACTGGCTCTAGTTTACTAACTTAGTAGGTTAACTTTCATATACATCTGGTGTATATATTTATTTTGTAATAGTAGATGCGTATTTAAAATAGATACATATAAGATTAAGTACTTTTGACCGGAATTGTCCTGAAATTATCCTTGACTTAATAAGTTTCAATCCTTTAAAGCCTAACTCTTACGCACATCATGTCCACCCGCGATTTAGCTCCGTGACTTATTTTACATCCTTCCCCTTAGCTTATATCCACTTCTCTATCTTGAACTACACATTATCATTAAATCATTTAGAGTAAATCTTCAAATAAGTCCCATAAGACAACAATAGGCTGTTAATGTAATATCCTTAATTATACCGTAGTTTCGGCTATTACAGTTCAAGGTTGGTACTAATTTACTCTACCCACGACAAATTCTGTATCATTAGTGAGGAATTTCCTTCACGGGAATATTAAATTACACCTATATGAACATACACTATACTTGAAGCCTAACCTAATCAAACAGTGAGACATACGCCCGTTACCCAAAAAATGAGATTATTTATATCAGCTGCTACTGATTGTGGCTTTGTTCGCCTATCGGGCTGGACACAATAAGCTGTTTAACGGGAATGGCCATATTAACTGTATGAAATGTCCTTGTCTGGATCTTTACTGTCATAAGAACGAAGTGGGCTGTATAACATGAGTTATCACGACTACCTAAGTGTTTTATAACTGTAACACATACTTATATTGCTTAAGTAGGTACATAGAGTGGTCGTCTTTCAGTGTTTCAAAGAATTCATACACTCTGTCACTAGATAGGTGTGTACAGTACATGTAGTTTTATTATCAGTTCCATTACCGTTATCATTTGCGACAGGCCTTTAGAAAACAAATATCCGGAGGAGGTCTACGATATCGATGCAGAAACAGAGAGCGATAATGAATCACAGGCGACGAAGTTGGACCTTGGCACCAAAGAGGGACATTTGCTCAAAGGACCCGAAATCGGCTCAGATAGAATATTCAGCAATCTTGCTTCAAAATCGTTTAAGAAACGCTATTGCTCAATGGTTAGAGAGGCCGATGGCACTTACATACTCGAAGTATACAAGGACGAAAAAAAAACGGATACGAAGCTCACTATCGTCATGGATTTTTGTTCAGACGTTGTTAAGGTAAGTCTAGCTTTATGCTTGCGTTATATAGTTAGTAATGTATTTATGATTATACTTTAACACATCTGAAACACAGCTGTCTGATTCCAAAAAAACCGTATACACACTATATACTAGCTTTTGCCCGCAACTCTGCCCGCGTGCACCTCGGTTATCGCGTCAAAAAACCTATGTACTTCCTCAAGAATCAAAGTACCTCCATACCAAATTTTATTAAAATCGGTGTAACGGTTTAGCCGTGAAAGCTGACAGACAGGCAGACAGTTACTTTCAAATCTATAATATTAGAATGGATTACACCTAGCCGCAGAATCAGACATAATCGTTCACATCACACAACTATTTGTACCGGGTGGAAATCGAACTCACGCCTATCGACTAAGCAGTCTCTAGCCACTATACCAACAAACTCATCAAATAAAGTTGAAATGTAATATAATTATAATTGGTATAGTTTATATTTATCTTAATATCTGACTTACAACCTAAAACAGCAACAAACTATTTGAACCCGATAAGGTGATAGCTGACACGGTGGCATAATGGTTACAAAGCTTGTACACTTGTCTTGTCTTTTTGTAATGTACCTAACTTTACCTGATACTGTAATTGTTTATTGCAAGTATACAACGTTTAATATATAGTTTATGTATGTAATAGAAAGGTTTACTAAATTATCACATAATACCAACGCCATAAATACCCGCGTGTGGTTAACCTTTCTTCTTAGGGTTTACTTATACTTAGAGCCAGAAACAATCAAAGTGGCGCGCAATAGAAGAAGGTCTATGCCCAACGACTCCTGTAACTCGTATTAAGTCAATGGTTTTTTAATTACTGAACTGTTTATTAGAAATCTTGCGAAGATTATGTATATTAATATAATAAGTATTTAGGCGTACTAGTAAGCTTTTTTGTGGTGTATAGTTTATGGCAAACAAGCAGATGGGTCATCTATTCTATAGGTAATTTACTACAACCGCCCATAGGCACTAGCATCAAAAGGTCATAACTGCATTCTTCAAGTGCCATACACTTGAAACAACCTTATAACGAATCCGTCTACCAAGCGTGGTATTAGCTAAGGAGAGACCTTTTTTTTTAATGTGTGGAAACCCCCACGGGCCTTTACCTCGCCGGGGCTTGCGGCGGAGTGGTGTGTCGAAATCGGACCGACTTAACCCACTCAGCGCCTAAATTGGGGAGGGATCCGGGAGCTGCTGTTATTACGACATCCGGACCCCTGCCAGCGCCTGCCCGTACTAACGCGGGCACCGTCTGCTGGAAAGACTCTAATTAGGCGACGTACGGCACACGCGTACGTCTTTCCTTCGCGGCTGGCCACTTAAGCGGATAGAGGGGAAAATCCGTCCCGTTCATCCGCGGCCACTTCTCCACCGCCCGGAGCTAAAGAAAGACCTATGCCGAGTAGTAAACTGTTAAAGGGTGGTTTGTCTGTTGCTTTGCTTACCAGTGACGTCACTCGTTCGTTTTTTCAACTACAGCCTATTTAATTCTAAATTTTTTTACAGAACCCTAAGCGAGGAAGGTTTTGTTTTGAATTACGTATGGCGGGCGGCAAAGGATACACTTTCTCAGCTGACAATGAAGAGGAAATGAACGATTGGATCACTGCATTTAACGCGGCTTTAAAAAAGAATCAAGACCAAGAATCTCACCCAAATGATGAAGTATTAGATAAAGGTAAAGTGCAACTGTTTTTGACGTACAACGGTAAGTCTGAACTTCGATTTCTTACGGCCGCCATCAGATCTTTTCAACTAAAATACTAGGCGGTATCGAAGTTCTGTAAAAAATCTGATGTCGGGCGTTTGAGGGATCCACTTACCCGTAACGATTGCCAAAGATACACTCTAGTAATAACTCACTTGTACTCATTCCACTATTTAATTGAACCGAGTACAAGAAGAGTCTAATTCTAGAATGTATCTTAACAAGTTCCACCAAGTGCCGACAATCGGGAATATAAATTATATTGCCGAAGATGTTCGTATGGAAACCAAGACCGACGATTTAATGTGCTGTCGGAAGTACGGAGGAGTCTCAATGTGTTAAGAAATTGTCACCCATCCATAGAATGACCGTGTTAAGATTGCTTAACTGTACAATATGTTAACCTACATAACATTCAGCCACATTTTCTTAGTTATGGGTTTGAAACGTTTGTACCTATTATTCTAGGAACTCCTTAAACGATACGATATGATATCGTATCGAAGTTGAGGCAATTTTCATAGTATTGTGATTCACATTGATATCAAAGATGGACGCACTGACGTGGTTCGCTCTATATTTCTTTTTATAATGCTCTGCTACTTAAAATCTGAAAATTCTAGATAGGCAAATACAACAGCCAGCCATCCTCAGATACCTCACGAGCTTCTTTTAAATTGATTTAAACCTTTTTAATTCACCTCTGAAGTACACAAACATCTAAACTGCTTTTTCCTTAACACATCGTCATTAAACATTGTATTGATTTTTATAACCTGGAAAAATATTTTTTTTTCGTTAATATTTCCGTGACTTGCCTCCTTGCAATGTACTTACGTGTTTAATTATTAACCAAACGTTTTCCTTATTTTTAAATATTAAATAGAACCAGTTGTTATTGTGTTGTTATACACCAACTTCAATGCACTGTCTTTATATATTTGTTTTTCTTTTTAGATGCAGATGTATCACTTACAGCTGAACCACCACCCCCAACATATGGCACTCTTAAGGGTCTTGAGCACAGTATGAACCCGTTATTGATGAGGTACTCCCGTGAGACAGACATGTCAATAGCGATTGCTCGCAACGAGTGCCGATACAACATATTTAATATGCCATACAAACGAGCACCTTCCCCCGAACCTCAGTTGGAACCATTCAAGTGAGAAAACCACAATTTTTTAACGTAACTTTTTTAAAGTTATTAAGAAATGCAAAACATTCCAAATACAAATAAATTGTTGTAGTAATTCGAAGGCAGGTGAAGGTCATCTATTAAAATGTATTTAAAACTTGGCATAGACTGGAACAAGGCCTTTTGCTACTGAACTTTGAAGTGTTTTTTTTTTGGTTTGACAGCCTCGTAATGCTACTTCTGTGGTCAAATGTTTATTTGATCAACTAATATTTTCTGTTTTCTGTGTGTAAATGGTAGCTAAATAAAAAAATATAGCATATAAGTATTCTATCGGTCAACTTAAATGCCATAACACAGGCACTGCTTAGTTTGAAGCTAGATGGCGTTGTGCATCAGATGTCCGAAATATTTATTTATTTATTGTTTCAGAGAACACTTTGGCCAAAGAATTATACTCAAATGCGAAAGCTTAAAGTTTAGGTTACA
Organism: Hyphantria cunea; assembly: GCA_003709505.1. Taxonomy (NCBI): domain Eukaryota; kingdom Metazoa; phylum Arthropoda; class Insecta; order Lepidoptera; family Erebidae; genus Hyphantria; species Hyphantria cunea. Next base: position 1,620,109 of record PKRV01000652.1, on the reverse strand, counting down.
AGCTCCTATAGACGGCGATAAGGAATTGTTGTGTCAAGTGGAACCTTATTATACGTACCTCGCCCTGTACGACGCAAGGAGTGGTCGGAAACTCACGGAGAACTTCCATTTCGACCTCAATCACGAAGCTGTCAGGGATCTAGTCAAAGACACCGAGTGCACAAAGTCATTAGTAGAAAATTTTAGTTACGATGTTAAGTTAGATGTTAACCTAATCCCGGAGGAATGGTTTCGGTCCAAGAAACAAGTATGTATTTTATTGTACTATTTATATTTAGTTATAGTTGAGACTCCTGTAATATAATTCATCAACAGCCTTTAACAGTCCACTGTTGGACCTAGACTTTGCCTTAGAAAGCAGGTTTTGCCTACGTTAACACACTGGCCATGGTATAAACATGGCATAACAGTTACGAAAAAAATATTTTCTGGTATAAAATATTTTAGTAGAAATAAAAGCTCAACAAATTGCCAATAGTTTCTGATGCTAATTTTGTTGTTGCATCACTAAACAATTTTTTTTTAACTAACTTCTATTTATAGGATGTTGTCTAACAGTACAGAATTCACTTTTGGTTAATTTTAGTTTGGTTTAGAGTGTTTACTAACTGAATTAGCACTAATGTCTTCTGATCCTATTTATAATGCTTTACTTTGGACTGACATGTTCTTATGGTTAGTAATCCTGTATGTTAAGCCTGAAGTCGTGGGGTCGCTTACTACGCGGACAAAAATTTGGGTAAAAAGTAATTTTCTGTATCTGAAATTTAACGTTTATAAATATGTATTTAGATATAAATAAATAAAATCATCATCAACAAACCATAATGTCCTACTGCTGGGCTCAGGTCTTATCACAGGGGAGGGTTAGGGCCATACATCCCCACGCTGGCAGAGTGCGGGTTGCGGGCTGGTAAGGCAAAATTGTGGCTATGTATGTAATCTTGCCGTTGAGCCGCCCAAAGACCTCCAACTAAGCTTCACGACTGTTATCCTATGATAATAACCGGAACCGACAGCTTAACGTGACCTCAGAATCAGAGACGCTCATGGTATCATGCCATCAGCGGTCACCCATCCAGGTACTGACCGGGCCGTCGTTGCTTCTTATCCTCTCTTATCATCCTCTGATTGTTTCTAATCACTGAGTTCAACTGAGCTATGAGCGCCTGAATAATTAGAAAATAAAATATAGTTATCATGTTTATCAGCTGTCGTTCCCATAGTACAAGTTCTGATTAATTAAGGATCACATGGCCATTGTGTGTAATGTGTTATTTTTTATACTCATACCAAGTAAAATGTTTATAAATTAATGCGTAATTTACTTACCTTTTTTCAGGTTGTGCTCTCAGTAAACAATCCACACCCTGACTTGTTTTTAGTAGTGAAAATTGACAAAATTCTTCAAGGTCATGTCAGTCAAGTATTGGAGCCATATCTCAAAGCGACGAAAGATCCTAGACTGGGACTCAAAGTCCATAAAACAGTACAGGCTTATGCTAATAGAGTGGGAACGTATAGAATGCCTTTTGCGTGGGCAGCAAAACCTTTATACAGGTAAATAATAGTTGATAACTAAAATCTAATCATCATAGTTGAAGTGAATTGTAAGGTGCGTGCATTTTAAACAAAAAGTTACCCTTTTTAACACTTTGTAACCAACTTTTGTAAGCGGGTTTTTTCGTTTTTTTTAGACTAGCTTTATTAGGATTTAGTCTTTTTTTATGTTATAGGGGGCAAAAGAGCAGACGTATTGCCTTATGGTAAACGATTACCGCCGCCCGTGGACACCCGCAACACCAGGGGCGTCACAAGTGCGTTGCCGCCCTTGGGGGATGGGAAGGAGGATTAGAGGAAGGGTTGGATTATGGGCCTCCGGTATCCCCACTCACTCAGTGAAACACAGCGCAGGCGCTATTTCACACCGGTTTTCTGTGAGGCCGTGGTATCACTCCGGTCGTGCCGGCCCATGCATGCCGAAGCGTGACTCTCCCACGGTACAAATTATGTTTTGTCTACTAAGTTATTGTAATATGATATTATCTTTTATTAGGAATAAAGTTTATTCGCGTCTAATTTACAGACTCAGACTTAATAGAACAATAGTTGGTACATGTGGTTTTAATAGGTTACAGGAAGTTTTACAAGTTAAAAATGTTATACATCAAGCACACATAATTAGTTATATAAATGAATGTTTTTTTTTTAGAATGTACAGCAATGACTTGGACCTCACTCCAGAATTCCCAGCTATTTACCGTCAAGAGCCTAACAAGGTGTCAGATGATGATCTGCTGAAGATATTGTCTGACTACCGCAAATCGGAGAAGATGTCCAAACTGACTGTGATACCAGGGTGGCTCAGCATTAACATACAACAAACCAATGAACAAATTACAAGTAAGAAATTAGGACGTTAAAAAGGAAAAAAAACTGAATTCATTATTCTAATGTATATTATATTATATTATATTATATATATATAATTACTCTAATTGACTATTTAATTAAATCAATAACGTAATTAATTATTAGACATTAAGGTATTTAAGATTTATTTTTAATATTAGTAAAAAAGGAAAAAGTTTCTAACAATGATCCAAAACAGAAAAGAACTAAGTAATTTTGTATATCATTGTTAAAGACATTATAAAACAATTTATAACTGATAGATTATAAAAACGTTGCATACTCTATTGCAAAAAGGTTTTAGTAACGATGTAATATTGTGGTATCTAGTGGTGGCAACCTTAATAGCCACCGATATCATCAGTTGCTAATTTGCTATACTAGACACTATTATTTTAGACAGTAAGTGCTTAAAAGGGGCCTAGTAAGAATGGCAACATCAAATTTGTACCTTGTGTGTTGCCAACATCTTTCCAATTTTGAAGAGATAACTTCTTTTGGGAGGGTTAACCGCTTCGTTACGTAATGCGTTACGACACCAGTCTGTCTTCCCTTTCTCTCATGGCAGCGGTAGACAGGCTCCTCTTCTCTCACTCCAACCCACAGCGCTAGCCGTAAATAGTTCAACTTAGATTAATTTAAGTTATCACTTCTGTCGGGCTTCCCGAGACGCACGTTTTTTAAAATTTAGTTTTGTGTGTTTCTAGATTGTATGAGTAACGCATTTGCTGCCCTGAAACCTTTTCCACTGCCTCCAACAAACCCACTCACATTAGAACTCGCAACATTGAATGTCGAACCCGAACAACCGTATGCAGCATTCATACATCACTTGTATGTCCGACCATTAGCTTTGAGCTTCGAGTCACAGAAAATATTTGCCAGAGCGAGAAATATTGCTTGTACTATCGAGCTAAGGAATAATGACACGGGGGACAATAAACCTCTACAGGTTAGTTATAAACAAAATATTATATTAAAAAATCTCAATAGATCCACATCATGAATCTGGCCAGACGTTGTTCCGTGTTCACCATAGTGACGGATTTAGAATATTCACACCATGTTTATCGTTACAGCCAACTAAGGGAGCAAACTGCTCAGGAACAGCACTGCAAGGAGAAAAAAAACTAGATATCTCCCCAGTGTGGTTGTACGTCTTGCAGTGGACTAATAAAAACCGTTGAATGATGATGATAAATGTATCATTTAATTATTCTGATATACTTTATAGTCTTTCGAACAATGGTTCGAAAGACTATATAGTAGATCAGAATAAATTAAATAAACTTATTCATTTTTGCTCAAAAATTGTAGGTTGTATATGGACGTTTCGGTATGACAACACAGTATAGATGTTCTGTGCTGCACCACAACGCTAATCCGACTTGGTGTGATGAAGCGAAGATACGACTACCAGCTACTATTACACCTCAACACCATCTTTTATTCACATTTTACCACATATCCTGTGATCTCGCCAAAAAGAATGATGCCAATGTTGAAACATGTATTGGGTAAATATGTTTTTTTATACTTACAGACTTACTTCATTTGGTTTATTAATGTATTTAACTTAATTTCAATATCTTATTTAAATAGTTCTAAATTTGTGTAAACATAAAAAATATTTCTTTTGTATTTTTTTTGTTTTTTATTTTTTATATGGGTTATGTGTTGCCTATGTGTAAGCTACCCTAAATTTTAAGAAATCGCCGAGAGTGATAAGACCGCCAATTGTTATACATATTGTGTGATTGTCCCTGTCGTACCATTTCTTACTATGTATATACAATAAAGATAAATAAATAATAAAAATAAAAATCTTTTCAACAACAATAAATAAATAGAATTCAAAACGAATCCCCTTCTGTCATTCATTTCAGTCCTTCTAGGCATTGTCGTAGAAATAAAGTTATTTATTTTATTTATTTTTTTTTTATTTATAAGGACAACTCCCGCATTAGGAATATACCTGTGTCGCGGGGGACTTTACAAACATACATGAAACGGACACAAAGTACACCCAGACTTAGAACAACAATTTATGGATCACACAAAGTGTTGTCCCATTGATTTGAACCCACAACACTTGGCGCAGTAGGAAGCAGTGTGGCGACCACTTAAACCACTAGGCTAACCGTGGAGCCATAGTCATAATAAAAGTGATATAATTCAGACTATTATAATTTGACTTCCTCGGTGGTGTAGTGGTAGCGTATGCGATTGCTATGCTTGAGATCTCGGGTTCGATACCCAGGTCGGACCAAATTTTGTATGGTCCGCAAATATTGGTTTCGGAGTTTGGGTGTTTTGTATGTATTAATATCAGTTGTCTAGTACCCATAACACAGCTCTGCTTAGCTTGGGGTTAGATGGCGTTGTGTTGCGTTAGATGACCGAAACATTTATTTATTTATTTATCTAAATACATTTCTTTACCTAGATATACGTGGGTGCCTTTGGTAAAGGGCGACAAATTAGTGGATGAGGTAGTAAATTTGGCGATAGCGACACACTTGCCGTCAGGATACTTATCTATTCAACCGCTTGGACTCGGCAAAGGGGTATGTAGATTGAACTAATATTATTATTGACTAGAAGAATATTCCCCGCGGTGCTATCCGCGGCTGTTGTTGTACCTTTACGAAAACACCAAAAATATTTTTGGTATGACTATCGTATATACTTTTACATGTATTGAAAATCTATTAATTTGAAATTACAAATAGACCCTCAATTTTTTTTTATTTGTGTAGATTGTGTCCAAGTGTTATCTATGATATTAAGGTAGGTATGTTAAAATATGTTGGTCTGTTTATCAGCATTTTAGTTGTCATAGTACAAGCTCTGCCTAGTTAAGGACCAGACGTCTGTATATGAGATGTTAGGTGATTATTATTAATTATCGGGTTCCGCGTACCCAATTCTAAAAACGTGTCCGTTATAGTATATTTTACATGTATAATTAAACATTTATTAATAACTCCTGTGAAATAAGCCACTGAGCTGAAAAAGAGATTTAATTCTCTTAATTTATTTAATCACTCATCTAGCTCGTTTAGCTCTGTTGAAACATTTACCGGTTGTTTAATTATATTTCCGATTTCAATCTTGTTGTTATCCTGTTGTAAATTGTTGATTTCGACTGAAAATTCTTGCTTGAAAATTTTAGGGTTGCCGATCTAAATATATGTGTATCTCTGCGGAAATCAAATAATCAAGTCATCAAATATTAATTAGTTTGATTAGATTAGTTTGTTTGGTTGTAATTACTTTTTTTGGTAGGTGAGAATAAATTTTGAAATTTACTTAGGCCAATTTTTATTGCAACAATATTTTAGACTCTTGTGTAAAACTGAGCTTATGTAAAGTATAATGTTCGGGGCTTAGAGATGCAACGATGTAGGTAAATGCGATGCTTAACCCATCTTTATAAATTACTATGCTTGCAGAATTCAGGTCCTGAAGTAACATGGGTGGAAGGCGAAAAACAACTATTCAGATGTCAACTTATTCTTGATTCAACGGTGGCCACACGAGACATACATTTGCACAACTTGTTCACACAAGCTGAGAGGCTGATCAAGTCGAGTTCTCCGCCTACCTCTCCTTCTCCGCCACCCTGGAATGACGTATACAATGCTCTAAAAGCAGCACATGCAGTGAAACTTAGCACGCTCGTTGCATTTTTACCAACTATATTGAATCAACTCTTTGAGTTAATGGTAAGCAATCTAAATTTGCTATTATGTTCTACCTTTATTATTAATTAGTGTCGTTGCATATTGTTCAGCAACGATGCCAGAATTTCTTTTTATACTCTGTCCTAAAATGGTTGCGCTGTATTACCTAACTGTGCCATATAAATAGTTGCTGATACTTATAGCACAGGTTTTCCTTTTTAAGTATCAGCAGTGCATTATTTGTAATTATATGTGATACGAAAACTGTGAATTGTTAGTGTAAATTTGTATTATGAAAAATAAATACATTATTATTATTATTATTACCTAATCATTTACGTAAACGTGGTAAATGTCAGAACAATTAGTAAAAAAATTGTACGTACTCCTTTAAATAGGTTTGATTATCAACCGTTACTAGAATACCTTACACGTATGTTTTCTTTTATGTTTCTAAGACAATGTAATCCTAAAATAAATGTCAAAGGCTTAATGTTCAATGTAAAAAAATGTGTTGCATTAACACCATTATACTTTTAAGGCACTTGTTATTATTATTAGATGGTCCGAAACAAACAGTTTAAAGTACATATTTACACCTAAGAATTAACTGAAACCATTTGAAGGAGATACTTGTGTCCAACAGTGGGCCATTAAAAGATGAAGATCTCTACTAAACTCATGAGTTTTAATAAGTTTTAAACCCATAAAACGTTTATTTATTTACAGACTGTAGAGAAAAGCTACACCAACGAATTGGGTTACCAAATAGTTAAACTAATAGTCCACTACGTCCATATGATACACGACTACGGTAGAAAGGATCTATTGGATAGCTACGTAAAGTATGTATTCAACTGCGTACAGTTCAAATTACACACAGTGTTGACGGCTCCACTGTATATGTTCTTGGACCCCAACCAGCCTGACTTCTTACTGGGAAATAAATTCATGCAGTATTCTGGTTTCTTCTTCGACATTATTGTGAAGAGTATGGCGCAGTATTTGATTAATACTGGCAGAATTAAAGTAAGTATTTTTTTGTCTGACATGCATTTAATTTGTAATTAAATAACATAATTTTGTGCCTGAACTAACATTTATTCTAAAGTATCCGTAATCGACATATACCCATGTCTTTCTCCTAAGTCCAATCTATATCTATGCTAAAATTCATCCAAGTGGTTCAACGATTTACCTGTGAAAGACAATTTATAATATTAGTAGGGATGCGTACAATAAGACGGTTCTGGAATTGCATTTTTGTTAGTTATTTAGTTAAAAAGAGAAACCCATTGTACATAAGAGAACATTTAACATCTGATTTTTCATGTATTCTACTCACATACATACTTACTACATGTAATTTATTTTTCAGATGTCTCGACATGAGAGATTTCATAGCGATCTTCTAAATAATATCGACCAGTTAATAACTACAGTTGAACCGTCTTACATTTTGCAGCAGCCGATGCAAACTCACATATTTAATAAAAATCTGGCAACATTTCTCAAGGTAACTATCCCAGTTATCGTTTAGTGTACTTATTCATGTTATCTTAATCACGTTTATAATCAAAAGTAAATTGATTACACTACATCATAATATAAGGGTACTAGTTTATGCCCGCGGCTCCACCCGCGTATATGTCGGTTATCGTGGCAAATAGTAGCCTATGTGTTATTCTGATGTATCAGCTATATTAGTGCAAAGTTTCATTCAATTCCGTTGAGTAGTTTTTATGTGAAAGAGTAACAAACATCCATCCATACAAACTTTCGCGTTTATAATTAATAGGATAAATAAATCCCTATAAAGAACAAAAAGACGTGATTGTATACTTCAACCATACCCGATGTTACTTATGTACATTGTACCGTTTTCAGTCTTGCCTATCGTTTATGGACCGAGGTTTCGTGTTCCGAGGAATAAACAAATATTTGTCAAAATTCAAAGCATGTGATCCAAAGGCGCTTTTCGATTTCAAGTTTACGTTCCTTCAAACGATATGTTCTCACGAACACTTTGTACCATTCAATTTACCTCTGCAAGCAAACAAAATATCCAAAGATGGCGATGAAGGTAAAATCTTTCTATAATAGTAATATATTGTTTTGTGACGTCTTTATCTCAATAAATGTTACGTTTGCACAGATCCATCGAAATTGAAGCTTTCTGAAGATTTTATCATGAGACATTTTCTTGCCGGGACACTGCTCAAACAGGTACTAGTCATAGTTTGTCACAAATACAGTTATTTTTGTTTATATGTGTTGTGAATTATAAATACGCGCCATAAACTCATATTAGGAGCCTAATTTATTTCCTATTAGCTTAAAGTATCGACTTATCGCCGTCCACTGCTGAGCGAAGGCGCTTCAACCATTCGTCTTGGCATAAGTTTTTGCAATATATATAGATATATATAATATATATCTTTATTGAATACATGCAAAAATTACAAAGTTAAAATAGAGGATGAGTCACAAATATGCAAAAGATACAATTGGCGGTCTTATCGCTCACGGCGATCTATTACAGACAACCACAACCACAATATAATGCTTCATGAAAGTAGATAAATATTTTTCCAATTAAATTCTAGAAGAAAACCTTGGTGAGGTTATGGTTTCAGACTTTTATAACCTTTTGTGGAAAAATAGAGAAGTAAAAATGTTTTAAATTTTTAGATTATTTTTTAATAAAATCCCACTAAAATCAATTAAATTTGTATTAAAAACATACTATGTTGGTTTTTGCTTTTACTGTAGTGCAGTCAGTTAAATTAATTAAAATATGGCTAACAAACTATTATCATGTAGGTATTTGGTAGATTAGTCAAAAAACAAAAGCTCGCGTATTTTTAAGCGGACTATATTTTAAAATGAATAATGTGATGCCAAAGTTTAGAAGTATATCCAATTATTGGCGCTTTAAAATTGTAAACACCAGAAATATGCTGATATCAAGATTAAAGTGCCAATAATTGAGCTATGACTATAATACTAAAGTAAAAACTAAAACACTTAAAGGTGGATTTAAGATCATTTTTACTTTTAGGTTGAGCAATCACTTCGCGAAGCACCGTTAAAAAGGCGAATGGCTCTAAGCGTGTTGCGCGCTTTACTGACAAAACATGAACACGATGACCGCTATCGAACTCGACAATGCCGCGCTCGACTTGCATATTTATATTCACCGTGGCTTACAATAGTTTTGGGTAAGAATTAAACTCTACTTTTAAACAAAATTAAAATATTTTATCCTTGGTGAGCAACTATTACAAGCTGTGACCTGTATATCCCACTAATATGGCCGATATGAACATAGTTTATAGCCTGAAGCACTCAGTGATAATGTAGCTACATATTTAGTGGGTCCGGGTGGCGTAAGAAAGCGGTTCCCGGTTCTCTCCCGTCTGAGGCGCAGAGTGGCACACCGTGTGGTTTTAGTCGGTTCGATTCCGAAACACCGCCCCGCCGCAAACCCCGGTGGGGTCAAGACCCGAGGGGGTTTCCACACGTAAAAAAAAGCTACATAATTATTAAAATAATTTTCAGGATAGGTTCGGTCAACACATTAACTCATTAGTCTTTATGATTATGGTAATAGAATATTATAACCTTACGATTCTATTACATGTCATACATTCACATACTTATATTTGTGAAACAGATAATGCACACCGTCTCATAACTAAAACTCTGGCCAGTCCTCTTGCCGAAAACGGTCACGATAAAGTAGATGGAGATGCCACGACAAATCCAGTATTTAATAGCACCCAAAAAGAAGCAGCCTCGGCTAATAGCACTCCAAAAAGGAACAGATTGACGTTGCATTTTGAACACACGCCCATAAGAAATTCGGCGCATTTCAAGGAAGCGCCTAATATACCCAGTAATCATAATATGTATGGTAAAGGTGAGTTATTATTTTCAAAATTAGTATTGTATAACCAGTTTTGTGAAACTAGTATTTACAGGTCAATCAATCACGGTCTATTTGCCTTTAGATAATTTGCGTACACGTACACGGACGTATTCTGTTTGCATTAACATCTGCTTCCAAACATATTGTCTAATAATTAAATCACGCAAACAAACACAAAACAAACTAAATATAAAGGGGAAATTTAAATTTCGCAATAATGTATACAATTTGTGTTTATTTATCAGTTTTAATATAGGAGTATTTTTTAAAAATCAAGTCCTTATCTGAGACTTATTTACGATCTTAAAATGTAATAACTCCTCTCACTCTTCTATAATTTCAAGTACATTTCTTTTTTTCTTCGGTAACATAAATACGCATACGAAATAAAATGTGTCTTGAATTTTTTAGAACACGCAAGTAACATGTCTCAAAGCTCTCTTGAATCCGTATCAACGATGTCTGGCGGTGACTCGCTTCCAAGAAATACTGGTCGTCTAGACCTAAGCGAGATAGGCGATCAAGTTAATAGGTGAAAATCTCTTTATTTTTCATTATTTGTTGTAATTTGTTTGTAACGAATTAAAGTACCTATGTTTTTGTTTAGGTTTGGCGTGATGTCCGCTGAGGAAGTGCGGGATGTACTGTTATGTTTCCTGTTTGTTTTGAAGTATTTAGATGATGAAAGACTCGTTGATTGGTGGAAATCCATGACAGTAGCGCATCAGCAATCTTTCTTCAATGTTTTAGAGTAAGTTTTTAATATGTTTTTCAGCGAAGTTTACATTCTACGAACGCAAATGTATTGAAATGACGTCATCTCAACGCTAAGCCATGTGGTTAAAATTTGAACCAATAATACAAGAAAATAGAGGCGTTAGCGATTTTAAAAAGAGAATCTACACGAAACCCTTGCATCTTGGCTAAGGGGACTGATACAATAATCTTAAGTTGCAGCAAGATTTACCATTTGTATATTTCAATCATATGTTTTCTTTTAGGATATGTGCAGAACAGTTTCAATACATTGGCAGAAAGAAAATCTTATCAGAAATGAAAGCTACAACGCCAGACTGCAATGGCAAACCAAAACCACTTAAAGCGCGCACTTTGCCGGCCAGAATGAGCCCACCAGACTTCTCAAAAGAACCTCCAATTGTCGTTGAGAACAAAAACAACACAGTGAATAGAGAAAATCTAGTTAATACATCCGTCACCACCGGTTAGTTATGATTTGTTACTAGAAATATTTCTAATTAGCCGCGCCCCGCGGTGTTGCCCGTAGTTGTTTTTATTCCTTTACAACAAAAACCGCGGTGCAAAGCTAGTTGCCAAGTTACTTCTTATATCATCAGCTATCTGCCAGTGAAAGTCCCGTCAAAATAAGTCGAACCGTTCCAGAGATTAGCCGGAACAAATAAAAAGACTAAAAAAAATTATTGTTAGTACCGTAGAGACTTTCATATGCATTTAGTGAAAAGCTGTTTATTTAAAATTTCAAACAGACACTACAACTTCACTTCAGATTGAGTGAGGTTATCGTAAACTTAATCTCGGGTCCGGATGGCGTAAGAAAGCGGTTCCCGGATCCCTCCCGTCTCAGGCGCAGAGTGGCACACCGTGGTGGTTTAGTGGGTAGTCTGGCGAGTCAGTCGGGAGTCCCACACAAAGTGAACCCCCTGTCCCCGCGGGGGGGGGGGAGCGAAGTGCGTATAGGCATTCCACCAGGTAAAAAAAAAAAAAACTTAATCTCCTCCTTTCCATGACCCTAAGAGGAGAAACTTAAAAGGTATTAAATACTTATCAGGAGGTGAAACATCTGTTATTTTGCTCCTAATACCAATCAAATAATAAATCTTTAGTATTACTTAGTTTCAATGAATAACAATTGAGGATATGAAGACAAGTAAATCTGATAAAAATAAATGACCTAACGTCTCCAATTATTTTATCCTAGAACTAGAAGCAATCGCAGAACACACTGTACTATCTGCTGGCTGCCTCGCGACTGAAGTCGGCCTCACCATCATAGACCGTACCTGCTTGTTCCTGAAAAATTTAGGCGCCGCCGACGGGAATGCTGCAAAGCCGTATCTTAAGCTGCTACAATTTCCACAAAGTGAAACACTATACAAGCATTTGTTTGCTGCCTTGAGAGCATACATTAATCAATTTTCAGAGACTCTGTTTGAAGGTACATTGTTTACAACTAACCTTTGGAGGATAAAATTATTTATCTTAATATACCTAAAAACGATAAAAACTGTTGTCATTAATTTAAAAAAGTGACTTCTTAGAAACTGATAATAATGAGTTTCAATCAGTGGAAGCAATAAAAACATAAAATATTCTACCGTTGGATGTGATATTTTATTTTTCAATTCAAAACACCAAATATTATTTTTGGGTTATCCTTTATGTGTATAGGTAAAGTTGGTTTATTCATGAGCATTTAAATATTATTAAATACATTACACAAAAAAGAACAGTTTTTTTTAGAGTTCTTAATTTTCAATACCTATTTTTGTTTTTATAATGTTAGCTATTATATCTGCTATTTCCATCCTACGGTTGCCTGGAAGAGATTACCCTTTTGTTGATAGGCCATTATTTGTACCTAGCATTATCTGGTGTACAATAAAGCGAAATATTATTATATCGATGTTCGCACAGGTGGCGCACACTACCCTTTTGGTGATAGGTCATTATTTGTACCTAGCATTATCTGGTGTACAATAAAGCGAAATATTATTATATCGATGTTCGCACAGGTGGCAGCACAGTGTGTGCGGGTGTGGTGGGTGCCGTGGTCCGCCTGTGCGAAGCGCGCGCCGCTTGGCTTCGGCGTGAAGCTGCTGCAGCGCTTTACCTACTGATGCGAGCTAATTTCCAACATGGCACGGGCGGGAACCTTACTAGAGTTCACCTACAGGTAACTATCCTGTACCTAATGCTGTACTAACTGTTAAATTTTATGTTTTAAGATGTTTACTTACTTAAGCTAACGTTGACTAACATATCTGCAAAATAGTTTAATAGTAATAATACTATTTACAGAATAAAACACAAATAAAAAAAAACAACAATGTCAAATTTTAGCTTCGAGGAAGACAAAGATATATCTTTACACAGATGTATACACGTACATATCTACATACATGCTCTAGTGAGATGTAATTTGTTTATTATGCGATTGTAGGTTTATATAATATATATTTTTATCCAATTCAGGTCATTATGGCTGTGTCGAAACTCCTTGACAATTCCACTGCCCTGAACTGCAAGCGTTTCCAGGAGTCTCTGTCGGTGATCAATTGTTTTGCGACTGGCGACAAGGCCATGAAAGGAACTGGTGAGATTTGAACCATGACCTAATTTGCAAGTCTAAGAAAAACATAGTTAACCCATATTAAAAACTATAATAGATACCAACTTGTACAAGAACGCTACTGAGCCCAAGACCATCACTAACATTCCAAATTGTTCTATGTATGTTGAAAAAATCACGAAAACCTCTCACCACACAACCAGTACGATGGTCTCGGGTTCTAACCAACTAAAAACCGAACACCGTCTGGGTTACCAGTAGGGGACCACATGAAACCTAAAAAGGAAATCACTAATAAAGGATTACCTTGCCCTAAGTCTCGCTCTTGTTGTACCCATACATAATATCATATTTTGATGTACCTAATTTATACTCGTATTATTGTGCCAGGTTTATCCAGTGAAGTCGCTGAATTGATGCGTCGCGTACGTACTGTGGTGGGTGCACGAGCTCGACTAGCTGGTGTTGGCGGAGTCGGCATGTCGGGTAAAGATATTTTATTTAATTTTACACTACAAATTAATACTCGCAGAGAGATCAAATTGACAGAATTAGTTCAGGTATTCTATTGGTAAAGGAATTTTCAATATCGCTTCAGTAGATGCAAAGATTACCCCCTACAACCTCACAATTTTTACCTATCTATAAATTGGTATAGAGTTATAGATTGCAGTCTATGCAATCAAAATGAATTCAACAAAGAAAATCAGCCCTAGTACACCTAAGACCTTGTTTTCACGCAAGTACTGTATTACCGTGGGAAAGCCACGCTTCGACCAGCCAGAAAACCAGTGTGAAACAGCGCCTGGGCTGTGTTTCACCGAGTGAGGGAGGATACCGGAGGCCCATACCCAATCCCTCCCTTCCCATTTCCTAAAGGACGGCAACGCACTTGTGACGCCTCTGGTGTTGCGGGTGTCCATGGGCGGCGGTAATCGCTCACCATCTGGCGACACATAAAAAAAATATCGGTGTGCATTGCACGACCGACAAATTGCTACAGTCAGTAACTAGAATTTTGGGATACATTGCATATCGAACATAGGACCTTTATAATGTTTTTTTTATTTTAATTATTTAGGTAATAGCGAAAGTTAACCTATTAGTAAACAACGTACAACCCGCACTTGGCCAGCGTGGGGACGTATGGCCTTAACCCTCTCCTGAGAGGAGACCCGAGCCCAGCAGTGGGACATTATGGGTTGTTGTTGTAACCTATTAGTTTATCTAGAGCGAAACTAAACTGTTTATGTAATATATAATAATTAGTATCGGGTGTGTATTAGGTGCAGGTAGTGTGTACCTGGCAGAGTTGCAGCACGCATTAGCTGCATCATGTCGCGCTACGCCGCGGTTACGGCACGCCTGGCTCACGACTCTTGCTGAACACAACACAAGACAAGGCGATAATGACGAGGTAATATTTACATTATAACAAAATTGAAAATTATTTCTTATTCTATCGCTTACTTTAAAATGGTACCTACCACAATTTTACTACTCTACTAATAAACTGCAGATTGATTGGTTAAAGTCATGTTGATTCTATATCATCGCAAACTTATCGTCGTACTTAATCGTATCGTCTTACTTTTAATCGTATGTACCTAAAATTGTATTTAATAAAACACACACATATATACTCGTAACTACACTCGCTTACTCACGCACTCACTTACACACCCACTTATTTACATAGATTCGCTTAGTCATGTACACACATACTCACTTTCTCACATACACACACCCACGTTTACTCACATACACATACGCACTTACTTCCATACACACACACACGCGCTTACTCACATACACACACACACACACGCTTACTCACATACACTCACACACATACACACACACACACATACACACACACACGTACGCTTACTCACATACACGCACGCTTACTCACATACACACACACGCTTACTCACACAAACACACACACACACACACACACACGCACACTTACTCACATACACACACACACACACACGTTCACTCGCATACTCACGCAATAACAATCTATCCTGTTAAGTACTATATCTTACAAAATTAAATAATTTCTAAAGAATCACTCTTAGGAAATATTTTTTTCACAGGCTATGTGCTGTCAACTGCACATCGCGGCACTTATAGCGGAATACCTCAAACTACGGGGAACACAAACCTGGGGCGCTGACGAATTCGCTGATATATCTTTGAACATACCGAGAGCTGAGACGGGCATGAAAATTGACGAGGGTAAGTCAAACACCAATAGCATGACAATAACAATATAATTTATTATCTATTCCAAAACGTTCGACCTTAAATACCACAGCCTAATCCCTCATTTCACTAACATTAAAGATATTGTACTAATTTAATAAGTAAAGGAAGAACTATTCATTTGAAACAATCCCGCAGTCTTTGTTATAATCGTGTGATACTGTATATTTGGTTAATTCTTGGAATGTCTCGAGGGGACAAAATGCGTTACATCCCGGTACTTCCATGAGACGCGGCTCAGCAGAGTCATCATCCCAGTAATATATCTGTAACAAAAGATAAATAAAATACGATTATAAGACTCAAAATATAAGTGTGATAGCTAGAGGTCAGTTTACCCTTGGTCCCAGGGGGTCCCTTCCCTTCGGCTTGGGCAGAGACCACAAGGCTATTGTGAAAGAAAACATCATAAAAGCTTAATCTTATACACTCACAAAGGTAAAAAGTGTGTGTGTCAGTTCCGACTGGAGTTCACATTGAAAAAAATACGTAAACGCCATAAAATTATCGGCTCTTACGGCATTTTGATCGCGAGAAAATTATCCATAATGATAAGCGTTCTAGTGCATATCATAACGCATAACACAGTGTATTAATAGTTTGTTAAACGACATAACTATGTAATGACAAATCGTTGCAGCGTAACGCCTCAATTTTCGTTCGGTCCATAATTCATATTCAAGGTCATTTATTCATTTAAGGCACTGAGTGACATTTAATAATAATAATTTAATAATTTAATAATTTATTTCACAATACAAATTTACACTGACAAATCACAGTTTTCGTATCACATATAATTACAAATAATGCACTGCTGATACTTAAAAAGGAAAACCTGTGCTATAAGTATCAGCAACTATTTATATGGCACAGTTAGGTAATACAGCGCAACCATTTTAGGACAGAGTATAAAAAGAAATTCTGGCATCGTTGCTGAACAATATGCAACGACACTAATTAATAATAATTGTAATCAAATTAAATCAAAAATAATGATCAAATTAATTTTAAAAATGCAATAATAATAGAATAATCACAATAATTAGTAGAGGAATAAGTTAGTGTGTGTGTGTGTGTAGTGTGTGTGTGTGTTGTGTGTGTGTGTGTGTGTGTGTGGTGATAGCCTATTCAACTGGATGAAGCAGATTTTCAGTTTCGTCATAGCTAAGTGTAAGAAGCCAGTCGGTAACAACCTTCTTACAGTAATATTTGTTTTTGTTCACAAAATTCAATACTCTGTTCGAAAGACCATATAGAAAGCGTCCGAGAAAGCAGAAGAACCTTTGACTGAAACAGGTCCTGCGAATCTCATTTAGGGGTAGTCTAAACCTACGTGTTGGTTGTCCTCGGAATGTCGTAAAAGAACATTCACTATCACCTATCATACTATGTTGTCTTAGAATAGTTTGGAGAATGAACAATTGTCGTACTGTCAAGACTCCGAAGTGGTCATATAGTTCTTTGGTAGGAAAACGGAAAGGCTTAAAACTGGAAACCTTCAGGATAGCTCTTTGTGCCCTTTCTAATTGTATCATATGACTCTTACAAGCGCCACCCCAGGAAGAAATACAGTAAGCTATGAGAGATTGGCACAGAGAGTAGTACACCGTTTTCAAAACATTGAAATCCGCTACATGCCTCAGATGTTTGAATATATATATCAATTTCCTAATTCTCCCAGATAAAAATTCTATATGTGGAGCAAAACTTAAGCGCGCATCCAAAATAATGCCCAAATATTTGATAATATCCACTCTTTGTAGTGTGGGACATTTGCACGTGAGTTGCGTATTTGCTGCGTGATTGTGGACTGTGATTTTGAAACTACTATCATTAAACATTTATGAACCTTAAATTGAATCTACAGATAAAAATCAAACGGACGCCACAGATGTACTGTATTATCAAAGTGAATTAGGTGAAAACACCAAAATTCACCGCCTGTCTGTGTCGATCCATAACTTCCAGTTTCTAAAATGTGTAGAGCCTTATGAGAAGAATACTGGCAAAGAAAAATCATGGCCATTCTTTTTAAGTCAGATATTCAAGTACAAGGTCAAGGCAAGTTGTTGCCCCCTTCTGGCGAGTCAGTCAGGAGTCCCACACAAAGCGAACCCCCTGTGCCCGAGCGAAGTGCGTAAAGGCATTCCGTCAGGTTAAAAAAAAAAAAAAAGTTGTTGCCCCCTAAATTTAAATTTAATGCTCTAAAACTCCAACATCCCGACATACCAACAAAACATAATATTTCATACCGCAGACTACATATAAAACCGTTTCTTGAGCAGTAAACTACAAATAGCATTCAGACGTTTTATGTTACGTTTTTTAAATTTTGTTTCACATAAATCTTCAAACACACAATAATCTAGACTCAAGATCGCCTGGCGGACAGTTTCCATCATTTTGAATGTCTTGTTTTAAACAACCTTACAGTTTGAAACCAATTGACCAGTATAACTTTACCTCCAATTAGGTAAACTTTTTTTAGTATAATAGATCCGGACATATACTGGTCAATTAAAGTTTTATGTAGCTGGTTATACAATGTTACACATATACTGCTTAAACCATTCGGTGTATTAATATAGGTGTATATATCTGTAGGTTTACATACATAGGTATATACATAGCCATTGGTGTATAAAATTAATATGCCTAATATGATATAATTCGTTCGCATTATTTGTTTAAAAAGGGGCACGAAGAGGTTTGTTCGGGTATTAATAAATAGATAAGACATAATAATACATAGGTAAATAAATAAAATCGTTAACAAATTAGAAGGTTTTATCTAATTAAGATTTCATTTTTAACCCGACTAGTGACTTTGGTAGTGTATGTATATTTGTATATTCCTCCGTAGCGCCTAAACTACTGCATGGATTGTAATAAATGATATGTCAATAGATTTGTAATTATGACCCGGGTGACATATGTAGTGACAAAAGTTTTTACGTAGTTGAGTTATATTAAACTCTTTCTTGATATTTTGGTGCATAGTATATTCTGTTGTAGTTAAAAATAGCTTCTAACCGAATAACTATCAAGACATTTTTTAGTATAGTAAATGTCGCAAACCGTATTATCTGCTTAATGTTTCAACAAATTTTAAATGGCATGGCAAAGATTACATAGATCTATTCCGCTACTTCGTTAGCTCCTGTTCCCAAAGTAAGATAATACATATCCGTTGTTTAAAGAAATTATACTACTTACCTTAAAGCCAAATCGCTGGCCGTCAGGTAGAATCTTTTCCTCTTTAATGTTTTGTTGCGAGGGTCGTCTCTCATGTAACTCGATCAGTAATGCTGCTCCTGGATCTGGCAGTCGAGGCGGAGGTGCTACGCAAGCGGCCAACAACGCGGCTACCGAAACAGGTGTACCATTTCGAACCACTAGTCGCAATTGAGAATCTCCAGCGCCATTACTCAAAGCTTCCTTTATAATCTGTTGCAATAGTGCACCTTTAAACAATAATATGCATTTATCATCACGAAATATATAGTATATGTAGGTTTTGTTTTGATATCATTTGCCCTCCGCTGTAGAAGTCTAAATTTCTAAATCTTAAATTAAGATAATATCTTTGCTCCGCTAAAAGCAATCTTTTAAAAAGGTTATCTTTCTGTCAAAGGTAGAGTGCTTGAAGGAAGAAAGGAGAACCTTTTCTTCGTTTTTAATCATGGTAATTGGTTGATCGAGCGATGATTTTCTCCGAAAAGTCCAAAGGCACCATCGTCAATTCTGCTTAAGGAAGGAAAGGAAGGCTAATGTAGAAAAGCGATGTATTGGTATGATGTATGTAGATTTGTATATTGAAAAGAAAAATAGCAGATCAAAATTCAAATCACGTTAAAAATCTTCTGTACGTATGCAAATTTGAGGCAAGCACTTTTTAGCGGCAGTAAACATTAAAACATACATTATTTGTATAATGATTGTTTGTTTTAATATTTAATTAATTTCTAGTTATGCAAAAATACAAGTTGTTAACCATTTTACTACAAAGCATATTTGGAAAATTAAATAATAAATATTCCAAAAAATTAATCGTTTTAGATTTTCGATACTGGATATTTTTTAAATTAACAGCTTCATTACGCGTTCAACGTTGTGATCTCAAATGTCAAGGCCAACATGCAAATGTTGACCGTGCCATTCGTTCGTAAATTACTAATAGTTATTGGTTATTGGCATCTATTATAAATATAAATTAGCCTCATACCACCACTGAGTTTTCTCAGTAAGTTATTATGGAACATCATTGAGTACTCCAATCTGGCCACATCCATAAGTTTTCTCTTTACATGTTTCGCCCATTTTGGATTTGGAACTTTGATATCATCCTGAAACCATTAATACCAATAGTTTATTCAAAATTTGCTGCTGTCCTCGGCTTCTTTCTCTCTTTCTTGTTATAGTAACTTCATAACAATACTTTCTCGAATTTATCCGTGTTATTTTAATGAATATTTTTTAATTAATTCTCCAGCATTATTTACTAGCTGACTCGCAAAACTTCGCTTGTTCGAAAGGAATACACTTTTTTTCCATTTTTACACCATTTTTCAATGATGATTGACTCCTATTGGTCATAGCGTGATGTAATAGTTATAGCCTTTCCGATAGATTGGCTATCCAATACTATAATTACTTTTCAATTCGAACTAGCAGTTTCTGTGATTAGCGCCTTTAACCAAATAAACAAACTTCAGCTTTGTAATATTACAATGCTGAAGAGTAAATAAAAACACAAAAGATATTACTATTATATAATTCTACCTGTATTAAAAATAGATTGTTGAGATAATAAGCTTCTTGCGGTGTACTGAAGTTTGTATTGGTCATCTGTGCAATTTTGTGAAATAGATCTCGATACGGCAGCAATAATCCTTCTTCAATGAAAGCATTCAGTATCCTTTGTTTCTCATGCGTATATTGAGGACAGTTTTCTTCATAGAGTAACTAAAATTGAACATAAAGAAGTATTTTAACACAAGCACTCAAGGTAGTAGAGCCACGCCGATTTCGGTACGAACGGACCGGCTCAACTGGGGAGGTAACACCCTCTCACAAAAGACCTTTTTTTTTTTTTTTTTGACGTGGTGGAATGCCTTTACGCACTTCGCTCCCCCCCTGCGGGTACAGGGGGGTTCGCTTTGTGTGGGACTCCTGACTGACACCAGCCAGACTACCCACTAAACCACCACGGTGTGCCACTCTGCGCCTGAGACGGGAGGGATCCGGGAACCGCTTTCTTACGCCATCCGGACCCCTCCCAGCGCCAGCCCGCACTGAAGCGGGCTCCGTCGACTGATGGTAACTCTCAAGGTGGNCGCTTTGTGTGGGACTCCTGACTGACACCAGCCAGACTACCCACTAAACCACCACGGTGTGCCACTCTGCGCCTGAGACGGGAGGGATCCGGGAACCGCTTTCTTACGCCATCCGGACCCCTCCCAGCGCCAGCCCGCACTGAAGCGGGCTCCGTCGACTGATGGTAACTCTCAAGGTGGGCGACGAAAGGCACACGCGTAACGTCGCCCCCCCTCGCGGCTGGCCTCTAAAGCGGATGGGGGGGAAAACCCGTCCCGCCCATCCGCGGCCACACTCAGGGCGGCATGAGGCGCTGGTAGGCGCGCCTCCGCCGCCCGGTTCGCCGGCGGCGGATCGGGTCCGAGTGGAGATCGTCCTCCCGGGCCTTCTCCGCCGCCTCCTTCTGCGACAATTCTGCAAAAGACCAAGACCAACCTAAAATAATAGCATTCGTGCTGTCATATTTAGTTGGTGAGTGCGAGACCGGAGGACCAATGATGCAGTCGCATCTCAGTAGGCCGTCATAGTGTGGGTCACTATGCTGCATTGCCTCCATTCGCAATGAGTATGGTGACTACTTCTCTTTGATTCTGCTCATGCTTTCCATCAAGCATGTGTATAAAAAAGTAATGTAAATCAACTGTTAAATATAGCTACGAACAGCAGGATAAACTGTGAAGAAATATCTCTATTGTACAGTTCAAGTTAGCTTGTTAATGTTCATCATGTCCATTTAGAGAGTATTCATGTGTATTGGTAGGGTCCTTAACAAAAGTTCTTTAAATGTACGAATTATAATTTACCTATACTGTAGAATCCTCTTTAAGTACGTAAAACTCCACAACCTAACTACGGGAGTTAAAGTTATACGTTTGCGATACACAGCACATATGAACTTTGTTTTAGGCCGTTATAATAAAAGAAACTTATAGAATTTAAAGACGATTTAAAGATTTGGTGTCTTGTTAGTCATCAGCATTTAATACTAAATAATAGGTTTTCGTTTTTGATTTGTCAATATTCAAAATATTAAAAAACTAAATTGGACAATTGCCAAAATGTTTACTTTATTGAGGCAAAACTTTTAATTTTTCTAGCTCATACGCATATTACTAGCCACCCGGCTCCGCGTAGCAAAGGTGCCATATTTGATTGTTAAAAGTTACACATTTAAACTATTCGAAACATTTTAGTCAAATCTGGGATTTCCCGTCCCTAATTCACCCCATCTACTAGTCTTGCATGGTCAGTAAAAGCGAAATCGCGATAATTTTACCGGCTTATTATTTTTAATTCCTAACGAATATAATACTGTGTGGAATCTGCAAAAATCCTTACTTATTATGTTATTCAAATCAATGTTCTTCGAACTTACGTAATCCTTATCTCTCTGCGGGTATGTGTAAGGCACTGGTTGCCATTCAAGTGTATCATTCCACATTTGTATCGGTGAGGGTTGCCATAATCCTGCCGCAATTAATAGAGCTGTCATCTTGCTTAAGTCTGTATCTGACGATATCACAAGACTGTCCTCTTTACATAAAAAAACAAATAAATAAAAATTAGTTAAAACCTATTGTTTTTTAATTACTGCACTCTATACAAAATTCGTTTATCACTCAATCTAAAGACTAACTATTGATTTGATTATGATACAGACTCATACTCTACCAATTTTTGAAGAAATTTCATTGCTTACTTTATTTAAATATTTATCTTATCATATTTGTTTCCTGAATCGTGAAGTAATATCAATTCCATAAATATAAATACCACTTTGATAGTAAGGTCCCAAAAACTCGTTATATCTCTTCCTAAGTAATGCGCCCATTTCAAATGTCAACATCTTCCCCTCCTGAAAAAAGAATACTAAGAAAAATGTAAGTACTACAAAATATAGTTCACAAAGGTGAATGCTATTGTATTACAATTTGTGACGTGCGACGAGCAATAAGTCATTATTAGTGAATGACGGGCAATCTGCGTGTCTGCTGACACTTCGTTCCTGTTTAGAGCAACCAACCTTCGTGTAACGGGGACCTCCCGCATTTGACGCGGGAAGCAAACACTTCGTTATAAAATAATTTATCAAGTACAATCGTCCTTCGTGCCTGACCTTATCGATAGTGCCGGATGGCCAATGCCACGGCCCCCCGACAATTAGATATTACGTCATTTACTGTCGAGTACAAACTTAATTCAAAAAAGTTGATGAGAATGATTGCCCAACAGCCTTTATTATAAACTTTTCCACATTTGCATACGCTGTTACGATGAAAGATGGTTTCTTTTGTTTATAAACTACCTTAAATACTCAGCCTTTTTGGTCTATACGTCTGTTTCATCTGTCTAGGGATATTCTTAAAATTCATCGGTCTTACTTAAATATTTATACATATTTTTTATCGATTGTGAGTTCAAACTAAAACTATTCAGGTATCGAAAGTATCTATTCCGTTTTTTTTTTCTTCTTTAAAAGCGTCTAGTAATTTTATGGCATCGTAAACAATCCGTATTACCATACATGTTCCCGGTAGTAGTGTGCGTGGTAGTGGCAAGTGCAAAATTATTTATTTAATCATCCATAAATCTTTATTGTACATCTCTACAGTATACTCATATTTTGTACAGACATAGATGAGCATCATGATGTGGTATAACAATAGGCGATGTCTTCCATACCTTTATTGACAAACAGCCTTCCAGACAACAACAAACTTTAACTCAGTATTTTTATTACCACAAAAACTCGCTCAAATTGGAACAATGTTTTAATTTAATAAGGTGTCATATTTTAATTCTTATGATTCTATTTGATATCCAACCTAATTATATCAAAATTTGTTTTTTTATGAACATTATAACAAACGGGGGAATTCCCATCTAAAAATCAAAGTGCAGAACGAACGTATTTCTGTAATCATATGTTCGTCAATGGATAATATAAGAGATGACCAACAAGGACACCATGATCAGTGGCCTGCTATTACACTGGTAGCATCATTGTCAGCACGAATGGGAGGAGCGCCGTATATGACTAATCTAATACAGAATCACCATTGACTGAGCGAGAGCCACTATTTTTTTTGTGTTTACGTCAGAAGCTATTCGTTACGGCCGACGGACATAATGTATTGAGGAACTAAGCCAATACGTTCCATTGTTGGAAAGCATGTCTCATGCGGTTCCCATGGATGTTTTAGCGTAATAGAAAAAAAAATGACAATCTAAATAATCGTATTTTTACACGAATAGCTAGATACTAAAAAATATTTTTAAAAATATTAAATAAAACCCTGCTGGCCCTCCAGGTTTTTAAAGTTTGAGAACGTAAATGGTTAATGTTGCCAAGGCTGCCTTTATTTTAACAATGTATCTGTAAATCACGAGTCAGTATACTCAAAGCTACTATAAATGGCTAATAATCTCAAACGAAACAAAAACTAGAACTCGCATTTAACTTTACCCATTATGTGTAATGGAGATTCAGATTTTGATATAATGTTATTTTTAGTTGTGTGTGGTCATAGTTCAAAACAATATTGGGTACAGATACGTAATAAATTTTAAAAACGATTTCCCATCAGCATTCATTTTTCATCACATCAACACTTAGCAAGGAGTGTACAAGTTCAAAACACTCAATGTCCTCCCAGGAGCTTTTTTAGCCCTAGCCACCAATGGCTTTAACTGAAATGACATCATTTTTGGAGTGGATTTTATTGTTGAATATGATGCAAAATCCAGCTTCGCTAAAACTGCAGTATGTTTGCTTTCACTAATATTGTTTAATTAATACCTACTCACATTGGTCATAGCGCCTGCTCCGTAGGGCGCAAATACGTGATCAGGTGGAGAAGTCCCCAACATAGCAAGTTCTTGCTCGCTAGGAGTGCGTTCTCCATGAGACATCAACTGCAAAAATATTTAATATTTTCCTCACATTTATTCATTTTGATACGTAAAATTTTTATGTATGGATTGGATTGAATATTGAAAACGTTTATGTATGGATCTCGAAACTGGCATAACAGGATAACAAAGGCGCATTTTTTTACTATTATTAAATCACCCAAAACTATTTAATAAAAATGGTCGACTGAAATAACTGAAAGCTATCGTTTGATCCTATCCATAGAGTAAAACTGGTTTCGAGGTGTGTATGTTCTTTTGCAAACGCCTGCTGAAAAATGTTGTTGGGCTCCAGTTTAATACCAGTATCCCGTAATTACATCTCCTCTTCTCCTCCTCTTCGAAGTAAATTTTAACTGAAAGTAGCTGCTCCGATAGACTTCGTTCTGTTGACATCATCGACAGATGTTTTAATTTACTCTGTTGTTTGTATGTTTTCATTATCTCCGTCGCAATTTTAACATTTTTAACCGATTTGAAAAAAGGAGGAGGTTATCAATTCGAATATTTTATTTTTGTTTCAATCAATCAATCAACAACCCATGATGTCCCAATGCAGGGCTCGGGTCTCCTCTCAGGAGAGGGTTAAGGCCATACGTCCCCACGCTGGCCAAGTGCGGGTTGGGGGTATTTTTGTTTGTTACCTCATAACTTTCGACTGGGTGGGAAAACTGATGCTTCTCGTGTCCAATTTCATTGGTCCAGTTCTTGAAGTCCTATTTTTATTGTTAATGATTGTGATATTTCTCTTGATAAGAACCTTCCTTGCGCCTTAACAAAAATTTTAAAAAATAATCGAACTGGTCAAGCGATTCTCCAGTTTTGCGCTTAGCAACACATTTGGCGATTCATTTTTATTTATATAGATAAGTACTTACCACATGCACTTGCCGTAGTACAGTTACATCAACCGTGCTGTCTTTCATAAGAATAACTGCGACGAGAGCTATAAAAAAGTAAAACCAATTTTAAAAATTCTATAAAAATCTTTTTTGTCACTATGTGTATAATTTGGAGAATATTACAATGTTTTTTTATGGAATAGTGGGCAAACGAGCAGAAGCATCGCCTTACCGCTTACCTTATCGCCGCGATTACCGCCGCTCATGGACAACCACAAGAAATGCGATGCCGGCCGGGGGATGGGGAGAAGGATAGGGGAAAAGGTTGGGAATTGGGCCTCCGGTATCCTCACTCGGTGAGGCTCGCACTCGGCAAGCGCTGTTACTCAGGCTTGAAGGCTGATGATGACAGATACGGAGTGTCACCACACTCCGTATCTGTCATCATCAGCCTTCAACAAACCATAGTTGGACATAGGCCTCTCCATAAAAAGGAAGCCATGGCCTACTGTAACAATATATGTATGTCTATATCGTGTAAATCAAAATTTAACCTGTTAAAAAAACCCGTTTCAGGTAAGAAACTGTATTTAAACCGAACTGGGTCGTAAGTACTTGATAAGACAATAACTCCGCTTCGGAACTGATATTTTCAGTCAATAATTTGTAATATGTAATTAAAATCTTTTATAATCGACTGTGAAGTAGGTATGTGCCGTTTTTCTTGATTGTAGTGTTATTCAATTATGATCATTATGGGTAAATCCTGCATCTTACTACTACTAATACGCAAACAGTAGGAATTATGTACAAAATTTTTAATCATCTCAAATACTTTTTCTAGATTCTTTATTGTCTTACCTTTTAATTACATTGTATAAATGTACTTAAAAGGTATTTTTTATTTAGATTATTTAAACCCAAAAAATATCAATAAAAAGTGAAAACTAAGGGAGGGAAATTCAAACTTACAAAACGCTTATTATTGGTCGAAATGAAATGTGCCGTCGATGGTCAAATCGTCAAAATTATCGGCGTCGAAATTCATACTGTTAGCAATGTTTATGAGAAAAATTACCTCCTTCCATGATTTTTATAGCAATTAAAACTGTAAATAAATATAAAGTAACTGAAACTTTCCGTATTCGCAAAAAAAGCGATATCCGTATAAAATCGCTTTTTTGCGAATTTTGATTGTGTTAAAACTACCTAAACATTTTACCAGTACAATAGACACCCATGCGCTACCATGTGATATGACTGCTTACCATCAATTGACCTAATCATGTTTCTGCTATATTATTATTTTGGATGTCTAGGCATACTACGCAGAACAACATGCAACAGTAAGGAAAAAGAAAACTTAAAATAAACCCGTATACCAATCCGTCTAGCCAACATGGTATAGTAGGCCAAAAACTATTTGCTAAGGAGTGACAAATAGTTTTTGAGTGAGGTGAGCAATGGACTGTTAAAGGCTGTTGATGTTGATGATGACATTAGAAACTAAAAAGTTTTACGTACCGGCGATGAGCGAGATGCCCACCAACACGCCAAGGCAGCAGCAGGTGTGTTCTGTGCGCATGCCCGCCGGTACCGGTACCGCTTCTGCAGCGTTGTTGGTCGGCTCCTCCTCGCGGCCGCCCTCTCTCCTGCGCAAACGTACGTAAACTTGTTGATTTTCGGCTTGGCCAATGTAATACTTTCCATTTATGTTAACTTTTGCGATCAATTATTACAGTGTTTTTTTGTGATATTGCTGTGCAATTAACGCGTCAATGACGCTTTCAGCAGTACATCACACATGACCCCTCAGAGACTGTAATTGGCAAAAACATCCGGTTCTTTAAGGGGTTCAAATATCACTCACATTTTCCTTCGCAACAACGGCAGCTCTACATCCTAATCCTATATAAGTAATGTATAAGACACTTTAATGAATTCATAGTTATTGCAAATGTTAACTGCTTTTGAAAATAATTAAGATAAAAGCAGCATCCACTGTATAATGTCCGTTCTGAACGCTTAACGAGCGGTGCGAGGCAGGAAGCGCACGGCGCGCGAGGCGGGGTCCCACTGAGATCCGCACGGGACGCTCTACGAAATTCACGGTCGCTGCGACCTGTGCTCAGATGATTGACTTTGTCCGATCGATTGTCCAACGGTGTCTATTTATTTCCAAATATGTACCCGCATCGTCTGATGTTAAACATTTAGATCTGTCCAATGATCTCATCAAACCTAGTTTAGCTTTTATAATGTTATTTGTTTGTAGACTCAATTCTAGGTTATGTCCATCATGGATTCATTAAACTGTCACAGCATGGACTAATCAGGTATTTTGGAATTGTACCTTATTCACTCATAAGCATTGACAGTGCAACTTGTAATAAACTTTATGTAATGTAAATGAATAATATTGTTACATGACAGCATAGTTCTACATGAGGGTGCTTTGATTCGCCTGATCGTGTGAATTAAAAGATTGCGCCGTACTGTCGTGCGAACGTACAATGTCTTCCGCCTGCCCTATACCGGCAAGGGGTCTGAGCACTGAAATATATTTTTGTGTTACGCACTATTTGTATATGTAAATATGCATTTTTCTTTTCTTTATATTCGAATATAAAATGTAACATTAATTTATTTAATTACTTGTACATTGTTCCACTATCTCAACAGGTTTACCCCAATACAACATTTGCCTTAGCAAAGTATGCATATAAATTATATACACTGAAATAAACTTGAAGAAACAAAAGAACTCAAACGTTACTAATAACTAACTTGAACCATTTTTTTATATGTAACCATTGCATGTCCACTCAATTGAAATGAAAATGTGTCAATCCTATTAAAAAGTCTGTAAACCCTAAACAATATTAAACCTTGACGACCTTGGTGTCAAGTATTTTGTAACACTTACTTAACACATATAATTTCCGTTAGATGCACCATTGCAATAATAAAGTACTTGTCACAGTGCCATTTTACATTATTTTACTTGTTTGTTATATTTTAACAATTTTACTCGGTGATAAGAAGAATATGTTGAAACCTGTTAATTGTACGACACACAATTTCTTAATGAATGTACTTTATATGTCTGTTATTAAAATAATTAGATGGAATGTTTGTGTTTTACATTGTATAATTATGTTGTACAAGGATTTAAAATTATTACTTTATGTTTGTTACCAACAAACATAATAGTACACGTTTGTAGTCCTATTAATAGACCATTATAGAGACTGTCTTAAATTCTTCTTCTTAAACTAAATGATGTAACACATTAAGTCCAATTCGTAGATAAATGTAATTATGTATGTAAATAGTGGCGTCCTAGCTCTGTCATTTGTTCTTTTGACTGTTTGGAATATGTGACGATGATTTAAGAGATTGTGAAAGCGATGAATTTAGATTAACATCTCCGTGGGCCGCAGGAAAATAGCTCTGCGGAAACATAAAACCTGAAAATGTACTGCACTACGTTATTTATAGCGTAGAGGTTTAAGCGGTCACCCCGACTGGTCAGCTAATATTTATATTTATATATTACCTGACCAGGAAACGTTGTATTTACCACAAAAAAAATGGGTTATCATTTAGGGGTATGAAAAATAGATGTTGGCCGATTCTCGGACCTACCCGATATGCACACAAAATTTTATAAAAATCAGTCCAGCCGGAGGAGTTTGGTAGCAAACACCGCAACACAAGAATTTTACATAAAAGATTTATTGCTTATATAGCCCTTGCTTTAATATTCTAAATAAATTTTAAAATTTAAAATATTCAAAGGTCAGGGATGAGGTGTAACCACTATTTGTAGTTAAAATTGTTCTAAAACTGCGATAAAATTTCGATCAAAAATCAACATGGAACTGATTCTTACGAATGTAACGAAAAATCATCACTGACAGTTTCACATCACATCATTATTTATAGTCTTAGTCTAGCCCTTAATAGTCTATTAAGAAATAGGTTACTACTTAGAAAGAAGGCTACATATAGTCTCAAGATGATTTATTTCTAAATAATCAGTTTGCTCATCTGACGTGATAAAATAAATGTACCGACCGTCTGACTAAACCATCATTTAAATCCCATTTGAGTTTAAATAAGGAAATGACGTGTTTAGGTGGTAGTAGCAGAATTTCCATCATGTATTTAAATTTAACACACTATCTCCATACTTAGGAACCTTTCTAATTTTCTCTAAGTGAGTAAAATTGGCAACTGCCTATGTATCCAGGCAGTTTCCAGCATCCAGTATTCTTAATGGAATGATTAGTTATAAAGAGCAGGTAAATCCACAGCTACTTACCTACTGAAGTAACAACTATCGGTCATCAATTGTTCTAAGCTTTATTTTTATTTTTTTAATATTTTTTGTTTGTTGTGTTTGGTTTTTGTCCATTTTTACCTAAAGAGTATAACTGTAGGTAAACTGTTGTTTACCTTACGTTAAATGGCTTCATTAAATAAATACTGGTAGGGAACACGACATCATATATTAGTTTCCTCTTATATTTTTTATAGTTTTCCTCACGTAGTTACCTTCATTACTGAGAGTCCTGATTAGCTAGGTGTGTGATCTTCTGCCGGACAGTTGCTAGCCACTTGTTCCTCTTGGCCGAATATAGAGCAACGTGTAGATGGGTGTCTAAGAATGTTTCGGATCTGGTCACTTCACCTAATTATAAACTAAACTCTAGGTCTTTTGCCGTCAACTTTCCCGGTGACCATAAGTAGCTCGAGGTTGTTCTTTTCTTACAACACAATATATCGACCCTGCAAACCGAGCCGGTGTGAATCCTGGAGTCCTGAAATACAGGTTTTGGCCTAGTTTAGGCTCCAGTCCACCCCAAGCTACAAATATTGTATATGTACTAACTTAATGATTATTGTACAATGAGTTCTTTGTGGTGGAAATAAACGTATTTTTTTTTCTTTCCTGGCGATGTGATCAAAGAAATCGAAAAGTTTTCGTAAGCATGTAGAAGAGCTATAGTTTTATATTTTTTGTCATAATTAATTCGGTTTAATGGTTTAGACTAAGTGTTATGGGAGCCCACATCGGACAACACTTTATGTAATCCACAAATTGTTGTTCTAAGTCTGAGTGCTCATTGTGTTCGTTTCACATATATTGGTGAAGTTCCCCGTGACAGGAATTTGACATTAATTGTGTCGGTGTTGTATTTTAAAATAAAAATTCTAATAATAAATCGGGTACAAATTTCCAAATAAATATCAGAACTTTCAATCATTATTGTGTATCACATTGCCGAGAGCTGACCTTCAACTATGTCTACCAATTCGTCGGACACGTAATGTGTTTGGCTACTTGGAAAACATATTTTAATCATCCCTGATTCAAAATAAACATTAATTTTCATGAAACTTTCAAGAAAGTCTGTTTTTACTATCTTAAATTGTGTTTTGATTATTCTAATACTAAAATATAAAAGATACTCAATATACGCAATGGCGTCTCAATAAAGGATTAATATAGTTTGGCAATTTTAAAAAATTTTTATTAAAGATTTGCATTGAGGAGACAACTGACTGAGGAAAAACCACGTGAAACTCAGTCAGGCCTTTTAAATCTTATTTGTCATCTCACATGCATCTTGTACAGGTTGGCGGCCGTGCGTTCGGCCAACGTACTGGGCCGTTTTGTGTACATTTGTCGTTTGCGGCCAACATTTGTTAACGTCCCGATTAATGTCACACAAATCAAAGAAAATTGGCGCTAGCTGCAAACAGAGTTCACATGTTGACCGAGTGTTCACTTCTTAGTTACGCGTCAGAGAAGACGGTCGTATTGCACTTAATTGCTTCACGAACATGACGACATAGAATAATGTGGGAATATTTCAGTTCATGATTGTTATCAAATTTAATCAGTTATATGGAACCTCAAACACGAGCAACATAAAAATAAAACCAAAGTCAGTAACTCGCCTAACTACCTACAATAAGTAATACATATTTAGTTGCAATTTCAGAATAAAACTAACAGACTAATTTAATAAAGAGGTGTAGGAGATATATACTCACGATTGTGGGCACTTATGGAAATTGTTGCAACAAATTCTAGAATCAAATTCACTTGTACTTATTCCTTTTTTAACTAAAATTGTGGAATATGTACACGTGAGTTTGATACTAGGTGTAAGAGATTTTCAAGCTTAGAAAAGCAGTACTTATTAAGAAAAACCGCTGTACAAATATATTACAACGGCCGCGATCGCCTCGACGTCCTCCTTTATCTAACGACCGATGCAGAATGAAACACGCCAACGTGTGCTGCAGCTATTCCATGTTATATAAAAATTGCAGCTTAACCCAAAAATATGATGATCTAAATGTATATACTTCAGCGAGTATTTAACAGAATGAAACGAATAAATAAAAAATCACAGCCACTTTATTTGCCTTGACTATTGTACTTAACTATTCGCAAGAAAGGGATTTGTTATTCTAACAACTATTTAAAATATTTGTATATCAGTTTTTTTGCAGTGTACTATGCAGTCTATTTAATAAATGTTCTTCTGTTAGAACTATAACGGTGTTTTACAAGCCTTGAAGAACTCTTCTTTAGACCAAATTACATCTTGCGTGAGGGCTACGAACTCGTCGTAATCACAGACTGGATGGCCTCCACAGCCATTGATATGGAGAAACTTGCCAGGCCCACCAGCGTCTTTCGCATATCTAGCCTAGAAGAACGAAAAAATATACATATACATTATTAGATACACCAAAGAAACATGTCGCTGAACTAAAATCTTACTTATTTAATGGAGCATAAACTATTTTAACAATAAACCGGAATATAAAGAACTTGTTACTGTAAATAATTTACGTTATGCTGTATGTAAATGCTGTATATGACCATTGAAACCAATCAATAGTATCAACGGACCTCCGTTGATACTATTGAAATATACGTATTGGGAACGTGCACGGCAGAAGTGCCATCTCGCAAACGCAACTTTTAGTAATTTAAGAATAGTAATTTTAGAGGCATTTGTTACAAACTTTCCCTCTTTGCCTTAATATCAATACATAAACAATATTTTTACTTTTGAAAAGTATTTCTGTTTCATTTACGATAGTTTTGTGGCCTTAAATCACTATGGCAGCCTCGGTTGGCGCTACTTTGAACACTAAACCGTCGTTTGCCTAAAACAAGAGAAGTCTCCTGATTGCATTGGCAACGTTCTTGTTCCGTAATTACTAATCTAGTGTATAATGGATCAATGGTTAATACACAGACATCAATATAAAGCGTCTGTAGTTTACTTATTCGTGACAAGTTTTTTGGCCATCACGGCTAACTTACAAGTTGACTTGTGTTTAGACTTTCATAGTACTTTTACTGTTTTTAGTATGAGTATTATTAAACTAAGTAAAACTGCTAACTAAGAGTAAAAGTTATTCTTACTGCTAAATCGGTCAGGTTAATTTTAATTAAATAGAAGTACAAGTGAGTTTTATTTAAAGAAGATTAACGAAGTGTTGTCAATTCAAATTAGAAACTGCTGGCTGAGCTGGGCTCGGGTCTCCTCTCAGGAGTGGGTCAAGGCCATTTGTCCTCACGCTGGTCAAGTAGGGATTGGAGACTGGCAAGAATACGTTGTGGCTACGTATCTTGCCGTAGGATGTTTTTAAGCCGCCCGAAGGCCTCCAACTAAGCTTCACGACTGTTATCGCATGATAACAACTGGGACCGACTGCTTAACGTGACCTCCGAATCACGGAGACGCTCATGTTAATAACCACCAACGGTCGCCCATCCAGGTACTAACCGCGCCGTTTTTTTTTATTATTGTATGAGGTCTTTACAAATTTTTAAGTATTCTTTTTTAGTAGTTTTGCTTATAAGAACTTTGTCACAAAAAAGATGTTTATGTGCTACGGTCAAAGACCTAACCAACTAAAAAAAAAACAATTTCGGACGTGCATCACACAAAGAAACAAAATGTTTTTATTGTGCAGTACAGTATAAAAACCTGTTTTCTGTGTGGATATCCCCCGGATACCATCCGCAGGGCCCGGGGAACCGGATGCTCCTTAAAAGGAAATTACAGGTACCCCGAAGTACCTCGGGCCCTGGAGGTAGATGCCAACCCTGTGTGAGAACCCCGATGTGCCCGTTGCTGACCCCAACCAGTGTCGCGGCGCTTCGTAGCACTAGTACCACCTGGGCCTGATTCTGCTAGGGTGACAGTTGGCTTACCTGTCAACGTCAGGCTTGCACTTATCTCAGGCGCCTGAGTCGCCTGCGGTACATGGCCCGTACCCGAGATTGCTCCATATCCTTCACAAACATAACTTGCTCGCAGAAGATTTACTTTATATCTTACTAACTTTTCTCGCGTCTCCTCCGGCGTGTTTGATTCCCCAAGAATCAAAATATCTCCATGATCTCATGATCATATCTCCAAATCGGTGCAGCAGCTTAGTCATAAAAGCGTAACAGACAGACAGAGCTACTTTTGAATTTATAATATTAATTTGCATTTTGAGGAGACCTTAATCCAACAGTGATCCATAGGCCCGAGATGATGATGATATATTATGAAGAACTTAGAAAAAGATACACTAATTTAGGCCTGATTTAATGTTATTTATTGTTATGTTAACTAAACCAGTCGCGTGTGGAAAACCACTAGATCGCTACCTCATCGTTATTGTTCCGTTCTCTAATCTGTAGAAGGCTAGATAGAGGCAGATAAAACTCAATATCGTCTTGTTCGAAAAGTCTTTCGACGGCTGTCACCCGTGACGCCAGAGTTATTTTACAGAACGAACCCAACTTTACTAGCTACAATTTGACTGATTGCGACAGTATTCAGCTTTCAAAATCACTTAAAGAAATTATATTTTGCGTCGATGTTTGAGTCAATCAAAAGTTCTAAGCAACAAACGTCTTTCTTATATTTAGATTCAACAAAGCATTACAAACACACAACATAACGTAATATAGTCCCTTAAAGACACACATGTAAAATGTCTAAAATCATCCGAATATTTGGGGCTGGAGATGCTTCTGCATTCCATATTTTTTTATGACCAGTCCTTTACTGTTCAAGCTGTACGCTTGTTGTTGCACTGCTCATAAACATCCGGAAAGCGCAAACAATAAGTAGATTCAAGAAGACGGTTCACTAATATTATGCATCTTAATTAAGTCAGTCATTGAATCAAAAATATGTAATTTAATTATATATGTTATTTATATTTGTGTATATGTATGTATGTTTATCTATTGGTATGTATAAAATATGTGTTTTATATTTATGTATGTGTGTATGTAGGGCGACCTTATTGCTTAAAGCAATATCTTCCAGGCAACCTTAGCATGGATAAAATGTTCCACAGAGACAGTGGTAGTTGAATGTGCATTGAGTTTGAACATTTTACCGTGGGTGAGCCACGCTTCGGCACGAATGGGTCGGCTCAACCAGAGTGACATCACGACCTCACAGAAAACCGGTGTGAAACAGCGCTTGCTCTGCGTTTCAGTTAGTGAGTGAGGATACCGGAGGCCCGTACCCAAACCCCTCCCCCAAACCCCCTCCCCCTCCCCATCCCCCAAAGGCCAGCAACGCATATTTATATTTTGATCATGTCATGATCTTCAGCAAATGTGTTGTGCATGAGCCCACAAAGGCTTTAAGTTGGTACGACCAGCTTTGCCCCGCCGCGTTGCCTACGGATGTTCAACAAGTATGTTTACATATATATATGCTGGAATTTAAGATCGGAAGAGCG